>CM077215.1:31496289-32038789 GCA_039654625.1 Rhinogobio ventralis
CTATCTATCTATCTATCTATCTATCTATCTATCTATCTATCTATCTATCTATCTATGTCTGTCTGTCTGTCTGTCTGTCTGTTGTTCCATCATCCATCCATTCATCCATCCATCCGTCTGTTGTTACATCCATCCATCCATCCATCTGTTGTTACATCATCCATCTGTCAGTCCGTTGTTCCATCCATCCATCCATCTATCCGTTGTTACATCCACCCATCCATCTGTCAGTTGTTCCATCATCCATCTGTCAATTGTTTCATCCATTTGCCCGTCTGTTGTTCCATTCACCCATCCATCCGTTCTTCCACCCATCCATTCGATGTTCCATCCCTCTATCATTCCATCCATCCATACATCATCCACTCGGCCATCCGTTGTTCCATCTATCCATTGTTACATCCATCCATTGTTACATCCATTCACCCGTCTGTTGTTCCATCCACCCATCCATCCGTCCATCCACCCATCAGTTGTTCCATCCTTCCATCTGTTGTTCTATGCATCCCATTGTTCTATCTATCCGTCCGTCTGTCCACATTTTAAAATAGATTTTCATATCTTCATATTAATAAAAATGTATTTTACATAATATTTTGATATGAAAATCTATCTCTCTATCTATCTGTCTGTCTGTCTGTCTGTCCCTCTATTGTTCTATCCATCCATCTGTCTATTGTTCCATCATCCATCCATCCGTCCATCCATTGTTCCATCCACCCATCTGTCCCTCCATCCATCCGTCCGTCCATTGTTCCATCCACCCATCTGTCCGTCCATCCATCCATCCGACATTCCATCCATCCACCCGTCTGTCCGTTGTTCCATCCATTCGCTCGTGTTGTTCCATCCATCCACCCAACTATCTATCTATCCATTGTTCCATCATCATCCATCCATCCGTCTCTTATTCCATCATCCATCCATCCTTCTGTCTATTGTTCCATCCATCCATCCATCCTTCCATCCGTCCATCCGTTGTTTCATCCATGCATTCATCCTTCCTTCCATCCGTCTTTCTGTTGTTCCATCCATCCACCTGTCTTTTGTTCCATCCATCCATCCATCCATCCGTTTTAGTTTTTTATAATTACAGGAACTTTTACCTGTTTTAATTCCAAACAGCAAATTTATTTTATGTCATGATTTGGTAAAATACCTTATTTAACTGAAAACGTATGAATAACCTTGAATTATGGCAGGTGCTTTAGAGTTATCAGTAAATCACTGCCACAGCCTGTGATGGACAGTTTATCCATCTTGATTGATTAATTTTGCCTGTGTATTTGTAGAAATCCTGCTCACCATGATGCTCACTGACCAGAAACAGGCCTTTTATTTTTGTCACACATGTGAAATCCTCCATGTTCAGCTAAAATGATGAGGATCTGCCCTTCCAGTTCGGGGGCTTCTTTCCATGACTGTGCCACTGAGCAATGTGACAGTATTTTCTTCTGCTTTAATATCTTTTGCATCATTGCAGAAACTGTCTAATGAAACTATACACCTGTGGTGATGAAGGCTTCATAGGAATGAACCACCCACCTCATAGACGTCCTGTAATACCTGCAGGCCTGATGAAGATGATGCTGATGTCAGTGAGGCTTCTGTTTTATTACCAGTAAAACATGCAGGAGTCTTGTCTGAGCGCAGAGCTGCAGGATGTGTTGACGAGAATAAATGGAATTTATTAACTATAAATCTGAGCCAAATCTGCAGCAGAGCACTTCCTTCTGTTTGTGGTTATCTGGTAAACAGTACTATAATGTTTTTTGTCAGGCGGGGAGAAACAAGAAATAAATCGTATTTATTGTGCACAGTGAATTGTGTGTGTGTGTGTGTGTGTGTGTGTGTGTGTGTAGACCGTATTCAGCTGGATGAGTCACATTTCACAAGCAAAAGAAAGAAAATATATACTGCATAATGAAAATTTCATAATGACATTATTTTTTATGATAATGTAATTATTTGTCTGCAATTATATTATGCACTTAATTGTCGATTAAATAATGCAGTGTTAGTGTAATATAATTGAGATACTATTATAGTTTTTATAAATATTATTGAATTATATTTGTTTATATTTTCTGTTTTCATATTAATTTCAGTTAACATTTTTGTTTTTTTAAATAAGTATTTGTATTAGTATTTTTAATTGTTATTTTAGTTTTAGTTTTTTTAATACGTTTAATAAGTTGGGAAATGTTGGGAAATTTTATTTCAAGTAACAAAAACGTTTATTATGGTTTTAGTTTCAGTTATAATGTTAACCCTGAAATGAGTAATGCATTTAATTAGCAAAATAATATATTTTTTTATTGTTATTGCATTTTTTTTATTTTTTATTTTGTCTAATTTTTGTGGGGAATGTGACGTGGACATGTTTTTATGATGTTCAAGCATATATCCATATCTTCCAAAGCCGACCTCAAAAGTACAAGAGTCAAATTCACTTCATTTTCGGCCTCTGTGAGGTTTTCTCGGGTTACATCACCGTCTCTGAGCTGAAGTGAAATCAAACAGTCAAACTGGTTTCCTCACCAATTACAGCCACTTCCAGGAATTTTATACTGTGACTTTTCCACAGAAGGAACTCTGAACAATCTAACAAACCTAACAACCTAACAAAAACATCAACACACCGTGGCATGTGCAGTCAAATGAGGTCTTGCATTGTATATGCAATCAATAGAATCAGTCAAGTTTTTATGATGTTTTGTTTTGTTCAAGCTGTACCAACGTCAGACGTTTCTGCAGCTGCCCTGAAATGCAACAAAAGCCTGATTATTTTCTTGTTTAATTTACTGGAGTAAGACGTCCTTTAGGATGCTTCTAAAAGGATATGTATACTTACTCTTGTGAAAAAGAAGTACACTTATACCGAGTTCACACTGCACGATTTTAGCCCCGATTTTGACTCGCCGACAGGTTTTGCGAAATCACGACAAATTCCTAAAATAATAGGCCAATCAGTGCTTGTGCATGTGAGTGACAGTCACGCAGTGTGAATTATCAAAGACTCGATCTGAGAGAATCGCAGATGCCCGTGAGATATTTGGCATGCTTAATATCTGGACCTGTCAGCGATTCAAAATCCTGCCGTGTGAAATGAGTTCTGACTGAAAATAATATCGGCGCTGACCGACAGCCAATGAGAGAGAGCGAGATACGGGGCAGCGGGAAGTTCAGGGAGGAGTTATAGACCAGAATATCAGTGTTTTAATAGATATATTTACAATTCTATCAAACATTTGCTTGACCAGCCGCAACAGCAGCACATTGCTAAATTATTTATTTACCTCCAACTCTCTTTGCAGAACACAATCCTTGATCCCCGCGTCTCCCCACCCATTGCCTCCTCCTTTTCGCTGCAAATCAGCGCACAGACAATTTGGATTGCAAACTTCATTGTTATTATAATTTTTTTTTCATAAGTGTGAAACCCAAACCTCTCCCGTCCCACTCCCACAAAAAAATCCCGTTCCCTCCCACTCCTGTGTTGTGTTTTTTTGGCCGGAATCTGTCACAGTAAAAAATTCAGTAGAGATCACAGCATGCCCACTTAGTTGAATAAAAATCCAACATGTAGTTTTTGTTATTTCACTGAAAAGCCAGCTTAAACAATGCACACACATTAAATTCCATGTAAATCATCTATGCAAACACACACACACACACGCACGCGCAGTAATGTCTTGCAGCTGGTGTATGGCGTTTTCACGCCATCTTTTTGGTTACTTCAGACTGCCCAGAAATGTTGGTGAGCACAACTGTATCATTTTCTATATTAACATATAGTTAATTTATAAACGGTATATTTGTGTATATAGTTGGTAAGTGTTATTACGATTTTGGCCGATACGATAACCGATAATTCTTTATATTTGAAAGCTGATAACAGATATATTAACCGATCAATCTAAATCCAAATTTTTATATAATTTTTGAGAGCTTGATTACAAAAACAAAAGTCTCAGCATTAAAGCCATGTCCCAAACACACAATTCTGATGTTCTCATTATAATTTTCTGTAGCCGATATGACTGCACTGCACATGCTGCTCTGAACTGTATTTTCCTCTTTTGAAGTGATTCCAATCATATTTCAAGCAATTCAAACCCATCATGGTGAACAGTGCACATCTGAAGTGTCTCAGCTGAAGGAAATAATACATTATTTATCGGCTTTAACATATCAGACAAATGTTCTTATCAGTCCGATAACGACAAAATAAAAAATGAACATATACCGGCCGATACAGGTATGATGTCTGATATTTTGTGCATGCTTATTGCATATTTACTGCAATTAAATATTTTAAATGTATATTCAGTGCAATTAGTTGAACTTTAGAGTGCTTTTTTGGCCCACTTATCTTTATTTGTAATTTCTTAGTTACTTCTATTATCTTTGAAATATGGATAAAGTGTGCTACCGAGCATTTATGGCAAACTTAAATATACTTGAATGTAAATTCTATTGAAACTTGTATGTCATGTATTTAAATATTTGAAATTATAAAGTACATTTAAAATACAAATAACTTTATATGTAATAAAACACCGTACAGTTATAATAAAATAAAAATATGCTTTTAAGATTTGAAGTACACTACAAATGCAATACATTTAAGTGCACTTTTTCACAAGGGTAATGAAGTCTGAATGTCTCTGCATTAGAAAATGTCAAAGCAAGTCACATTTATTTTAAAGAGACATGATTTTTCAAGCTTTCCTGTAGTTTAAACAGTAGAGTGTGGCGCTAGCAATGCCAAGGTCATGGGTTCGATTCCCAGTGAAAGCAAGAACTGACAAAATGTGTAACTTGAATGCAATGTAAGTCGCTTTGGATAAAAGCGTCTGCCAAATGCAAATGATTTTTAAGCAAAGCATATCACAAAATGAAGAATGATAAAACAATAAATATAGTGTTAAAAGACAAGCTGGCATTGGGACATCAGGTGCTCAAAAACATTTAGGCGGTCACTGTGTCCCGCTAGACAATTCCGTGTAGGATAGTTAATGGTTAATTAACTCCTGTCATTCTAGTTTGCATGTGGTTTAAGTGGAGACTGTTGGCCTTGAGTTATTCAATAAACATTACTTACAGTTACATCACTTAGAACATTCCAAAGGTAATAGTTTAATCAGTTTGCATGTAATTACAGTAGACAACATATACTCCGATTATTCCTGCTGTCTGGGAGGCCGGCCGTTCCAGATCGCTGAGAATTCCCTGAGGTTTATGGTCAATAGTGGCTCCAGCCCGTAAAGATTTAATGGCACGTTAAATGCTGGGAGTGGTTAGAAAAGATCAGGTGAAACAAATCCCATTTTAATCAGAGCCATTTGACAAAAAAAAGCAAATGAGGGTGAACAATGTCTATTAAAAAGCATAACAGATGCATTTTTTTTGTTTGCTTTAGTATGTTAGCAACTCATCGCAATTAATCGATTTTATATGTGTGTACACAGGAATTGTATATACTTGTAATTTATATTTGTGATTAAAGCAGAATTTATCATCATTCCTCCAGTCTTCAGTGTCACATGATCCTTCAGAAATCATTCTAATATGAGGATTTGATGCTCAAGAAACATTTCTGATTATTATCAATGTTGAAAACAGTTGTGCTGCTTCATATTTTGGGGGAAACTGTGGTACATATTTTTCGAGATTTTTTGATGAACAGAAATTTCAATTTTATTTTATTTATTAATTTTTTTCATTTTATTTTATTATTATTATTTTTATTTATTATTGTTTTATTTTATTTATTTTATTATTATTTATTTTTTTTGTCTTATTTTTTTATTTTATTTATTTATTTTTTATTTTGTTTACACCACCATTTGGGGAATTTTGCTTGCTACTGGACAA
This sequence comes from Rhinogobio ventralis, assembly GCA_039654625.1. NCBI lineage: Eukaryota > Metazoa > Chordata > Actinopteri > Cypriniformes > Gobionidae > Rhinogobio > Rhinogobio ventralis. The sequence goes on from CM077215.1 coordinate 31,502,170, forward strand.
GCTACACTATTTTAAACATTTTTAACTACTGTCTTACTACTGAAAAAACGTAGTTGAGTTAACTGTTTCTGTTTCTGTGCACTGTTTTCATGTTCAGTTTCTGCATCCGCAAACTTTCTCTCGTTCTCTCGTGTTTTTAGAGCTCTCCGCCCATCCGCGTCCACAGATAATGCCAGTCTGTCTCCTAGCCGCCTCGTCTGCCCAACGGGAATGTCACAAATGACGTACCATAATTAACAATGTCCATCAGCCTGAGCCCAGCCGGCACAGAAGCCTGTGTGTTCAAGAGGTATCGATGGGTGTTTCTGATGTTGTTCTGTGCAGATCTGTGTTGTGAAATCTATCCCAGAGGTTTCTCTTTCAGAGCTCCGGATATTTGATGCAGTTATATCTCAATTTCACCTTAAATTCCAAAAGTATAAACAAAAACAAATGAGTCAAGACTCTCTGTACTAAATAGTGTGCACGATTAGGATTAGTGCATTCCAAATCATAGTGTGTGGAAAACAGCATGCCATCCATGCATGCTTATATGGGCAAATATATGACCTACGCAACAGCTTTCACTGCAGAACAGGAGGAGTTTGTGACCGTCAGTGTGTTAGTGTACTTCTAAAAGTAAAGCTTGCTCTGAATCGCCTCTTTTAAGTAGATTGTGCTCATGAATTTCAGGTGCTTTTGTGCTCTTGTGGGGTTTACCTAATGACGTGTGATATGTATTTCATCTGTTGGCGGCAGAACTTCAAGCACACTGTCAATGTTTACTTTCTTTGAACACTGTGTAGCAGATCTTTATATTAACACAAAACATTTCTGAAATCAATGTACAGCATGCAGTGCATGATGCAGATAGAAGCAATGACAGCAGTGTTATGTTCTTGTGAGCTGTTTCGTGTTATAGTAGGGGATTTGTTTTTATTGTGATGGCCAGTGTCAGCTGGTTTGCTTATGAGGCTTTGCACCTGGCTGCTGTTTGACATTTATTTAAACATCCTCCATATTAAACTGAGGGTGTGCAGAGGCGATGAGCGACGCTTCCTCTGTGTTTTATGTACAGGGACCTTGTTTTCCATTTTTTTCTCTGAAGTTTTTTGCACCAAATCTGCACCAGTCTATGACCTTAAGAAATAAACTGCCTGTTTTTGCTATTGTGCCCTCATATTCTTTGTTCATTATCTGTATTTTGATTGGCTAACCTCTTTGCTTGTGAAAATAGTACCAAAACAACAACACCAGTCACACGGAGAGAAAATCTCACAAGAACACCCGGTCATATTTCACGCTAAAATAACAACAACAACAATATATTGCATCATTTTATTATTCTATTATTGTAAATACTGTGTAGAGTACTATGATTGTTAAACTTAAAAGGCAGTTAAACAACATATGAAAATGTTACAATAAAAATATAAGTGGATGGATGGAACGATATATGGATGGATAGTTATTTTTATGGATGGAAAGATGGAACGATAGATGGATGGATGGACTGATGGAACAATGGATTGATGGACGGACAGAACAATAGATGGATGGATGGATGTAACGATGGATGGATAGATGGATGGATGGACGGAACAATAGATGGATGGAACAATAGATGACGGGTGAATGGAACGACAGATAGATGCATGGATGGAACTATGGATGGAAAGAGGGATGACGGGTGAATGGAACGATGGATGGGTGGAACGATGGATGGAAATATGGATGCCGGGTGAATGGATGGATGGATGGATGGAACAATAGATAGATGGATGGACAGATGGAACAATAGATGGATGGATGGATGGAACAATAGATGGATGGATGGATGGACGGATGGACAGATGGAACAATAGATGGATGGATGGATGGATGGACAGATGGAACAATAGATGGATGGATGGATGGATGGACAGATGGAACAATAGATAGATGGATGGATGGATGGAACAATAGATAGATGGATGGATGGAAGGATGGATGGACGGATGGACAGATGGAACAATAGATGGATGGATGGATGGATGGATGGAACAATAGATGGATGGATGGATTGATGGATGGACAGACAGAACAATAGAAAGATAGATGGATGGATGGATGGAACAATAGATAGATGGATGATATTGATGGATGGATGGATGGACGGATGGACAGATGGAACAACAGATGGATAGATGGATGGATGGATGGATGGATAGAGAGATTTAGTTTCAGTATGTTGCGGATTGCGTGTGAAGGGAGAGCTGTGCATGTTAGAGTTTGTCTGCATAGTCAGACTCTTTTACTTGAGAAGAGAGAAAAATCCTGTTTTCCTTGATGCAAAAATATGACACGTTCAATAGTAGTAATATGGACAAAACCACCGTCCAGTCTGTCAGTTTGTCCTTGTTCGTTTTCCTTGTGCAGTCTGTTTCCTTTTCACTCTAAACGCATGGACACTCGCTCACGCTGCCTGCCTGTTGCTAGGCTGAGAGGACACTGAGTGTTAGAGCAGCGCTGGCCTTCTGTCTGAATGCTCTCTCTGTCGCCTCATTCGTTCCCTGTGGCATCTCTGACCTGAATGTGTGAGGCAAACCAACCAGACTCCGTTCACATTTGCCCAGAGCCTGTCATGCAGATGTCAGTGTCACAGAGCTGAAGGCCGGCTGATATCAGTGTGCATTTGACTGATGACTCATTCATTCAAAGCCACACAGGCGTGTTTAATGATCAGTGTGCAAAAATTCAGCCGCATCCACGATTTATTGAAATATAGTGGATTCATTTTAATAACATGGTTTAAAGGCATTTTGCATTCTCATGTTCAAGATTCACTTCAGAGTTAGTGAGATTAACGCCATTTACAGGAAATACAGACAATCCCTGTGCAAATGTGACCGGTTCAGAGCCGCTGGTGTCACACAAACTGTATGTGGCAGAGAGACAAAAATATTTACCATCAAAACTAGTCAGTAGATCATTTCATGACAGTGTGGATGTGGTTTGGCATCTGACACGCCTATTCAAAGCTTTTTATTTTGAGATCAATACTTGAAGGCACATTGTAAAGTAAAATTGACTTAGTTTGAGCTTTAATTTCTACATGCATGAATTGAGTGGAAATGTATGTATTTTCAATTCAGTGTAGAAAATAGTAAATATTTTAATCAGTGTACATATTAATGTTTACTACATTTATATATACATTACAGTATATATTTACAAAAAATTTACTTAGTTTGAGGTTTAATTTTAACATGCATGAATTAAAATGTACAAATGTATGTACACTCACCTAAAGGATTATTAGGAACACCATACTAATACTGTGTTTGACCCCCTTTCGCCTTCAGAACTGCCTTAATTCTACGTGGCATTGATTCAACAAGGTGCTGAAAGCATTCTTTAGAAATGTTGGCCCATATTGATAGGATAGCATCTTGCAGTTGATGGAGATTTGTGGGATGCACATCCAGGGCACGAAGCTCCCGTTCCACCACATCCCAAAGATGCTCTATTGGGTTGAGATCTGGTGACTGTGGGGGCCATTTTAGTACAGTGAACTCATTGTCATGTTCAAGAAACCAATTTGAAATGATTCGAGCTTTGTGACATGGTGCATTATCCTGCTGGAAGTAGCCATCAGAGGATGGGTACATGGTGGTCATAAAGGGATGGACATGGTCAGAAACAATGCTCAGGTAGGCCGTGGCGTTTAAACGATGCCCAATTGGCACTAAGGGGCCTAAAGTGTGCCAAGAAAACATCCCCCACACCATTACACCACCACCACCAGCCTGCACAGTGGTAACAAGGCATGATGGATCCATGTTCTCATTCTGTTTATGCCAAATTCTGACTCTACCATCTGAATGTCTCAACAGAAATCGAGACTCATCAGACCAGGCAACATTTTTCCAGTCTTCAACTGTCCAATTTTGGTGAGCTCGTGCAAATTGTAGCCTCTTTTTCCTATTTGTAGTGGAGATGAGTGGTACCCGGTGGGGTCTTCTGCTGTTGTAGCCCATCCGCCTCAAGGTTGTGCGTGTTGTGGCTTCACAAATGCTTTGCTGCATACCTCGGTTGTAACGAGTGGTTATTTCAGTCAAAGTTGCTCTTCTATCAGCTTGAATCAGTCGGCCCATTCTCCTCTGACCTCTAGCATCAACAAGGCATTTTCGCCCACAGGACTGCCGCATACTGGATGTTTTTCCCTTTTCACACCATTCTTTGTAAACTCTAGAAATGGTTGTGCGTGAAAATCCCAGTAACTGAGCAGATTGTGAAATACTCAGACCGGCCCGTCTGGCACCAACAACCATGCCACGCTCAAAATAGCTTAAATCACCTTTCTTTCCCATTCTGACATTCAGTTTGGAGTTCAGGAGATTGTCTTGACCAGGACCACACCCCTAAATGCATTGAAGCAACTGCCATGTGATTGGTTGATTAGATAATTGCATTAATGAGAAATTGAACAGGTGTTCCTAATAATCCTTTAGGTGAGTGTATATTGTAAAATTACTATAAGCAAATAATTAAACATATAAAAATAATAAATGATATTAAAAATAATTTATTCATTATTATTTATATTTCATATTTAAGAACTTTTTTATGGTCACCCCACATTGACAAAAATAATTTATTCATATATATACATATATGTACAAATGTATATTGTAAAATTGCTATTTTTTTTTCATTCATTCATTAATTCATTCACCAAGCTTTTTATATTAAATAATTTGCTTATAGCATGAAATCACTTCTAGTAAAAATCTCAGTTTCTTTCATTATTCAACACTTATTTTTGGTGGGATGTGTTTTTCCCGTCTCCATTTTTTACAAGCTTCAGTTTGGATGACAAAAAGAAAACTGTAATGTGAGATGGTACCAATGTAGGGCTTTATACGAATTTGACAATAAATAGAAAAATAAATCAGTATTTCTAATATGGCCATCCTTATTTATTGAGCTGGTTGTGTCCCATGGGTGTGTTTGGAAACCCTGTCCAGGAGTAAATACATCTCTGGAAGAAAATCAATGTTTTAATACTCTCTCCACAGATTCGATTACATGAACAGCTCACTTCTGCAGCACATAAAACATGCCTTTGGGGGACTTGAGCTTGAAGTCTAGACAACATCTTGAACTTGATTGAATGTATGCATTCATGAACTCTCGGTCTATTGTGACTCTCATTAAAGTGCATCTTTTCTCAGGAGGGTTGTGTCATTTAATACCAGCATCAAACAGATCCCGTCCTATACGTCAAACATGGAAAGCAAAGGCATGTTTTTATATAGTATGAAATTTCACATGGCTGTCTGCTCTTCTGCCCGTCTCTTTAAACCCACTCCAGCTGCACAAACATCTCGCCCCGTCTGACAAACCCATCTGTTCAATTAGGCTGGCAAGCCTACAGTGAAGCCGACATCAGATGCCATTTATACGAGTCCCCGCAGAGGGCTGTGATTCTGTGAATAACAGGTATGTTGAGAAGTTTCACAGGGAGGCAGAGTGCTTATGAATTTAACCAGAACACTGTGTGCAGAGCTGAACCGCCCTGTACCCAACAAAGTGTGAAATAACCCAGAAGGACATTTCTTTGCTCATAGTTTGCTTGTGCATCATTTCATTTTTTTTCACTGACAAAGATTTACTCTGAAACTATTTTTACTCAGAATTTGCAAATTACATTGAATTAAACAATGAAGTACAATGACTGAAAGTATTTTTCACTCTAAAAAATGCTGGGTTGTTTAAACCCATATTTGGGTCAAATATGGACAAACCCATTTTTATTACAATTTTGGTCACACTTTAGATTAGGGTCGAAGGATTAGGATTAGGTTTTAAACCCTACGGTTTGGTTTGTCCATATTTGACCCAAACATGGGTTGAAACAGCCCAGTGTTCTTTCAATAATCTTTGTTCACAACAAAAATCATTTTTTACAGTGTAGGTATAAACTTTGACTCACAGGTTTCTTCTAAAAGTCTCTTGGAGAAATAAAAATGGACCCAATTGAGACATACATATAAGGCCCTGTTAAGATGCGTTTTGGTGGATCGGATCACAAGTAGACGAGGGAGACACATTCCCGTTTACACCTGGTGTTTTAATCCATCTCTTTTGTCCACTTTCAACCACTTCTGTCCTGATTTCTTTGAGAAGAGGGTCTATAGGCAGGTAAACGTATGGGCTTTTCAGATCTGGATGAATGGCTGAAATAAGATCACGCAATTTACACGTGAACGTGACCGGAGACGACGGATAGACTGCTCTGATAGATGCAAGCCGAACGCTGTGAGTGTGTGTTAGAAATCAGGAATGGTGAGAGAACATTGTGCTTGGTACGTTTTTTGCCTTCAAACCAAACTTGGGTCTCCAGCTGACAAAGTTTAAATCCCGTCTGGCTAGTGCGCTTCCCATAATGTTTATGCATTAGGTCAGTAGGCGGAGAGTAGACGGTCTTTTAGAGGCTGTTCCAATGCATTCGACCACATGAGCGTTTACACTATGAAAACAATCCGGTTGAATGAGTTTTCGACGACCTCTAGAAGTGATCGAAAGTGGAAAAGCTCAAAACATTTTAGACCCTGTTTACACCTGTATTTAGCGTCGTCCGCTGAAATGCATCTTCATACCAGGTGTAAACAGGGCCTAAAATGAACATGGAGTGCAGCTCAAATGATTCGATTAAACATTCTGGATGCATATCGAGATCTCTGGACTTTGGATTGTGAAATGTAGTTTCTTGGCAAACTTAAGCACAGTTTTAGACATTGTTGAGATCTCTTCTGAAACCCTTGAGGACAAATTTGTGAAATTAACACTTAGGCTTAAAACTCCCATACAGCAACATAGTGTCGGACAAGATCCGGGCCACATCTGGTGCATGTAGATTCAACGCATACCAGATGTGGGCCGGATCTGGGCCAACTTGCTGTCTGGGCCTAAAGAGATAGTAACCCGACAGTTGATGGGCCACATTGACTTCCAACATACTATGGAAGTCAATGTGGCCCATCAACTGTCTGGTTACCCATATTCTTCAAAAACTCATACAGGAACAACTTGATGGTGAGTAAATGATGACAACATTTTGTAAAGAAGGAAAAAACTGCATTTGCAACCCTTTTTTTACTTTTTTGGGAATGTGGCATATTTCCAAGTGAAACCGGATATTCAGTAGAACAACTGAAGGGACTTGATTTTATCCATCAATAATTGATTAGATGGTGGGAAGTGTCTCTATAAGTACAGGAAATTGCATTAAGAAGATCAAGTTTAAGCAAAGGTGTCCATTCGTTTTACATTTCATTTCAGAAATCATTTAGATATTGAGATCTACTGTGTGATTTTTTTTTTTTTTTCTTGTATGACAAACCAGCAACAGAACTATATTTTTTTATTTTCTCAGTATGATCTTTTTTGGAAGCATCCATTAAGATGTTTTTCCTGTTTTTCATTTTCATTTGTCCACTTATACAAGACTGAATTGAGATCTCATTCTGCAAAATGTAGCAATTCCTTCTTGTTTAGCTCCCTAATGCAACATTAGGTCAACTCTAAAGATTTATATTTTTATAACAGCGTGCAAACGTGTTCAAATGCTGCTCTGAAAGCTCTTTTGTGTTAGTGCAATCTTCACTCCTCCACATCCACTAGCCCACTATTCTGCGGTCGCCAGCAGCTTCACAAGCCCCATTGTGTGGCAATGTACATTGCATACAGTACCGGTTGTGTTGCAACAATCGTCTGCATTGTGTTTGCTTCTCTTAGACACAGAGAGCAGTGTAGGCAACACCGAGCATACTGTACATACTGTCTGAGCCGCATTAGCAGCGATTACCTCACAAATAAAGGCATGCAATTTACCTTGTCTAATTCATAGAAAATTAGTGTTCTCTGTTTTAATTTCCTTGCCAGCTTCTGACTTCCCCACTGATTCTAGAAATGAACGAGTCCAAGTCAACGTGAACTCAAAATTTACCCTATTTAGTTTCCTGGTCTTATTGTGAATGATTTATCAGTGCATGTTATTCTAAAGAAAATAATTGTCTTCATAGTCTTTCATGAAGTTAAATCTTTACATCTGAGAATCTTATACTGAGACAATTGAGATTTAAATAGATTATTTGTGATTTTTATTTCCTCTTGGAACTCACAGTAAATCTTGTTGTATGTGGGTTAAAGGTGGGATGTTGTACAGGGAATGTGTGAGAAAAAGCCGTCAGGTGTGTTGAGGAATGTCAGGTGTGGTTCTGTTGAGGAAACTGGGCGGCACAAAGATATGTGTTCATTTCCCATGTGCCAAACGGCATGAATGAACTCGTTGCAAAGCCACAAATATGCAGTAAACAGCTTCCTCTGTTCATTCACTCTCTTAACGGCAAAATATAATACATTATGAACATAGGTGAATCTCACAAAGAAATGTCAATGCCCTATTTCCATATACATACAATATTATTTTTATTATTTAACTGTAAAAAAAAAGTTGCTGACTTTAATTTTTCAAGTACAATCAACTTAAGTCAATTCAACTTAAATTACATTAAACTGACTTTTTAAAAAATGAGTTGAATCTTGTATAACTTATAAAAAATGTTACTTATTTTGATGAGTTAAAGGGGGGTCTAATGCTATTTCATGCATTCTGACTGATTTACACTGTTAAAGAGTTGATTCTCATGCTAAACATGGCCAACATTTCAAAAAACGAGTTGGACGTATGACAGAGGATTTCTGTGCCAAATACACTCCTTCAGGATTCTAACAAGTTTCGGAAAGTTTTTGGCCCTGTGTGACGTCATAAAGGGCGGAATTCCTTGTATGGGCACTTCTCCCGGATGGTCACGCACACACACATCAACTAGAGCGAAAAAGCAAGAGCGCGTCCATCAACGAGCTTCTTTCGGGTTACAGGAGCCGTCGGCGGCGCTGCTATTGTGTTTTTAGACCACGAAATCAACTAAAGAAGTGTGTTTCTGGTTTGAGGGAAAGATAACCTTGTTCAGCTTCCCAAATAACCCAGTGTTAAGGGAACAGTGGATGCAGTTTGTGTTTCCGGAGTTCTGCAAGTGTGTGTGTGTGTTTGTTCCCGGTCATGAGATAAAATGTCTGTGTTTTGTTGGCAATCATACACTCACCTAAAGGATTATTAGGAACACCTGTTCAATTTCTCATTAATGCAATTATCTAATCAACCAATCACATGGCAGTTGCTTCAATGCATTTAGGGGTGTGGTCCTGGTCAAGACAATCTCCTGAACTCCAAACTGAATGTCAGAATGGGAAAGAAAGGTGATTTAAGCAATTTTGAGCATGGCATGGTTGTTGGTGCCAGACGGGCCGGTCTGAGTATTTCACAATCTGCTCAGTTACTGGGATTTTCACGCACAACCATTTCTAGAGTTTACAAAGAATGGTGTGAAAAGGGAAAAACATCCAGTATGCGGCAGTCCTGTGGGCGAAAATGCCTTGTTGATGCTAGAGGTCAGAGGAGAATGGGCCGACTGATTCAAGCTGATAGAAGAGCAACTTTGACTGAAATAACCACTCGTTACAACCGAGGTATGCAGCAAAGCATTTGTGAAGCCACAACACGCACAACCTTGAGGCGGATGGGCTACAACAGCAGAAGACCCCACCGGGTACCACTCATCTCCACTATGAGCTCACCAAAATTGGACAGTTGAAGACTGGAAAAATGTTGCCTGGTCTGATGAGTCTCGATTTCTGTTGAGACATTCAGATGGTAGAGTCAGAATTTGGCGTAAACAGAATGAGAACATGGATCCATCATGCCTTGTTACCACTGTGCAGGCTGGTGGTGGTTGTGTAATGGTGTGGGGGATGTTTTCTTGGCACACTTTAGGCCCCTTAGTGCCAATTGGGCATCGTTTAAATGCCACGGCCTACCTGAGCATTGTTTCTGACCATGTCCATCCCTTTATGACCACCATGTACCCATCCTCTGATGGCTACTTCCAGCAGGATAATGCACCATGTCACAAAGCTCGAATCATTTCAAATTGGTTTCTTGAACATGACAATGAGTTCACTGTACTAAAATGGCCCCCACAGTCACCAGATCTCAACCCAATAGAGCATCTTTGGGATGTGGTGGAACGGGAGCTTAGTGCCCTGGATGTGCATCCCACAAATCTCCATCAACTGCAAGATGCTATCCTATCAATATGGGCCAACATTTCTAAAGAATGCTTTCAGCACCTTGTTGAATCAATGCCACGTAGAATTAAGGCAGTTCTGAAGGCGAAAGGGGGTCAAACACAGTATTAGTATGGTGTTCCTAATAATCCTTTAGGTGAGTGTATAATGTAAACACGAATGTTTAGTGAATTGAAAGTTATCCAGGGATAATGCCATGATGTATTTCGTGTGTGTGTGTGTGTGTGACTCTTTAGCTCCTCCCACAACACGCCTCCACGAGCTCGGCTGTTTTCGGAAAGAATCGGTACAGCGTATCTTGGGAGATATGAAGGATCAACACTACTCTAAAGGTACTCAAGTTTACCATGAGACTGGCAGAAACTGTGTGTGTTATGACCCTTTAAAGCAATGTAAAAACATGTCATAACTTATTGATTGCAATGTGACATTATTTATGATGATTAAGAACTCAGTCAATATTAAATATGCATCATATTTGTCATACTAAATTTAATTTATGCTTATTAAAGATAAATTATTATTTGCATAACAGTAATGAGAATTGGGGTGAAAACGTGGTGAAATATATGAAAATTATTTCACAATGCAAAAAAATCTCAAAACACAAGTATGTTCTAAGAACATTTAAGTTATGAAAACGTTATTTCTGAATGTGTTCATTTTTTAAAACATTTTTCCTTGGATAACACTAAGGAAATATTCCATAAGAAAATTTGGCTGATATATTAAAGCCGATAAATAATGTATTATTTCCTTCAGCTGAGACACTTCAGATGTGCACTGTTCGCCATTATGGTTTTGAATTGCTTGAAATATGATTGGAATCACTTCAAAAGAGGAAAATACAGTTCAGAGCAACATGTGCAGCGCAAGTCTGTCATATCAGCTACATAAAATTATAATGAGAACATCAGAATTGTGTGCTTGGGACATGGCTTTAATGCTGAGACTTTTGTTTTTGTAATCAGGCTCTCAAAAATTATATAAAAATTTGGATTTAGATATATCGGCCAATATATCGGTTATCGGCTTTCAAATATAAAGAATTATCGGTTATCGGTATCGGCCAAAGTTTTTATATCGGTGCATCCCTAATGTGAGCGTTACTTTTGAATGTTCTCTGAACATTCCCAAACAAGTAGTAACATTTAAAAAAAATGTTAGATGAACTAAAACGTTTTAGTAAAAACATTCCATGAACAGCGTTTTTGTGCTAACGTTATTTAAGGCCAAATAACTTTAAATGAACATTCTATGAACGTTACAGGAAGTACGTTTAGCCAAAGTTCTGAGAACGTTCCCTGTTACCTGGGATGGTCCTAAAAAAAATAGGCTTTGTTTTTATACAAAATATTAATTCTTTTGATTTTTGTGGTGAAATGTGACGTAGAAACTTCACCCATCAACCACAACTGCATTCAAATACAAATGACTGTCATTGTAACATTTCTATGTGATTGAGATAATGTGATTGTTCATGAGATCCCTTGATGAAACCCTCTGACTCTTGTCATTAGTTGAATTTATACCGAATCAAATTTCTCTGAAATGAAGCCTGTTGGTTAGACGTGCATTAGCTCGTCCGTTGTGAACTGACGTGTTGTCAACAGATTCAGACATGGACAATCACAGTACGTGGAAACTGGGGCAAATGTGTGATGTGTCCTGTAATGTAGGGCAGTTGGACACACTGCTGAAGGATGTTGGAGTCGCCAGCCGATGGATGTTAAGTAATCGGGCGTGATTCATTATCTTCACATGTTGTTTGCCATGTTTTGAGAAAAAATATAGAAAAGCTGTCTCCTTCACATATTTAGATCAGGATGTAATGGTTTCCTGTGACATGCATTATGAACTGGTTTAGCTGAATGTTTATGCATACACAGATATTATTGTACTTCATGTTTACAGTGTAAAGTTGTGGCTTAGATCCCTCATACAGTTCATGCTGGAATGAAAGTCATGAACCACACGAACACTGTAATATGTGTCTCGTGGTATTTATGGTCTGTAATGACATTGTGGAAAACATGCCATGTTCAGTAGCTCATAACCACTTATTGAAATCTATCATTTGTGCTACATTTGTCCACACCTAAGGATGTAATTCTGCAAACAATTACAGAGAAGATTAGATCTAATTATGTCAGCGGCACATGAGAGGAACTTCATTAAGATAATTAGAACTGTTTCATTACAAGAATGTTGTCTAATACTTTGCCAGCTATTCTTACCGTTTTGATGCCAAAGCATTTCGCTAAGCATTTTGGTCATTTGTTTGTGTTTAGTAAGCCTGAGAACAGTAGATCGTCCGAATCGTTGCTCATTAAAATATTTTTGTGATGGTTTTTATTTTTCTAGTGCATTCTGGCTTCTAGTCTTAAAAATGAAGGCCATTGTGTCCTCTGCTTTAAAATCTTGAAGCATCAGTCATTTACTATACTATATTATATTCATTATATTTTAGTGATAATATTTTATAATATTATATAATATTTTAGTGATACACACACACACACATACACACACAAATTATAATTATATAAATATTCCATTGTGTATATATAGATTTAGATATATAGAGAGATTATTTATCCATTGTGTCCCTTGCTTTATAATATTGAAACAACATCTGTCATATATTATATTTAGTGCTGTCAAATCAATTAATTGCATCCAAAATAATATATGTGTGTGTACTGTGTATAATTATTAAAATACACACACATGCATGTATATATTTAAGAAAAATCTGTTATATTTATAAATAATATACAGTACAGTATATACATGCAAATATTTCTTTAAATATATACATGCATGTGTGCACTCACATTATTTTGGATGCGATTATATATAAATTAAAATAACAATTATCATTATTCAAATCATGTATAAACATTATTGTTATTTTAATGTATTATTATTATTACTAATTATATTTTCAAATATTCATTTGATTTATTTACTATTATATTACTGCTTAAGTTTTATCTTATAACTTTATTACTCAGAGATCCAGTCATTTGTTCACGTGTGCTGAAGGCCTGTGTAAAAGATAAAAAGATCATTGTTATGGTCAATATCAGTTGTTATGTTCGTGTGACGTAACTGTAAAAGTGTTATTTTGTGAATTCCGCCTATTAAGTAATCTGGCATTGGCTCAGAGAAGACAAAATGGCCTACATTTCAAAGTGACAGATGATGCTAGAAAGAGCCTTCTCTCCAGGCGGCCAACTGTGGGCTATACTGATCTTGGACAACAAACAGCGCTCTGTTCCTTCAATCTTTCCATGTCAAGGCCAAGAGAGACGACATACCAGCTGGCTCGATGCAAAGATGAAAAAATGAAAACTGAATCTTGACATGGTAACCGTGTGGCATAAAGGCCTAATGTCCTCCCTTTCTCGTCTTGTTTTTCTTTTCTTCATATTCAGTAAATATATTTTCACATTCTAGAGAGCATTTGATTGGACAGAAAATGCATATATCTTCTAAATGTGAGTCGTCATTGTTTTGGAGCACACAAGCTTATAGATAACAGTAAGGCTAACATATTCATACTAAAAGCCAAAAAAACTAAATTTTGATTTCTGTCGCTTTAGTTACATGCATCCTGTCGCCGTTTAAACTGACCTGTCGATCATTTTGTCGCAGTTTAAATCGCTCAATTTTATTTAATTTCCTACTGTTTCGGAGAGAAATAGCTGCACGTTGATCTGCCAGTCATCGGCCTTTCTCCTCATGTGTTTGCATAATGATGCATTTAAAAGTTATAATGACCAAATGTGTCTTTATAAAAGTTCAATGCAGTTGCAGATTAAATATAATGTGGATAACATTGAATCTATTCGTCAGGTTAAAAACTGATTATTAGTCATTTAAACCCCTTTTTCTAACCGTCGGTCTTGCACATCTGCCATGTTTGTAGTTTTTTGACACTTTTTATTTGTGTCCAACATGCAATGGGTTGTGGGTAATATTAGCCGTTATTATTTATCACCACATATTTATTGTTTATCACCACTTATCTTCCATTTGGGGCACACTATTTCTAATTTCGAATGTTATTTAGGACGGATAGTATGCGAATTGGGACGCAATGGTTTTCCATCGCACTTTTTCTAAGGAATGGATTTAGTGCAACTCATGACCTATTAAAGAACGAAAGTATGTAAGAAAAGTATTCTGAGCCAGCTATGCTTCAGGTATTCAGATGCATTTAGTTTAATTAATTCTGGAAACCTTCTATGAGCTAATAATTTGTGTCCCTATTTATCTTTAAATTATGACTAATTATAACAACTAAGTTAATTAGTGCATGAAGAAAAGAGTTGGTGTTTGTCACAGTAAAGGTGCAAAGCTTCATTATTTCTTTGGGTTGTGACCCAAAAATGGGTCACATGTCTGTTCTGGTTACAGACAGCAGAACAAAAACGAATGAAAAGCAAATAATATAGTTAAGGAATCCATTGATCAGATCAAGTAGTTTTAAGCAATTGCATTATAAATACAGTACAAAATCAAGTCAAGTACTGTCTTTTACTATAGTGCATAAAGGGCTTGTCAACATAGCATAGGGAATTTGTACTGGGCTGAAAGTAGGTGGTGAAAACAACACTCTTTTCACGTCTTTTGTAAGCATAATGTGTGTTTTTGAAGTGGCTTCATCGGCCCCTGGAGGTTTACATAATGGACTGCTTTGGCACTCAGACGCAGGGACAATGGGGGTAATTACGCTTCAAAAAAGAAACAAAATACAACACCTACACAATATTATTCATCTTTAATCTTTATACAAACATCAAGACAAGACACACGCCGATTGCGGTTTTGCCACCGGCCTTGCATAATGAGTTCGTCTCAACTCCCATGATGCCCTGGGAGATTGACGTAAAAGGACTAGTCACGATTATTGTAATGAACAATTAAATAACATGTGTTCTTGAAACATCACTTATGAACACTAAGGTCATCTTTATTAAATAAATAAATAGTTGGGTCTGTCTGATAATAAGTTATGTCCATGGCATTGCAGAGCGTGCGCACAGTGAAATGCAGCCGGTTCTTCTCGCCTTCCAGAACAGCGACACACACGGATAGGAAGAACCGGCCACGCAGAACTACAGCATCGGATCATTTCACTCTGGAGCTCGTGTCCTTAAGCAGGAATGTTTTCACAGTTAAACGAAAAATCTGCTCTCAAGAGAGCAACATCCAACCACCCTGCCTTGCTAAAGCCTCCTTTCCTCAACGTTAACTCTTTCCCCGCCACTGACAAGTTTTGCCGGCAATCTGGGTTCGGTAGGGGGCGCTGTTGCGCACCTTCTGAAATAGTACAGCATCTCCAAATCCAAAAACAAGGAAAGAAGAAGATCTGCGTAAACCAGAAGGAGCGGATAATGTCATTTATCGTGATCATCAACATTCAACTAGATTTTCTCAGCTTTTTGTTCTTATCCACTTTTAAGTGTGTATTAGGGATGCACAATATATCGGCCACCATATCAGTCGATATATGTTAATTTCTAATGTTATCGTTATCGGCCCGATAAGAAAATGTGTTCAATATATTAAACTGTTCACGATGATGGGTTTGAATTGCTTGAAATATGATTGGAATCACTTCAAAAGAGGAAAATACAGTTCAGAGCAACATGTGCAGCGCAAGTCTGTCATATCGGCTACATAAAATTATAATGAGAACATCAGAATTGTGTGTTTGGGACATGGCTTTAATGCTGAGACTTTTGTTTTTGTAATCAGGCTCTCAAAAATGATATAAAAATTTGGATTTAGATTTATCGGCCAATATATCGGTTATCAAATATAAAGAATTATCGGTATCGGCCAAAATTTTCATATCGGTGGATCCCTAGTGTGGATATATTTTTTAGCTTAAAAGCAGAGGTTCTGTTTTTTCTTTCGATATATTGAATGTTTACATATTCATACAACAGAATATTCTGGAGGCCATGAAAGATTTGTGAATATGATCAAAAATGCAACTTTTTGTAGTCAACGCTGGCGGGGAAAGACTTAACATCTCCGTTTGGCTTCAACAAAGCAAGATTTCTGCATTTTAAAAAGATAAACACCTAAATGAGATATCATTGTCTTGATTTCATCGCCGTCTCTGGTTCCAGCCCAGCTCAGTTCAGTCCATTTGTAAAACTCATAATCCATTGCATCTCCTCCCGTCTTCAACACTCTCCCGTCCAGCCATAAGTAGTCCACATTCTCGTCTTTTCAAAGTATCCCAATCGGTGTGCGCTCGTATCGTTCAGTTGCATCTCTGCAACAGCATGTTAAGTGCATAGTCCATGCGGCTGCGAAGGTCCGACGAGCATCCGGACACCAGCAGGGTGCTGAGACGCAACGTGGTGGACACGCGGTCCTCGTTGATGTACGTCAATAGGTATTCTTCGCTCTGACTGCACAGGATGATCTTGGTGTGATCGTGGTAGAAGTTGACCTGTGGGAATAGCACGTGTTTAGCAGTCAAGTCAACATTATGTAGATAGATGTTCTTGCATGAGAGCAAATACGAAGTTTTACCTGGAAAGTGCCATCGTTGAAGAGCATCATGAGTGCTCGATCAGATTTAAGCCACTGAAGAAGGTACAGTCTGGGTTTGCCTGTATCCGTAACATTGGGTAAATCACCTCCCTGTTAAAGAACAGCAAGCAATAGTCAGAAAACCTGATGCTAATTATTGATAGACTTCCATTGCAACCCATTTCCACCAAGCGAGGACACTTACATCCATCAAATTCTCCTCCATGTAGTGGGCAAAGTATTTTAAGATGGTGACCTGACCGACGAACTGCTCTGGGGCTTCG
Organism: Rhinogobio ventralis; assembly: GCA_039654625.1. Taxonomy (NCBI): domain Eukaryota; kingdom Metazoa; phylum Chordata; class Actinopteri; order Cypriniformes; family Gobionidae; genus Rhinogobio; species Rhinogobio ventralis. Next base: position 31,519,188 of record CM077215.1, read on the forward strand.
GTAGTGGGGAAGACCGAACATTGTCCCAGCTCTGCATAGTAATGCACCGTCCTGAGGGGAGACAGACATGTTAGTCTTAATGATTTCTATCAGCAACAGAGCTACAAAGACATTTGAGATCGTAAACGTACTTTTTGTCCGACAGCAGGCTCATGTGAGTGCCGTTGTTGAAGAGAACGCCAACTGTGTGATCTGACAACTGGTAGCCGAAGCCGTACTTGTTGGAATAATCCACCCACTTAGTCACCCACTGGAAGCTGCCGTTCACGCTCTCTTTCGGAATATTATTAGCTGTAAAAGAGAGATTAAAAATGCATCATTAAAAGTGAAAGGTATAACTTTGACATGGAATAAAAAAAAAAAAAAATCATATTCAGATTTTAAACTTTTTACAATGTTCAAAACCCTTTTAATGCTTTTTATATTTACACTCATAATACATTAATAAATAATGCATTTTATTTACATTATTATTATATTTTCATTATCCTTTAAATACTTTTTTTTATTTACAGTGTTAACAAAACCCTACATATTTTTCAATGTTTTATAAATATTTTATTTTCACATTTTTAATGCATTTTATTTAGTTTATTATTAAAAATAGGTTACTAAAAGTGAAATGTATAACTTTAACATGAAATTTAATACTATTATTTTATAATTAAAATGTATTATTAAAATTTTCGAAATCCTTTTAATGCTTTGTATTTGTTTTTATTATTTAATATATACTTATTAAAAAAATGATTTTGATTTTGTTAACTTCATTGTTAAAATGGGTTATTAAAAATGTATAACTTATTACATATAAAAAAACTCTAAACAAAACTGATTTTAATTTTATATATTATATATATATATATATATATATATATATATTGACGCTTTTTTATCTTACAATATGTTTTATTTTTAAATGCATTTTAATTGACTATTATTAAGAATGGGTTATTAAAAGTGACTTTGCATTTGTGAATCAGATCATGTCAGATCCTCTGATACGCACCTTCCGGCATGTTCTCCAGACAGCCTCGCAGTACTCGGGCTACAGTGTCTGCAACGCTTCCCATTGTGCTGTCCTCAAGACCTGCGGACACAAAAAGCACCAAAACCCATTAGATGCCGCACTGAAGCATCCATTACCAGCCTCACATTGATAAAAAAGCGCCGTCTCTTACATTCGCTGCTGCTACTGCAGCTCCCCAGAGTTCCCCGCACTATCATTCGAATGCTGTCTTTAATGTGCTGTTTGCTGCTGGTGTCCTTTGCCGCCGGGACAGCTGGTTTTCCAGCAGTTGTGATGGTGGGCTTAGTGTCCTGTGGGAAATTTAGGAAGGAATGTGCATGAGGTTAGGTTACGATCTCAAACTTTCTGCGTGACTATGAGAAGGACGAGGATGAAGGAGCTCACCTCAAGGGTTTGTCTGCAGGGTTGGGGGCTCACTGACGTTTTCCGCAGGTCAAGGCATAGTTTGTTTATGTCTTCCTCTTCCTTGGTTGGTTTATCTGCAAGAAGCAAGACGTGTATCAGTCTAATGATGTAACTTGGGTAATCCACAAATGTTTTACTGTACACAAGCGCTTACTTTGAGTCTCCAAGTACTTGGCTTTGTCCTTCTTTCCACCGAACAGGGCGGCTGCAGCTTTCTTGAAGAAGCTCTTGGCAGGGCTGGTGTGGTGAAGGTCTGGGGCCGCGTGACAGCAGTTAGCAGACAGTCTGTCTGGTGTGAAACCCTGATATAAGAGGGGAAAAAACAAGCTCAAAGCCACTGAATGCTTCACTGGTGAAGACGTGTCGTCTGCACAAAGAGACACACACCTGGCAGAAAAAGTCGTGGCGTAGAATATCATCAAGATGTGGCCTATCCACAGGGTTTTTGGCCAGCATACTGCCGATGAGATGCTTGGCTTGGGCCGACAAAGACGACGGCATGGAGTATCGCGCTTCCCGAATGCACCGGTACGTTTCTTTAAGGTTTGTGGTCTCAAAAGGAGGTCTTCCCAAAAGCATGGTATACCTGTTGGGACACAAATTATCCATCATAAATAAACATCTCCACGACATTACCAATCCATGGGAGAAATCCATCCTCATTGTAGGAGGTGGCCTTTGCAATTCAGAGCCAGATAAAAGCATTGTATGCAATGCGACTGCAATTACTTTATTATCTCAGTAGGTGAAAGCAAACTGTCTAAATGAGTCACTGAGTCAAATCATTCAGTCAAACGATTCATTCAAAACGCCTGGACGAAGTGAGTGAGTCGTTGAATCATTCATTAAACGCAGATTCATTAAGTCACGCAAACATCGCTGTGTTGCTCAGAGACGCTACTGTGGATTTATGTAGAACTGAAGAGTTAATGTGCAAAAACAGTTTTTATTAATTTTCACAAGTCATGTTTTTTTATTGTGCAGTCCAGGTAAGTCGGGTTGTTTTCATTCAGTAATAATAACAACAACAACAAAAAAACGGGTAACTTACAAAATTAAAGTTCATTGAAAGTATGTTTTTTTCTATATATTAAAGGTTTGTTTTTTAGCAAAAGCAGATAACTCCACATTTCATGTTTCAGAGTTAAACAAAACCAATTGCTTTGTAATTGCATTTAAGTGCAATACTTAACATTCTTTAACTTTAAATAAGCTGTACAAATAGCCCACTAATGAGCAATATTAAACATTATATAGATGACAGAATTCAGCAATCCAGAGTTTATAACAAGACATCACAATGTACACAATCAAGTTCGTCGAAATGATCCATCCTCGATCACTTTTAGTCAGCTTCGAGCTTTGACGAAACTCCTCTCAGCTAGCGCGTCTTTTCGAAGTGATTTGTAGCCTTGTCACCTGACCTGAATACAGCGCACTGATTCGCTAAAACTGACTTATCGGTTTCTGCAGTAAAACGTGAACTTGCGATGCCTTGACAATGGACAAAACATGTTTAGCGATCAAAACGTGCTATATGTGGAGGATAACGCACGACAGTCAGTTCATTTTTTTTTTTTAAGCGTGGCATTTATCGGTTTTTGCAAATGAACTCTTACTATTTTCAGTGGAGTCTAAAATGTAATTCACATAATATTAACTTCTTGTTTTTTGAACTGTTGTATAAAATCAATATCACATTAGCAATTGTGCTGATATTCGGGAAAACAGCACTCTTGCTCGTTTGGTATTGCTTAACTATATCATGTTATAAATGTGGATTCCACGCATAGCAGATGTGGGCCGGATAGCAACCGCATAGCAACCACCCAGAACACCCTTGCAACAGCATAGCAAAACCCTAGCAACCGCCTGAGTAGCATAGCAACCACCTTGAGTACCCTAGCAACTGCATAGCAACCACCCCATATCTTGAATTTTGGGGGCATTTTTATTAATTTTGGCGGCCTTTTTGCCCCAAGCCCCATTAATTTCCGACCTTATCATGTTCAAAGCGTGATGATGCTCTTTTTCGAGCGGAGGTCTGTTCTGTTTCGAGGCCCGTTTAAGTAAGGAATAATTGTCGACAGGCCATTGAATTATTAGAAAAATAATGCACACCCGAGGTGGTAATGCGACCACGACGCAAAGTGGAGTGTGTATTATTTTTTAATAATTCAACGGCCCGGAGTCAATTATTCCACTTATACTACGGTGACCACACATCAAAACACTGTTCAGATGATTTATTTCAAGACATTTGTCAGGTTTTTGTCCTTAAATGCTCTACTAAAGGACTAACTTACGCATCTCATCCCAAGCCTCCATTGCTAATTCCAAAACGTCATTTTAGAGCTTGTAATGGAGTCTTGAGCCACTGATAGACTAGTGCAGTTATTAATGCATTTATTAGAGAGAGAGATTGTGCGTGCATTACCTGAGCCTGTGCGTCTCTCAGTGTTCGACACCAGCGTCTCTACTAATAGTGAAACTGTACGTTTATCTGCTTCAAGAACAGCGCCGTTATTACCTCGCTACTGAGAAATGTCATGTAGCTTTTAAGTCGTTAAACTATTGATAAAATCGTCAGAGCAGCGCTGACAACGCATTTCTGTGCGAGTGTGTGGGTTTTGCTGTTGTCGGCTGTAAAGACATTTGAAATAACTGAAAACATTTGGCGGAGTGATATGGAACTGTAATGCGGTCAAAACCTGCCTGGAACTACTTTAGCCGTGCGTTTCCCTGAAAATGACTGCACGCCTTAGAATGTTCGTCAGCCAATCAGATTCAAGCGTTCAACAGCCCAATTGTATAAAGTGAACCATTGCAAGGTCCTTGTACTTACATCACACAGCCGAGAGCCCAGACGTCAGATTCACAGCCGTGCCCTTGCTTGTTGAGGACTTCAGGCGACAGGTAGTTAGGCGTCCCGCATATTGTTCTTCTGCGGTTCTCAACCGGCTCCAGCTTTGCAGCCAGACCAAAGTCTCCAACCTTCAGCTCCATTGACTCATTGATGAAAAAGTTACCTGGGAAAAGCAACAGAATGGGGTTACGAAGGTTCAAGGGGGTTTATGTGTTATTAGGGATTGAATGCATGCTCTAGGCGCTTACCTAGTTTAAGGTCTCTGTGCAGAATTTCCTGTTCGTGGAGATACTTTAACCCCGAGACGATCTGTCTCAGGTAGTACCGAACCTCTGGTTCTGTAAGCACCTTCCGGGCCTTGAGAATATGTGCTAGTGACTGAAGAACAACAAAACACATCAGCACAATATTTCCTACAAGACCTGTTATTGAAGAAGCCCGTCAATAGCACTCACCCGTCTGCTGCAGTATTCAAGCAGGATGTAGATATTATCTTTGTCCTCGAAATGGTGGTAGAAGTGAACAATGTGTTTGTGATGCAGGGCTCTGTGCAATTCGATTTCTCTGTCGATCTGTCAATCAAACGGTTGCGAAAACTTAATAAAGCCATTTAGGCAATGCAGCAAATACGTGACAACAGGACAAGCAAGCTACCTTTTCCCTTTGGTGAGGTTTGGAGACGCGTGTGTGTGGAATGATTTTGGCTGCATACATTTTGCCCGAGCTTAGATCTGTAAATTCATAGCATTTGGCAAAACCGCCCTGCAACAAAGAGAGAGAGAGAAAAGATGCATTATAAGAGCATTACATATCAGTATGCAAATAATCTCTTATGCATAACTAAATTTAAAATATAAAACAGCTGATGCACTTTCAAAGTACTTTAGTGTTTAATATATATAATGGTATTTACTCCAATGCATTCCTTTTTCATAAGCCAAATGTAAAATATTTACCTTGCCCAAAACTTTTCCTCTACAGTAACACTTCCCAGTGGTTGAATCCGTGATGATGCGTGACATTTCTTGGGTGGCATGAGCATTATTATTATCCTCTGATTTCCCTCGTCTGCTCTCAGTGGGTCTGTGGTGTGTGTGTTCACACATCTTGCTGTTATGCACAGGCTGATGATGGTGATGATGGTGGTGGTGTGTTATAGTCCTGAGTATGTCCATGCTCGAGTCCCGACTGCGAGGAATCATCACAGGGCTTCGGTCTTATACACGGCACGCGCGCGCTCCGCCTCCTTATTTTATTTTCACCGGCGCGTCACGCGCGTTCACTGACGCGCTGGAATGAACACGCGCTTCTCAAATCAGTGAATGTTATGATGTGGAATATTTTATTGCTGAGATTAGATATATAAAGCACAACTATCTTAATTATTAATTATTATATGCTCATTTATTATTATTATTATTTTGTTAAAAATGGAAAGTTTATTTTTCTATTTTCTATGCATCTTACAATATGTTGGAATGTTTAGGACATTTAAAAAAAAAAAAATATTCAGAACAATGAAGTGTTATAAAAGAACACAAGATAATGAAAGTGTTTTTCGATACAGAAAGTGTTTGAAGGTATTGGTAAAATTCTATGAGAAAAACTCTGAATAATGGCTTAGAAAATGTACATTTATGAATATTACATCTCGCTGAGAGAAGTAGGCCTAATAGATTTATATGGTCAAGTTAGTTTTCAAAGTTTTTCTCAAACCAAATAGAACATATTTCCAAAATAAAGAAAAGTGAGGGTACACAGAGTCAATAATATACCTGCAAAAGCTCTTCCAAACATTTCTTTGTATAGTTACAATCCTAAAACAAATGTAGGTACAGTAGTGTCATCTTTTGCATGACAGAAATCACATTTTATGTCAATGTCAGGTTTAATTTAGTTTGAGCAGGGCATGCATGGGCATGTTTTAGAGGCCGTGTGTCACAGTAAAGTTCTCTAGCGCCACCATGTGTTGCTTTACACTAGTTTAACCCTGGATTTAATGTGTGGTGCATGTATGACTCATACTGACTGACACACACCTGTTACACACACATACCATGGCAAGCCGTTTTGACTTTTATTCATTCCCAGGATATGAATTCTTGATATCAACAAATCAGTTTTCACTAGTTAAAATGCTAATTATTGATCTCAGGAAATAGATTTCTACTAGTAACAATGGCAATTTTTGATATCGGGAATTACATTTCCACTATAATTCTCGATATCAACAATGACGTCGTCACTCGCAGAAATACGAATATTATTGTGAATTAAAGGCACAATATGTAAGATTTTTGGATTCAAATATCCAAAAACCACTAGAACAGTGTTATATATTTTGTTGACTTGTGTACTTGCATTATCCCAAATGTTTCCAAGAATGTTTAAATCCAGAGAAATAAGCGATTTTAGTCGCCTATCAATGACATCATACCCGCGTTACCCTCGATTTCCGGAACCAGAAACCATGGAAACACCAAAGACGCTTTAATATATTCTGTTTTATTAGACAGGTGAGCAACTGTTTGGATCATTCATGGACAGAAAACTAATCATTGTTATACAGCTCAACAGTTTTGAGCTTGATTTACCGCGAGTACCATGTTTTACCATGCCTAATATCGATCCAGCTCACTGTAGTGTGAACAAGTGTCTCATAGTAGCGGCGAATGAACGCACAGAGTAGCATTGTGTCTAATATGATAGAACAGCGCTGCGTTAGCCCACATACGCATGAGCGGAAGAAGTGGAAGCGCTCGTCTGCGGCAGAATAAAAGCTCCGCATAATCAAGGCATCATCAAGCCACGCCTTTATTTTGAATAAGCGACCTCTAGCGGCGGAAAATTACATATTGTGCCTTAAAATTTCAAATAGTAAAAATAATAATTCTTGATATCTGTAGTTCAAATTAAATTGTTGATATCAAAAGTGTATTTCTTACTAGTTGAAATTCCAGTTTCACATATCAGCTATGCAATTATTAAATATAATTTATGTCAGTAATTACTTTGTTACTAGTATAAATATAAATTCCCGATATCAAGAGCTCAATTTTAATTAATTAGAAATTAATTCTATTTAATTAATTAAAGTAAATTTTTGATATGTGTAAATGTATTTCAACATGTTACATTTGTTATCAATAATTAGGAGATCTAAAATGTCTTTCTTACTAGTAAAAATTTAAATTTCAGCTAGTGACACATTATTGATATCAAAAATATATTTTTTTACTAGCAATTCAATTGTTGATATCAAGAACAGACATTTGCACTAGTAACTATGCAATTACTGATATAAAAAAATGTTTACTAATAAGAATTGTATTTCTGATATGTGAAATTGGATTTTCAACTAAGAAATCAATTCTTGATATCAACAATTGAGTTTGAATGGCAGCCTATGGTGACATTTAACGAGTGAAAATACAATCACAGGTATCAAGAATTATCGTTTTTACTAGTTGAAATGTAATTCTTGATATCAAAAATGGCTAATGCAAACAGTGTGTGTTGTGTATTTGTCTTCTTGTGAGATGAAGTGATCACTGCTCTTCTTTATTCGAGGAAACGTCCATCAGTTCATACACATTCATACAGCGCTGCTGTTTTCTGCAGTGTCTTTAGAGAGAGTGGGAGTGTGTTGATGCTGTTCTGTGAAGGCTGGTTTTCAGTATAAAGTGTTTACTCACTTATTTATAGTTAAATTCAACAGGTAAACATTTATATTTATTGCATGCAAACGACACATATTCACAGCTTATGAAACACAAAATATAAAATTGAAAGCATATGCCAGTTGTCAAACGTAAAAAAAAATGTTTTACATTTTGACCATGTCTCTTATTCATCAGTGATGTCAGCAGCCTGAAGCTTACTCTATAGCAGACTGAATGTATGAAAGAGTGAGGAGCTTGTGATCTCAGGGTGGAAATGCATAAACACATTGTACTTTACAATCACCAGCAGTAACTTTCCTTAGTTGAGGGTAATATAGTATGTGAACATGACAGACCTTAAAGCTCATTAAAGTGTCCAAGACATGCAGGGCGACTGTGAGAGAGATTACGAAACACATCAAGATAAGATGTTTATGTATTATATAATGATATAATAACCAATAACCATCCCAATAATAACCATCCTGAATGCAAGATAACAAAACAAAAATGCTCCTTTCCTGAATTTTGAGACCATACTGGAAATATGAGATTTCATGAAAGATGACTGGAAATTTTTCATTAAACGGGGAAACAAACAAAGATTTAGGATTTTTATGACAAATGACAAAATTTCAGATCTTCATCAATAGTTTGAATTGTTTTTATTTTTATATTTTATGCTAAATTTGTATTTTTTTATTTTTATTTTCATGTTTTGTGTCTAGTTTTTTATTTATTTTTTTTATTAATTTTTATTTCAGTTTTAGTTATTTTCAAGTTAAACTCAATTTAATTTTTTATACATTTTTATTTCAATTTTAGTTTAGCTATTTAAACTAGTTAAACTAAAGGAAAAGTATGAAATAGCTGAAATAAAAATCTGTCATCGTTATTAGATTTTATTTCAGTTTTAGTTGAACTATTTTCAAGTCAAACTAAATGAAAATGAAAAAAATAGAAATAGATGAAATAAAAGTGTCCCCTAAGATTTTTAAATATATTTGTATATTTTTTGTTAAATTAATTTTATTTCAGTTTTAGTTATTTTCAAGTTAAACTAAAGGAAACATTTTGAAATAGCTAAAATAAAATTGCTAGTAAAAATGTTAACTTATGAAAACAGAAACTGACATTAACTAAATTAATAAATGCTCAAATTATTGCATTAATGTTAATGTTGTAAAGTGTTACCAAAATGTCTTAGTATGACCTAAATAGCTAAAATAAAATTGTCATTTTTATTAGGACCTTTTATATATCTATATAATTGTTGTCCATTTTTATTTCAGTTTTAGTTATTTTCAAGTTAAAGTAAATGAAAATAAGGAAGTTTGACTTGGAAACTGTTTATAGTTTAACTTCTTACTCAAATTATAAAGCTGATAATGTATTAGAAAAAAAAAAGTTAAATCGAATTATTTTGAAAACATTGCAGCAATTTATTTAACATCACATATCCAATACTTTAGCTTGGTTTGGAAATTATCCAGTCACACAGGCCCATTGAGCATTAGTCTGTTATGAGGGTGAGCTGCATGTGGCTTATTCGTCACATGTGAGAAGCGGCTTCAGGCCTGTATCTGTGGTGGTTCTCTAGCAGTGTGGACATCATAAGCCCAGACCTGGTTCAGTCCAGATCCAGCAGTGCAGCTGTGAGGCCAGTGAGGGAAAGGGAAACGACACACAATGACTCTGGCATCCTCAGGAAGCTCCTTTAACAGCTTCTCTTCAAGAACCTCCATCTGCCACATTAACAAACATAAATCAACATTAAACATCTTCATTATATTCTTTATGGAAGGTCATACTAAGACATTTTGGTAACACTTTATACATTAACATTAATGCAATAATTTTAGCATTTATGTTTAATGTCAGTTTCTGTTTTCATAAGTTAACATAATTAATGCAAATGAACATTAACCTAAAAATAACTTCAAAAATATTTAACCTCATGAAATGCATATGTGATTTGCACAGTAGTGGCCAAAAGTGACGTCTGGCCTTGGAAAATGTACATCTTTTTACATCACCCTTTATTCAAATATTATTAATAATTAGTTATAGATTTTGTAAGCATTGTGCTTGGAGTCGATTGTTTTATTTGTGATAATAACGCAATGAAACATGACAACAACATAATTTTTGGCCAGACTGATATATTAATAATGGATTATATTGCCGTTTTTTTATTTTTTATTTTATTCAGCAAGGATGCATTAAAAAAGCTACAGTAAAGACATTTATAATGTTACAAAAAATGTATGATGCTGCTCTTTCTGTTAACTTTTTATTCATCAACAGATCCTGAAAAATGTATGATATTGATAATAATCATAAATGTTTCTCAAGCATCAAATCCTCATATTGAATGATTTCTGAAGGATCATGTGACACTGAAGACTGGAGTAATGATGATAAATTCAGCTTTGATCACAGGAATAAATTACACTTCATACAAAAACAAGAGAGAACCAATTAAATATATTAATAACTGATTATATTGTAGTCAATGTATGATTTTTCCTGTGAGCTTTTTGTTTTTCTATGCATTTTTTGCATAGTAAAATAAAACATGTTGCTGTAGTTTAAATACTTTCTTCATATTTTAAGGTTTAATCTAACTTGTATGGTCATTAAAAACTAATATCCCCGTCGGACATCACTTGTGGCCACTACTAATAGACAGAAAATACATGATTCTGTAGCGCCCCCACATGGCAGTCCAGCAACATACCACTGCAGGAGCCAGGAGCACCGTCACGTTTCTGTATTTGGACAGATCAGTCTGGAATATAAAAGAGCTACAGTAAGGAAAGCTAGACAAAAGACATAATGCAAAATACTGACCCTGGACCACAAAACCAGTCATAGGGGTCCATTTTTGTGAAATTGAGATTTAAACATCATCTGAAAGCTGAATAAATAAGCTTTCCATTGATGTGGTTTGTTAGGATAGGACAATATTTGGCTGAGATTTGAAAATCTGGAATCTGAGGGTGCAAAAAAATCTAAATATTGAGAAAATCTCCTTTAAAGTTGTCCAAATGAAGTCCTTAGCAATGCATATTACTACTAATAATACATTTGATATATTTACGGTAGGAAATTTACAAAATATCTCAATGGAACATGATCTTTACTTAATAGCCTAATGATTTTTGGCATAAAAGAAAATTCAATCATTTTGACCCATACAATGTATTGTTGGCACAAATATACCCGTGAGACACAGGACTGGTTTTGTGCTCCAGGGTCATATATATGCATACACGTTACCTTCCAGAAGTCCTGTTTGATAAAATGAATATCATTGTGTGGTACGCCACGCCACCATGCTTTACTCCTTGAATAGGCCAACAACATGGAGTTTATTTCAAATCCTGTGCATTGAAAACCCATAGACGAGGCTGCGAAAACCTGCATTTCAGCACAGGACAGTTAATGCATGTATATGAGCTGACATTTTATCCTCATTTAAGAGTCACCAAGACTTACCAAATGTCCATTGCCTGATCCCAGGTCAGCCAGACGGCCTTTGCGTCCATCTAGAAGCTTGATAACATTTGCAGTTTATTCTTTTTTTGAAGGTAAAAATGGCACCTGAGAATATCACACCAGACCTTTTCAGCTTCTCTCTATTAAAGAGAGAGACATACAAAGTATGACAAGCACCTTCAGTCTGAAAGGGACCCTCAGTCCCGGCATACAGAACGTGGCCCAGAGTCCGTAGACTCCAGCGAAGGCCGATCCCATCAGAAAGGTGACATTGGGACTGCAGTGATGACGACTGAACCAGCCGCTGCGCTGCTCCTGCAGGATGACCTCAATGCAATCCTCCATACTGATGCGGTTCAATAACAGGCCCGCGGATCTGACAAATATCATCATATAAAGCATATCTGGGCACACATGGTTTTTGTTGTTGTTTAAACATAGGATGGAAATTATAATTAAGCTTAAAGCATTATTCTACAACTTACTTCTGGGTATCACAGTCAAACAACATTTAAAAAAAACAAAAAAAACAAAAATGTAATCTAGTGTTTATGTTCTATTTATATTGCATTTTTTTTAGGCATATAGTGTATATTATATATATGATCTCACTATATTGGCAAAAGTATTGGGACGCCCCTCCAAATCATTGAATTCAGGTGTTTAATCACTTCATGGCCACAGGTGTATAAATCAAGCACTAGGCATGCAGACGCTTCTACAAACATTTGTGAAAGAATGGGTCGCTCTCAGGAGCTCAGTGAACTCAAGCGTGGTACCGTGATAGGTTGCCACCTGTGCAATAAGTCCATTCCTGAAATTTCCTCACTACTAAATATTCCACGCTCAACTGTTAGTGGGATTATAACAAAGTGGAAGCAATTGGGAACAACAGCAACTCAGCCACGAAGTGATAGGCCACGTAAAATCACTGAGCGGGGTCAGCGCATGCTGAGGGTCACAGTGCGCAGAAGACGCCAACTTTCTGCAGAGTCAATAGCTCCAGACCACCAAACTTCTGTGGCCTTCAGATGAGCTCAAGAACAGTGTGTAGAGAGCTTCATGGAATGGGTTTCCATGGCCGAGCAGCTCATCCAAGCCTGACATCACCAAGAGCAATGCAAAGAGTGGGATGCAGTGGGGTAAAGCATGCCGCCACTGGACTCTAGAGCAGTGGAGACGTGTTCTCCGGAGTGACCAATCACTCTTAATGCTTCAGAATATCAAGACATTTTGGACAATTTCATGCTCTCAACTTTGTGGGAACAGTTTGGGGACGGCCCCTTCCTGTTCCAACACGACTCCGCACCAGTGCACAAAGCGTCGGTCCATAAAGACATGGATGAGCGAGTTTGGTGTGGAGGAACTTGACTGGCCTGCACAGAGTCCTGACCTCAACCCGATAGAACACCTTTGGGATGAATTGGAGTGGAGACTGCGAGCCAGGCCTTCTCGTCCAACATCAGTGCCTGACCTCACAAATGTGCTTCTAGAAGAATGATCAAAAATTCCCATAAACACACTCCTAAACCTTGTGGAAAGCCTTCCCAGAAGAGTTGAAGCTGTTATAGCTGCAAAGGGTGGACCAACTCCATATTAAACCCTACGGATTAAGAATGGGATGTCATTAAAGTTCATGTGCATGTAAAGGCAGTCGTCACAAAACTTTTTGGCAATATAGTGTATATATACCTGAGAGCCATAGACATTTATTTTACATCATTACATTGTTTAGAGTATAAGAACCAAAAAAATCTGATTTTTTTATTATGATGTTATGATATGTCCTAGGACACCAGTTAATAAGAAAATGAAAACATAAATATGATATAATAGAAAATAAGATGTAGGCCTACATAAAATTGGTGAATGCATATATGTATATATATATTCAGCAACTACTTATAAATATATAATACATCTTATAAATAGAATAGCAAAAAAAAATATATATAATATAATGCAATACAATATAATTACAGCAATTAAGATGTACATTTTTTTTATTTATATATATTTTAAATATCATCGCAGGGTTGTTACTGTTAACTATAATGAAAACTAAAATGATTAAAATAATTTCCATTAATTATAAATATAATAAAAAAAACTTAAATGTAAATAAAAATAAGAAATGTTTTAACTAACTGAAATAATATAATTTTAAGTTGAAGTAGCCTACTGAAATGACTAACGCTACTGCAAATACAATAAAAAAAACAACAACACCAAAACTAAAAGCCAATTTAAAATAATAACAAATATTATAATAGTACATAATACAAAAACAACACTGTTTCACTGTATTGCATCTCACTTCTTAAAACTGTATTGATGATACTGAGCACTATTTATACATATTACTTCATGTTCTGTACATTTATGCATGCATAATCTATATTTATTATAGATTATTAATATTAATATTTTAATATATATTAATTTTATTTTGCTGCTTTTTCTGTAACTTCATTTTAAGTAGCACTTTTGGGCTTGTACAACATTTTATCTTGTACACGAGTTAAAATATACTTTTTATTTGATTTGCAACACTTACACATACACGGCCAGTAGAGGGCGCGCTGCTGCAGCAATCCGAGGCTCGTGCACGCCTGTCCGTCAAATGAGCGCGGACAAACTGCAACCAAACAAACTGACATGTGTTCGACAGGGTGAACGAATCGCCTCTGCGTTTTAAACGCCTGTAAACTACTGTAAATACCGCAGTGAATATGAAAACAAACTGAAACGTCATGTCCTGTTAGCGTTATACACGCCTGTTTTCATCGGTACGGTTGACAGACTCTGAAATTCTCTGCAATATTGAGCTACATCTAAATATCAAAATGTCTAAAATGGGCCGTTTTAACTTCAAAGATGTTTTAATCTGAGTACTGCTTTACCTACTTCCTAGCGGGGCTTTCAGGCCTTCCGAGATTTAAAATGATTGACAGGAGCCAACAACCAATGAGATTTCGATCTGTCTCGTATCGATCCGCCCTCTGGACTTCCGCAAATCTCTGGTAAATATTTCATCTTTAGGGAACATGATCATACAAACCTGTTAAAATGTTTGGTTTCATTATTTTAAGACTATAGGCTATAGTGTAAATGTCTAATGAAACCAATTAGCCTATCATTTCTACAAGAATACTAAAACTTTTATTAGACTTTAATGTAAATTTAAAACCTTCATGTGCACTGAATTATATTAATAAATATTTTCACGTTAAATATGATTTAGGTCGTTCTTTATAAATAAATTATTGTTGATTTATGCATTAATCAATTTGAATTCAAACGTGTTGGATATGTGAGGCAAGCAGTTTGCTGTTATTCTATAACATCAGTTACCGCAAACGTATATTTTGAATATTTTGTGGCGGGAAAAAGTAAATTGCTAACATGCTGCTCTAAGGATGTTATTTACTAATACATCGAAACCATAGACCGTAAAAAACATTAGAAAGGTGAGGGGGAATCCACCGAAAACACCAAACCTCTTCCGGGTTTTAAGACTACAAACTATTCTTCGGAAAAAACTACAACTCCCAGCAGCGAGCGCGGTTGAGTGACGTTAGAACGCCCGGGAGCGCGCACAGCAGAGAGTCAGTGCGCGTTCTCTCTCTGGCAGCTGATGCTGATGCTCAGAGGACACGGAGTGATTCGAGCATCACCGGGAACCGACTGAATTATCGTGCCAAATCTCCGGGCTTCGGTTGAGGATGCGTCAGGACGGATCCATGCAGGTTTGTGCTTGCGTTTTTAAAGCTTTATTGCCATACGTGGCTTTATAACATTAAGTTATTTCCTTATAATCGCAGTTCTGCTGATCATTTCCGAATTGTATAAATAAAGATAAGGCGAAACATGTCTCAATTGAGTGTTGTAATGTATTAACCTTATTCTCAACATGATTGACTCAGTCGTTATGAACATAAGGGTGAATAAAATGGATGGAAACACACCCTAACCGTCTGTAATGTGGGGGTTGGGGGAATATTCCTGTACTAAAGCGTTTTATAGCTATAAATCGCTTCATTTCTGCACATTCATCATTCTCATAATTAAATGATTGTCAGATTGACTATTTTTGAGATGTGTTTGAGGATTGGCTTTATGGATGGCTTTCTAGGGATCTTTTCAGCCAATGACAAGCTCCAAATTTGATTAATGTCAACTTATAACATGTGATGTTTATTATGTTTTACTGTATTTACTGTTAAAGCATGCAGTTTGGTTTGCATGTATAATTTAGAGAAATAATCTCACTAGGCCTGTACTTTTCAAAACCAATTCACAAGTTCATCTTTACGGATTTTTAAACCATACATAAAATCTATTACAGTATTCCTCTTAATCATTCCTTTTTTTAAATGGGGAAAACATAAATAATTTTATAATTTAATATCGGATCTACCGATACCGTTTCAAGAAAAACACTGTTCATTTCTTATTTAATGTACTGTTTACATAATTAAATAACATCCATTTATTTACGTGAAAAATGCATATTTTATTGCATACATTATTGTGGTAAAAAAACAACCATATCAAGTCCATTTTTAATTAATCCAAATTTTATATATATATTCAGCAACTTATTATAAATATATAATACATCTTATAAATAGAATAGCAAAAAAAAGAATCGCCAGTCTATATAATATAATGCAATACAATTACAGCAATTAAGATGTACATATTTTTTTTATTTATATATATTTTAAATTATATCATTGCAGGGTTGTTACTGTTAACTATAATGAAAACTAAAATGATTAAAATAATTTCCATTAATTATAAATATAATTAAAAAAAACTTAAATGTAAATAAAAATAAGAAATGTTTTAACTAACTGAAATAATATAATTTTAAGTTGAAGTAGCCTACTGAAATTACTAACGCTACTGCAAATACAATAAAAAAACAACTAAATAACATCCATTTATTTACGTGAAAAATGCATTGCATTTTAAGCTTATTTATTTTTTTTTGATTATGAAAAATGAATTTAGATGACAAAAAACGTACTGTATATTATTATTCATATTTATATAGTTGTAGTCTAATGAATATTATTGTGGTAAAAAAACAGTAATAAAATAACAACCATATCAGTTTTATCAAACAAGTCCATTTTTAATTAAAAAAAAATTTTATTAATTAAAATTTTATTGTTATTAAATAGCCAGGAGAATATTTCTGTAAGTTTCAAAATGTTCTCTTTATTTTAGGGATCCACCGATATGAAAATTATGGCCGATGCTGATAATTCTTTATATTTGAAAGCCGATAACCGATATATTGGCTGATAAATAATTTTTGAGAGCCTGATTACAAAAACAAAAGTCTCAGCATTAAAGCCATGTCCCAAACACACAATTATGATGTTCTCATTATAATTTTATGTAGCTGATATGACAGACTTGCGCTGCACATGTTGCTCTGAACTGTATTTTCCTCTTTTGAAGTGATTCCAATCATATTTCAAGCAATTCAAACCCATCATGGTGAACAGTGCACATCTGAAGTGTCTCAGCTGAAGGAAATATTACATTATTTATCGGCTTTAATATAGCGGACAAATTTTCTTATCAGGTCGATAACGATAATATTAAAAACTAACATATATCGGCCGATACCGATATATCGTGCATCCCTACACGTTTGTGTTTCTGCAGTGTTTGTTCAAAGCGTCTTCTCTCGTTCCAGATGGCTGCGGCACAGAAAGAAGGATCTGACCAGAACTTCGATTACATGTTCAAACTGCTGATCATCGGCAACAGCAGTGTAGGAAAGACATCGTTTCTCTTCCGGTACGCTGACGACTCCTTCACGTCAGCGTTTGTGAGCACGGTGGGCATCGATTTCAAAGTCAAAACCGTCTACAAGAACGACAAGAGGATCAAACTGCAGATATGGGTGAGCTGGCCTACATTAGACAGCAGGTTTCATTAGACTAGCCGTGTAGCTTGAAATGAGGCCGGTTAAATTGATGCCTGGCTTGCCTCAGGTCAGTGCTTCCCAACTGGTGGGTTGCAATCCACCAAATTAGACAGATGCTTGTTGTTCAATATCCCCTCCTCCTTGCAACTAAATACACTAGCTTTTGGTTGCATAAAAGTATATTACATCCGAGTGTTTTTAAATTATTGTGCATGGGCATTCATGTTGTGAGATGACCTTTCCAAACAAACCCTGGTGCTGTTTGATTGAAATATGAACCAAAGACATCTAAAGAAACCAAAAACAGGAAGTGATGTCAAAAGATGTGACCCTACAAAGCACAGAATGCTCGAGAATACCTGGTTCCTCCTGTCATAGGGCGTCAGAAACCTTGCAGATCTTCGTTTGTGTGACGATTTCTGCCTCTGTTTTGACTCCTTTACACATTTCAGCTCTTCATGAGTTCTCAGCTGGTCAAAATGCCATCATATGTAGGCTACGCACATACAAGGAGTGCATTTAGCCCAGCACACAGCATTGTTTTGGAGGTTCGGTAAGTTCTGTCTCAAAAATATACGCCATAAAAAACTTTTTAAAATCTTTAGATTGGTGTAAAAAATGACTCCAAATGACTTATAGGGTGCGTTCACACGTGTAGTTTGGCTCTTTTGGTTCTATTGGTCCGGACCAAAAAAGAAAATGACACATTTAGGGCTAGATTAGTTTCGCGTAGCCAGATCTTCAGACTGACAGCAGAAGGTCTGGACTCTTGGAGCTTTCATTGGTCAAGGACCGCCCAAGAGGACGTTTGAAATGTAACCAATCACAGTTTGTTTTGTTCCACGTCATGTTTTGGGGCGTGAAAATGTAAAGTCGATGTCCCTACAATAACAGACCGGCGTGCATCTAATAAATTATTCATTCAAGAACTTGGTACAAGTTTACTGTAACAATGAAGCCGAGAACTTAGTTTAGTTGATCCTGGTGAGCGCTCATTGTCACAGTTGTAAACACGACAGCGTTCTTTATCTACGAGGGAGTTTGGCTTCACGGCATTTGTTTCCAGGCGGACCGTTAAAGAACGCGACAAACGTCTCCTGGACATCCTGTAGAATTCAACCAATCAGATGATGACTTTGAAACTCCTGAAGTGTTTCCAGATAAGTGTGCCATATGCATCAGACGTTCTGGGCGTGATGTCTGAGGCTGAGACTAGGGCTAGATTTACTAAACGTGAGAGCGCAATTCCATAAAAGCGGCGAAGGGAGTGGAAAGTTCAGCGCGTGATCTACAAATTAAGGAACACAGACGCAGCCGGATCATTTCCATAATGACCAACACAATCCACAAAGACCAGCGCAAAACAGCATCTGGTTTAAGACATGCTTTTTTTGGGCGGTAAATAATGGCGCAAATACCAGTAAATTGATGAGCAAATCACTTGCTTGATTCATTTAAATACTCTCCTCTCATAAATTTAGCGTCTGAAAGGGAAACTCCTATAAATGCATATGCAATAAGGTCAGCCGCAAAAATAACCCTGTCCACGCCTTTCAGTGCTTGACATTTTTCACTGCTTGTCTTTAGTAAATCTTAGTAAAAAAATATAACGCCAAAAGAGAATAAAAGAGACGAAGAGAATAAAACATCACGTCCTGATATGGAAAATGGAAGTTGCTGCAGTAGGAGAAGTCACTGTATATAATAATTTTGTATATAATAAATGACTTGCGTCTCAGAGCGCGCAGAGACGAAATCACAGGCGGATGCCTGCTGTTTAAGACAGTTCTGGGAGGTAATTATACCGAACCACTTTGACAACAGGCATTTCAGATCAGCATTTCAGATGCTGTGCAATGACATTCGTCTGCTGGTTGGGTCCAGTTATGCCGTCTCATCGCAAACGCACATCTTTTTTGATGTGCATCGAGGAATTTATTTGGTAGGCTAAATGTGTTTCCATTGTAGTTTATGTGCATGTTTTCTTTTCGGATGAAACTTTTATCCGACTCAATTGAGTTTTTTTTGTGTGCACATTTTTAGAATTTATGCCCATTTTGGCGTTTCCATCCAGCATTTTTTTATCTAAAATAGGTAGATGGAAATATAGCTATTGTCATTTTTAACATGATCCTAAAGATCCAAAACAATTCTGTGTGCTGGGCTAAATGCGCTTGCTGTATGTGTATTTACCAGCTGAGAACTCAAGGAGAGCTTATAAAATGTGTGAAGGAGTCAAAACAGTGGCAGGAATTGACCTATCGGTAAGCCCCTCCCCTTGAATGCAGATAAGCCAATGGCAGTTGAGTATCAGTTGCACCAGGACCAGAACTCGGACATCTTTAGGTTTCAGCACCACAGAGAAACATTGGAAGATCCGAAGCTCTCATCGGTTTGATGGTGTTTATGCTACAAAAATGGAGTGATGTGTGATGATGTGCCTGATTAATCTGAATACTCTGATTAAGTTACAATTAAAGTAAGTGAGTCCATGCTAATGTACAAACCTAAATAGCTAACTGTTCTCACGTCACGTAACAGTATATTTTATATATCCCTCCATGGCATATTTAAGTCCCACTTGAATGCTCCTTAATAACAGGTGATCCTTCTGTGTCCAAAATTGATCAAAAACATCTTGAGGCAAGGTTTTCACACTGACAGCTGTCATTGTAAGACAGTTTTAGCAACTCAGTTTGTTTGTCCGAGTTAGCAACAGTAACTAAGGGTGGCGGGGCTTACCGATAGGTCAATTCCTCCATTGCACACAAACAAAGATCTGCTACAACGTTTCTGACGCCTGCACCGAACTGTAATGGCCATTGTAGCTCCTATGACGAGAGGAACCAGGTATTTGCATCTTGTGACATCACGTCCTGTCTTTGGTTCATATTTCAGTCGAACCACACCGAGTTCGTTTGGAAAGGTGGGTCTCAGTCTGCTTGCTTGGTGCCAACCAGGGTTCACACTTATTCAGATGAACCGCACTAACGGAGCAATCGCACCAGGGTTTACATGCCAAGTGTGAACACATCCTATCATTTTCTCTTTTTGGTCCAGACCAAAAGAACCAAGAGAACCAAACTGCAAGTGTGAACACACCCTAAATCAAAGCCACTTTGTTACGTCATAGTTCTAGACAGATTGTTTAGTAAATTCAGGCACAAACATACCAGTCAGTATGACTCAAAATGGATGAAATCATGAAATCAAACATAAAAGTGATGTTTTCAGTGGCACTGACGTCTGGTGTGCATGCTTTCAGAAACCAGACAGATGCAGGAATGTTTTTATGTTTTTAAACTCAACTCATTTCATTCATGTGCAATGAGGGATTCAGTTTTGCTGTAGTGAATCAGCCCTTGGGGAATCATCCTTTCATGACACCGGATATAGTTGTGCTTAGTGTGTTGTCTTTATTTTGTCCTTATTAAAACTTCAATACAGATTGATTGAAAACTGATTTGATACCGGAACATTTTATCTATGATACACAAGCTGTATGGAAAATAGCCTAAAGCAAATGCCTGTGTTTCAAATTGTGCATGTGTTTTCCGAACTGATTCACATTGACATCATTGATTTGAAGAGGTGGCGTCATTACTTTAACGTCATGTGTGGAGAGCAAACGCTGATCGATCGCACATTCAGAGAGTTTTGCATCAACCTGCATTTCAGAGTCATTGATTATATGATCAATCACTCACTTTTACACAAGCACATCTTTTATTATCTGCTCATTTAGTGTTCAAATATTTTGTCTGTTAATAATCCTTTTACTTGTAGCTTGTGTTGTTGGAAGTAGCATTGTACATGGTACTCTGACATAATGATTTCTGGGAAACCCATGGCATTGCACTGAAAAGACTGTGAAAAGATGAGTGAAGAGACAAGAGAAAAGAACATGTAGTTTATTTAAAGTACATTTTTATAGTGCAGATAAATGGAGTAATTGACTCCTAAAAGAAAGAATCGATTCTAAACTGCCTGAAATGAGTTGTCAGTAGGGGTGTGACGGTACACAAAACTGATGGTTCGGTACGTGCCTCGGTTTTGAAGTCAAGGTTCGGTATGGGTTCGGTACAGCAGGGGTGCGAAAACTAAATATAAAATTGCTTTTTTTTTAATAAACTGTGGTTTACTGAATAAATTGTGTCTATCCTTAAATGAATTCAATTATAACTAAACGTTTCTTAAAGATAATGCTGTAAACTATAGGGAGCCCTTCCTTGCACATTACTATAATATTAAAGGTTAACAACAGAGCCCAAACTATTAGCCTAAATTCAGTTGCTATTTATTTTTAGATATAATAATCTACACTCAAATAACACATTGTGTGCAAACATGTAAACTTCACATTAGGCAGTTTTTGCATTAACTTCTAAATCTAATTATACATTTATGTTTTTGTCTCCTATTCGTTGTTGAAATATAATCATTTATACACAGTGGAGGTCATTTTCATGACAGATTAATTTAAACACACATTAAATAATCCAGACATCAGTAACAGGTTGAGTAGAATATAATGAATATATAGGCTAATACAGTGCATATATTCTCTAGTGAACTAACAGCTGTGGACACTGAATGACTTCTGAGGGAAATGTGATGCTACGTGACATTGATTACAAGCTGTTTTATTGACGTCTTTCTGCCGTTGAAACACTGATTGAGTGATTACACCACATATGATACGGTTCAGTAAGTTGTAATGTATCCTCAACATACCGTCAGCTGTTGAATCATGTTTATTCTTTGACTGAAGAGATGCTCGCGTTCACTCGCACGCCGAACTGACGCGCCTATACAGTGATCAGTCACGCCACATTAAAGAACGTCAATGCGGCATTTATCGTTTTCATTTTGTAAATGGACAGAATACTTATGTTAGTGTGGGAACACAGATTGAAGTATGTTCCGCGCGTAAAACAAGCCGACTGTTAACTGTTAAAGATTGCATTCGGTGCCGTTCGGTACACATGTGCACCGTACCGGAAGCCCTGTACCAAAATGGTTCGGTACGAATACGTGTACCGTTACACCCCTAGTTGTCAGTAATTCCAGTTTTACTTCTGGCACGAACCTACATAGGTTTGTAATACATTTGCATAATGCCAGCCTATGGTTTTCATTGGCTGCCCAGGAACAACGTCTACTTTGCCCTGCCCTCAAATACTGGAGCTGTAGTTGAGACTGTAAGAGTTTGTTTTGAGTTGTGAATTCCACTTTGTTGCACTTCCAAAGGAAGAGACTCACGCTGGAATTGACCATCTTTACTGTTCGTATCAAGTGCTGAGGAAGATCTGGAGCTAGATATGCTAATGACCGTTAGCTGTAACCATGTGCTGTAAGCAGTCGACCAATCACAACAGTCTTGGCCATCTGACCAATCAGAGCAGACCAATCACAACAGACTGGGCCGTTTGACCAATCAGAGCAGAGTAGACCAATCACAACAGACTGGGCTGTTTGACCAATCAGAGCAGAGTAGACCAATCACAACAGACTGGGCCGTCTGACCAATCAGAGCAGAGTAGACCAATCGCAACAGACTGGGCGTCTGACCAATCAGAGCAGACCAATCACAACAGACTGGGCCATCTGACCAATCAGAGCAGAGTAGACCAATCACAACAGACTGGGCTATCTGACCAATCAGAGCAGAGTAGACCAATCACAACAGACTGGGCTGTCTGACCAATTAGAGCAGAGTAGACCAATCACAACAGACTGGGCTATCTGACCAATCAGAGCAGAGTAGACCAATCACAACAGACTGGCCCGTCTGACCAATCAGAGCAGAGTAGACCAATCGCAACAGACTGGGCGTCTGACCAATCAGAGCAGAGTAGACCAATCACAACAGACTGGGCTGTCTGACCAATCAGAGCAGAGTAGACCAATCACAACAGACTGGGCTATCTTTCCAATCAGAGCAGAGTAGACCAATCACAACAGACTGGGCCATCTGACCAATCAGAGCAGAGTAGACCAATCACAACAGACTGGGCCATCTGACCAATCAGAGCCGAGTAGACCAATCACAACAGACTGGGCTATCTGACCAATCAGAGCAGAGTAGACCAATCACAACATACTGGGCTATATGACCAATCAGAGCAGAGTAGACCAATCACAACAGACTGGGCTGTCTGACCAATCAGAGCAGAGTAGACCAATCACAACAGACTGGGCTATCTGACCAATCAGAGCAGAGTAGACCAATCACAACAGACTGGGCTATCTGACCAATCAGAGCAGAGTAGACCAATCACAACAGACTGGGCTATCTGACCTAGGGTTGCCACCTTCAGTGTGGCAAAATAAGGGACACCCATTCATGACACCCAGACCAAAAAAAAAAACACACAAAAAAAAACAATTGCATCAAGGACTTCAAGGACACAAATAAAGAATAAGTCATGAACGGATTATTTCAACAATGACAACTTGGCAGCTCAACAATAAACCATAAGAAAATGTGAGATCAAGTTTGTGGACTTGCAACAGAACACATTTTATATTTTTTTACTTTTGGTTATTTTATTTATTTCTAAAGAACTCTTTAGTAGCCTATTTAGTGCACTTTAAAGGGATAGTTCACTCAAAAATGAAAATTCTGTCATCATTTACTCATTACATCATTACGAGTTTCTTTGTTCTGCTGAATACAAAAGTTTGTAACCAGGCTGCTTTGGGGGCACCACTGACTTCCATAGTAGGAATGTATCTTCCTATGTGTTCAACATAAAGTAATGTATATCAAAAATGTAGGTTTGGAACAACTTGAGGGTGAGTAAATGATGACAGAATTTTCTTTTTTTTTTTGGGTGAACTGTCCCTTTAAGCAGTCATTCTGAACCAGTAATCACTTTTTTGATAATTCTGAAATTCAGAATTTTTTTAATTAAATTACTTAAATTATGACTATATTATTATGTAATTATTTGTCCCATTTTTATCTAAATATTTTTTTTTAAATGTCATCAAATTTAAATGACAGGATTATTTATTAAGCATGATTAATATAGCCTAGCTAAATGATAAATTAATAATAACATTAATTAGGCATTAATCTATTAATTAACATGTCTAATGTCAAAAAAATATAATAATTCTGTGTGTGCAGTTCGCCTGAGGTTCATCATGAGTTACTGGACAGACCCATTGATACCTTTTTTCTATTCAGCCCTATTCCTGGAGATCCTCTTGTGTTCAAACGGTGGATGCGAGCGCGACATGTTTTTAAAAAAAATGCAAGTTTACAGCGCATGTTCTCGAGACTCCATCGCTATGGCAACAAAGCCGCTAAAACGCAATCACGCGCAAATCAGCTTCTGTACTACTCATTGTGAAATTGATTTCTTTATATTTGCTATTAGTATTCTCCACACTGCAAAATCCTTATGTGTTTATTGAACTGTGTGGACCTATGTAAAATACGGGACGATTCCGTATTTCATGGGATGGGTGACAACCCTAATCTGATCAATCAGAGCAGAGTAGACCAGTCACAACAGACTGGGCCATCTGACCAATCACAGCAGAGCAGGCTCTCAGAAAAGGAGGGGTTTAGAGAGACCAAATCCTTTATCGATCCGTTTCAGACACTGTGAGGAAAGACCTGATTCTGCAGTGTACACTCACCTAAAGGATTATTAGGAACACCATACTAATACTGTGTTTGACCCCCTTTCGCCTTCAGAACTGCCTTAATTCTACGTGGCATTGATTCAACAAGGTGCTGAAAGCGTTCTTTAGAAATGTTGGCCCATATTGATAGGATAGCATCTTGCAGTTGATGGAGATTTGTGGGATGCACATCCAGGGCACGAAGCTCCCGTTCCACCACATCCCAAAGATGCTCTATTGGGTTGAGATCTGGTGACTGTGGGGGCCATTTTAGTACAGTTTAGTTTAACTCATTGTCATGTTCAAGAAACCAATTTGAAATGATTCAAGCTTTGTGACATGGTGCATTATCCTGCTGGAAGTAGCCATCAGAGGATGGGTACATGGTGGTCATAAAGGGATGGACATGGTCAGAAACAATGCTCAGGTAGGCCGTGGCATTTAAACGATGCCCAATTGGCACTAAGGGGCCTAAAGTGTGCCAAGAAAACATCCCCCACACCATTACACCACCACCACCAGCCTGCACAGTGGTAACAAGGCATGATGGATCCATGTTCTCATTCTGTTCACGCCAAATTCGGACTCTACCATCTGAATGTCTCAACAGAAATCGAGACTCATCAGACCAGGCAACATTTTTCCAGTCTTCAACTGTCCAATTTTGGTGAGCTCGTGCAAATTGTAGCCTCTTTTTCCTATTTGTAGTGGAGATGAGTGGTACCCGGTGGGGTCTTCTGCTGTTGTAGCCCATCCGCCTCAAGGTTGTGCGTGTTGTGGCTTCACAAATGCTTTGCTGCATACCTCGGTTGTAACGAGTGGTTATTTCAGTCAAAGTTGCTCTTCTATCAGCTTGAATCAGTCGGCCCATTCTCCTCTGGCCTCTAGCATCAACAAGGCATTTTCGCCCACAGGACTGCCGCATACTGGATGTTTTTCCCTTTTCACACCATTCTTTGTAAACTCTAGAAATGGTTGTGCGTGAAAATCCCAGTAACTGAGCAGATTGTGAAATACTCAGACCGGCCCGTCTGGCACCAACAACCATGCCACGCTCAAAATTGCTTAAATCACCTTTCTTTCCCATTCTGACATTCAGTTTGGAGTTCAGGAGATTGTCTTGACCAGGACCACACCCCTAAATGCATTGAAGCAACTGCCATGTGATTGGTTGATTAGATAATTGCATTAATGAGAAATTGAACAGGTGTTCCTAATAATCCTTTAGGTGAGTGTATATTATGAGAAAATACAAGTGTTTTTTGAACTTGGATGCATGTAAACCTGTTGTAGGAAAGTCCAAACTAAATTAGGAGCCTTTAAAATAGCATAATAGTGGCCCTCATCACCTCCTCGGGTCATTTTGATCCGAAATTAATTTTCTTTTCATTTTTAAAAATTGAGTGTTCATTTTAGTGGTCCAAGACATTAGGACTTTTGTCGCACTTGAACTTGGAATACAAAATACTTTGGTTGTAGTAAAAATAGTAACAAATCCCTCCCTCACGGGTCAGTTTGATGGGGGGGGGTCATATAATGGGGCGGTGTTTTTTTTAAAATTTTTATGTATCAATCAGTCACAATGCAGACTGCATACAGATATGAAGTGGTTAGTTTTGAACACATTTACAATGCAGAAAAAAAAATTTAAGTATAATTTTTAGGGCATTTTGACCTGCGAGGGAAGGAATGTTGATATGCAGAGCTCATACTGGCTAGCTTTAGTAACTGCAGAAATTGTGAGTTTTATTCATTTTTCTGGTGTTTTTTTTTAATACATAAAAGAAAACATGATGCATATTTTAAATAGGTCCTTTGACGTTGTCTTTATTTATGGTACACAAACTAAATTGAACATGAACTAACAAAATTCTCATGAAGTGAAAATTCTACTTTCTCATTGTAGCTAATTTAGCTTTTCTTTATGGTGAAATGAAGCCCAAATTGATTATATTGACCTACATTTAGGGCTGGGCGGTATATCGAGTTTGTACGATATATCGATATATTTTTTAGAAACTATATGGAATGAGGCAATACCGTTTATATCGATATACGGTAGATTGATACGAGCGCATCTGAAAAATAGCGGACTACGCAGAGTGAGCTGATGCAGGGAAAGTGCATGATGCAATTTGTCCTAAACATGACACATGCTTTATATTAAGGGCTTCAAAATAACTGGTAAGATATAGTTAACACGTATAGTTTAAAGCAGCAGACACTCTGACAGACACATGTGCTGACTGACAGACTCACGCTGTTTGAGATGTGGTGCTTTCCTCAGTGCATAACTTACATTTCACAGGTATATTCTCCATCTGTAAATGTTAGAAAGTCATGCAAATGTGTCCATTTTGCTGTCAGGAGAGGACGAGCCTTCTGCAAGTGAATCTCTGCTAAAATTCAGGCTTCCGTGAACGAGCGCTGCCACACGCACGCGCAATAGAATAAGAGTGCAATAATTCTGACTAAAATATGCATATTTCTAAAATATTTGTTGTTGGACAATAAATGTGCCATATGTGGAATTTTAAACCTACAAGTAAGTGTAATTTTATGAAAATGACCATTATAATGGGGTAATCAAATGTAGGCTATTATGCTTTTGTTTTATTTTCATTTTTAGTTTAGTGAATTATTAATTTTGTTTTTAGATTGTAATGTTACAGTGTTAGAATGTAATGTGATTTTAACTCCCTTTTTGCACATAATATATTGCATAGCCTACATTACATTCACTGTATTTGTTTATAGCCTTCAATATGAAATAAAATTCATTATTATTAAAATAAATACAGATTTTTTTTTATCCAAATAGAAAAACGTAGAAAATACCGGGATATATACCGTGTATCGCCATTCAACCAAAAAATACAGAGATATGATTTTTTGGCCGTATCGCCCAGCCCTACTACATTAGGTACCATTTTGGCTTATGTCTAAAATAAAAATATTGATTAAGTGTGTTCCCCAAAACCATGGTAATACTTTTTTAGTGTAGTAAAGTGTTTTATTCCACAAAACACATCCTAGGACATTTCATTATGTAGGAAATGAGTTTATCGCAGAATAAATGTGCTAAACATTCTCAAGGGTCTTTATAGCTCCTGTCGTTCCTCTATTATATTACACAGATGTAGAGGACAGGAACAGCTGGGCTCAACGTTTTTGTTCCAGGAAGCGCAGCCGCGTCAGCCATGAATCATGAGTCTCATTCAGTGCCGTGAGAATAGCTCATTTAGCATTATAGATCTGAGCAGCTTCATTTTGAGTTTAAAGAATGCCAGTCAATCAATCCAGTGAAAAGCTTTTGAATTTGCCCCGACATGCCATTTAAATTGACAATGCGCATTTAATGCAAACTGAAAATGTCTGATAATTACTCCATGAGGCCAAAAAGTGAAAACTAACTTGTTGAAGCTGAAAGGCTAAACTTGGCTCCTACTAAAACATGTCCATTACAATCTATAGAGCTGTATATGCACCGCAAGTGCATGATTTTAATAGTATCGTGTCCATCGCTCTCACCGTAGAGGGTTGTAGAAGTGTGTCACGAAACTAGACTCTCATCACCTCACGCTTGCAATAAACTAATGACGGGTTTCTGAGAAGAAATCTAATAGGAAGTGTTCCCACGTACCTCACATTTATTATTAAGATCACTCTGTGATCACTTGACACCGCTGAACCTGCTCTAATTTCACAACCTCCAGTATGCAGAGTTCATTTCATTCACAATTTATACTGTATATAATATATATCAGTATGACACTATTTTAAGATTGTCAGCTGATGTCTGCTTGACTAATTAACATAATAATATAATAATGTTACATTTTATATTAATTGTCAATTCCATAATCTACCAACATATTTTTCAACAGATAATAACAATTTTCATTTTCAGATGTTTTTAAAGTGATTATTGAGTAAATCTGCTTATTATCTCACTTGCTATATATTCCTTCAATTGTTGTGAGGTGTGTGTGTGTGTGTATATATATATATATATATATTATATATATCACCGATCAGGCATAACATTAAGCCAGGTGAAGACAGGTGAAGTGAATAACACTGATTATCTCTTCATCATAGCACCTGTTAGTGGGTGGGATATATTAGGTAGCAAGTGAACATTTTGTCCTCAAAGTTGATGTGTTAGAAGCAGGAAAAATGGGCAAGCGTAAGGATTTGAGCGAGTTTGACAAGGGCCAAATTGTGATGGCTAGACGACTGGGTCAGAGCATCTCCAAAACTGCAGGTCCTGTGGGGTGTTTCCGGTCTGCAGTGGTCAGGATCTATCAAAAGTGCTCCAAGGAAGGAACAGAGGAGAACCGGCGACAGGGTCATGGGCGGCCAAGGGGACCTCTGTCCACCACCGGAAGCGCCAACAGTGGCACGTGAGCATCAGAACTGGACCACGGAGCAATGGAAGAAGGTGGCCTGGTCTGATGAATCACGTTTTCTTTTATGTCACGTGGATGGCCGGGTGTGTGTGCATTGCTTACCTAGGGAACACACAGCACCAGGATGCACTATGGGAAGAAGGTAAGCCGGTGGAGGCAGTGTGATGCTCTGGGCAATATTCTGCTGGGAAACCTTGGGTCCTGCCATCCATGTGGATGTTACTTTGACACGTACCACCTACCTAAGCTTTGTGCAGACCATGTACACCCTTTCATGGAAACTGTATGGTGGCTGTGTCCACAAAGAAAAAATGGTTCAGGAATGGTTTGAGGAGCACAACAACAAGTTTGAGGTGTTGACTTGACCTCCAAATTCCCCAGATCTCAATCCAATCGAGCATCTGTGGGATGTGCTGAACAAACAAGTCCGATCCATGGAGGCCCCACCTTGCAACTTACAGGATTTAAAGGATCTCCTGCTAACATCTTGGTGCCAGATACCACAGCACACCTTCAGGGGTCTAGTGGAGTCCATGCCTCGACGGGTCAAGGCTGTTTTGGTAGCGAAAGGGGGACCAACACAATATTAGGAAGGTCATAATGTTATGCCTGATCAGTGTATATATATTAGGGATGCATGATATGTCGGCCACCATATCGGTATCGGCCGATATATGTTCATTTGAAATGTTATCGTTATCGTAAGAAAATTTGCCTTATATATTAAAGCCGATAAATAATAGATTATTATGGCTTTTAATGGTAAGACTTTGTTTTTGTAACCAGGCCCTCAAAAATTTTGATATAGATTTATCGGCTAATATCTTGGTTTCAAATATAAAGAATTATCTTGATAGCAAGTAACATTTCTTATTCACATTCACTGACACAATATAATTAGATAGAGTAAATATTATTCATAAATTAGTCAAGAAGGTATGGGTGTTTTTTGACAATCTTAAAATAGTAAAATATCATATTATCACTGCTTGCAATCAAAAATAGAGCAGTTTTTTGTTTTCCGTCTTGTATTTTAACATTTATAGCTTACTTAGTTGCGTATTAGATTAACGTCTAATGCCTGTAATCTTATTTGCAGTCATGGGATGAGAGTGATGATAGTGTAATTATTATCAGTTTAGTATTGAATTTAAAGCAGTCCTTGCTTAAAATGCTTAATTTCTACCCAGATAATCTGTACATACGCCGGCCGTGTGCTTTGTGGTCAGAGGAGACGCCACCACCGATGGCATGACTGTTCATCTTGAGCTATTTTTACACTCACTCGTTCAACCACGAAGCCTCTCGGGAGAAATCGTAGAGGTAGAATGAGGAGGCGAGTGAGTTCATGTGTGTGTGTGTCTTCTTTTCCCCCGTGGCATATGTCTCCTTTCATTCAGAGTAATTTTATTTCAATGCTTTTTTGTGTTCTCAAAAATCACAAGTGGTAAAATCGATGCTACATTTGAATGGTGCCTGTTAATATATTAAAACCAAAGGCCTTTCAGCTGAAAGAAAACAGACATTTGAAACAACATTACTTCATTTGGAAATGAAATAATATTTATTCATACCAAACTACAGCTACAGGTTTTATTTTACTATGCAAAAAAAATGCATAGAAAAACAAAAAGCTCACATAATCAGTTATTAATATTTCCTCAGTTTTCTTGTTTTCTGGCCAAAAATTATGTTGTTTCATTGCATTATCACAAATAAAACAATCGACTTCATGTTGGTACACACCAAAGCTACTGTAAATGACTTCCATTATAATCATTGAAGCTGTTTTTTTAAATCCCACAGTAGATGCACTGCAGTATAAACTGTATAAGTTTAAATCATCATTAACTGTAGTGATACTGTAGTTGTGATGTAACTCCGTCTCTTGCTGTTTGTGATTTTCTTTGTGCAAGCGTGAATTGATTTCCTCTGCTCTTCGCTCGCTGAGCGCCTCTCCCTTAGACTGTGAAAGTGTCAGCGGTTTTTTTTTAACCAGTCCTCGTTTGCTCAGCTGCTGATCTTAAGTATTTTCGCTCACTCCCAGCATTCACCCTTCTAAATCTAATCCCTGCTCCCAACCGGCCCCAGAGGAAGGAGGTAACAGCCCATCTCCTAAATGACTCGCTCACATTGTCTAACGTTAATTTATTGGCCCAATGAAAGGATAAAGAGTTAGTCCACATAAGTCACAGATCAATAAATCTCAGCATGGGATTTGGAGAGTCTCCATGAACACATGAATCTCTCAGATGGCGTGCAAACGGACCGGCCCCATCAGATGGAGGGTGACCATTAACTAAAATGCTCTTTGTTAACTAAATGACCGCCACTTTGCCATATAGGAAATGAAAACTGCACACTTTCTTATATAAAGAGAATGGGAGAGTGTGTCCAAACTTTTGACTGGTAGTGTATATATATATATATATATATATATATATATATATATATATATATATATATATATATATATATATATATATCAGGCATAACATTATGACCTTCCTAGTATTGTGTTGGTCCCCCTTTTGCTGCCAAAACAGCCTTGACCCGTCGAGGCATGGACTCCACTAGACTCCTGAAGGTGTGCTGTGGTATCTGGCACCAAGATGTTAGCAGCAGAACCTTTAAGTCCTGTAAGTTGCGAGGTGGTGCCTCCATGGATCGGACTTGTTTGTTCAGCACATCCCACAGATGCTCGATTGGATTGAGATCTGGGGAATTTGGAGGCCAAGTCAACACCTCAAACTTGTTGTGCTCCTCAAACCATTCCTGAACCATTTTTGCGAAATCAATGTTTGGTGGTCTCTTAATTTTTTCCAGCGCTGTATATATATATACAGTATGCCATGTGTGTGTGTGTATATATATATATATATATATATATACATATATCAGGCATAACATTATGACCTTCCTAGTATTGTGTTGGTCCCCCTTTTGCTGCCAAAACAGCCTTGACCCGTCGAGGCATGGACTCCACTAGACCCCTGAAGGTGTGCTGTGGTATCTGGCACCAAGATGTTAGCAGCAGATCCTTTAAGTCCTGTAAGTTGCGAGGTGGTGCCTCCATGGATCGGACTTGTTTGTTCAGCACATCCCACAGATGCTCGATTGGATTGAGATCTGGGGAATTTGGAGGCCAAGTCAACACCTCAAACTTGTTGTGCTCCTCAAACCATTCCTGAACCATTTTTACGAAATCAATGTTTGGTGGTCTCTTAATTTTTTCCAGAGCTGTATATATATATACAGTATGCCATGTGTGTGTATATATATATATATATATATATATATATAGGGGTCATAAAAATAATATAAGATGAAAGTATTGTTTTTTAAAATAAATAATAATCAGAAATGTTTGTTGAGCATCAAATCATCCTATGAGAATGATTTCTGGAGGATCATGTGACACTGCAGACTGGAGTAATGATGATGAAAATTCAGCTTTGATCACAGGAATAAATTACATTTAAAAATATGCTCACATAGAAAACTGTTATTTTAAATTGCAATAATATTTCACAATATTAGCTTATTAGTTGACCAAATAAATGCAGCCTTGGTGAGCAGAACAGACAAAAACATAAAAAAATCTTATTGACCCCATCTGTCTTCACAGTGTATGATGTTTTGTGTCACAGCGTTTTTGACAGCTTGACCTTTCAACAGCACTAGTCCCACATCTGAGTCTGTAACAGTAATGACTCCATCATCTTCGGTTGTCTTTTAGAGGACATCATTTCAGACTTTTGTTTGTGACCCAGTGAGTCAGCGATAGAAAAAAAAAAACAATCACTCACCAAAAAATTTTTTTTAGAAGCATCTGGTGGGTGTTTTACAGGCAGTGAAATGAAGGATATAATGCACAACATGTAATGATTTTAAAGCAAACCCATTTTCCTTGTTTCCAAACATGCCTAGTACTTCATATATTGTCGTTTTGAGCAAACTAGTTCTGTTTTAGTTATTGTATTAGTGTTTTGTCTTGACGTGGTGTTGCTTGCCTTGCACAGTCATCCTTATTTATTCCCTTACAGCAGCTGAAGTGTTTTAACACTGACGTGTGCAGGCAGACCATAGGCCGCTGACGCTGACTCACATTAGTGTCATGCGCTCACTAGCATTTCATGTGTCGGATATGAAGCTCTTCCACTTGCATAAGATCCCAAAAGTGACTCGCATGAATCATTCATATCATATAGCTCTCTCTCTTTAAAAAAGAAAGTACTATTAAAAGTAGGGCCGTCAAGTTAACTTGTTGGCTTATTTGTTTATTTTATTATTTATTTTTAATATTTGTATTATTTAATCATTACTTATTAATCGATGTTTAATGATATGTTTATTTTTTTAGAGAATGTTATAAAAGTTTAACGTTGATTATTAAAAAAAAATCATTTTATTATTTATTTTTAATGCATTTTTATTATTTGATCATTATTTATTTATTGACTGACAATTTAATTATTTATGTTTGTTATTTTAATATATATATATATATATATATATTAATTCAATCATTATTTTTTAAATGGACTTCTAAAGCAAACATTTTTAATCCCTGATTTTTTTTAGAGAATAAAGTATATTAAGAGTAAAACTGTGAATTTAATTATTTAAATTATTGATTTATTTAATTTTTAAGTAATATTAAAAGGGTTGTCAATTTAATTTTAACATGTTGGCTCATTTTTATAAACTTATTTTTCATGTATTTTATTCATTTTTTATATATTTTTATTATTTGATCATTACTTATTAATTGACGTCTAACGATATGTTACGTTTTTTTTTTTTGTTTTTTTTTTTTAGATTAAAATTTTATAAAAGCAGGGCTGTCAATTTAACAATAATTTATTTATTTTCAAAGCATTTTTATTATTTGATCATTATTTATTTATTGACTTTAAAACCTACTTTTTCTAATATATATTTGGTGATTTGCTGGTCTGCCACTACGATGTAATGTTATTATTTGTGATTCATTTTATTACATTTTTCATTGATTGACAGGCCTAATGTAACCTCAAGCTGACTGAAAGGTCGTGGACGAGATTGACCAGCACCTGCTAAGGGAGCGACCGCATGTTGTTTGCTCTTATCAGCGGCTCTGTTTGCGGTAATTAGAGCCTCCACTTCAGTCTGTGTGTGTCCAAACAGAAGCCTTTCACAGAGCCATAAAGAGACGCTCAGAGCCCATTTTATAATTGCTTGCGGTTCTAGATCATCATAAAAGGAGCCTGATGCTTTATTTTTTGGCCACTCTGTATGTGCGTGTGTGTGTATGCTTCTCTTTTGTATTGTGTGTGTGTGTGAATAAGTTGTGTGGTCGCTCATTGGATCTGTCTGTGGCAGATAAGAACACAGTCGGAAGAGGATTCAGGATTTGCCCATTTGTCATGGTCCACTTCACACTAGACGGCAGTGTTAGTGGCACGGAGGAAACCAGTTAAAGTCAACATGAAGTCAAAATTGACCTGGCGTACTGACATAATATATCATCTTGATCTTTTTGTAAATGATTCATCAATGCACATTAGAGTTGCACGTTACTGGATGAATTGAGAATCACATTTGTTTTGTTTCAAATAGAGATCATGATTCTTCCTCGATTCTGAACAGACAACTAAACAAAATAACATGTACATTACTAGAGATTCTGACAAAATGTTATTTGCTGCCGTCTTTTTAATTAAATTAAATGATCTCTTGAGTGAATGATTCAATGACTCACTCATAAAGACTTCACTTGTTTCATTACTGGATGAATCAGTGTTTTTGAACGAATCTCTTGAGTGAATGATTCAATGACTCACTCATAAAGACTTCACTTGTTTCATTACTGGATGAATCAGTGTCTTTGAACAAATCTCTTGAGTGAATGATTCAATGACTCACTCATAAAGACTTCACTTGTTTAATTACTGGATGAATCAGCGTCTTTGAACGAATCTCTTGAGTGAATGATTCAATGACTCACTCATAAAGACTTCACTTGTTTAATTACTGGATGAATCAGCGTCTTTGAACGAATCTCTTGAGTGAATGATTCAATGACTCACTCATAAAGACTTCACTTGTTTCATTACTGGATGAATCAGCACCTTTGAACAAATCTCTTGAGTGAATGATTCAATGACTCACTCATAAAGACTTCACTTGTTTAATTACTGGATGAATCAGCGTCTTTGAACGAATCTCTTGAGTGAATGATTCAATGACTCACTCATAAAGACTTCACTTGTTTCATTACTGGATGAATCAGCACCTTTGAACAAATCTCTTGAGTGAATGATTCAATGACTCACTCATAAAGACTTCACTTGTTTCATCACTGGATGAATCAGTGTCTTTGAACAAATCTCTTGAGTGAATGATTCAATGACTCACTCATAAAGACTTCACTTGTTTAATTACTGGATGAATCAGCGTCTTTGAACGAATCTCTTGAGTGAATGATTCAATGACTCACTCATAAAGACTTCACTTGTTTCATTACTGGATGAATCAGCACCTTTGAACAAATCTCTTGAGTGAATGATTCAATGACTCACTCATAAAGACTTCACTTGTTTCATTACTGGATGAATCAGCGTCTTTGAACGAATCTCTTGAGTGAATGATTCAATGACTCACTCATAAAGACTTCACTTGTTTCATTACTGGATGAATCAGTGTTTTTGAACGAATTTCTTGAGTGAATGATTCAATGACTCACTCATAAAGACTTCACTTGTTTCATTACTGGATGAATCAGTGTTTTTGAACAAATCTCTTGAGTGAATGATTCAATGACTCACTCATAAAGACTTCACTTGTTTCATTACTGGATGAATCAGTGTTTTTGAACGAATTTCTTGAGTGAATGATTCCATGACTCACTCACAAAGACTTCACTTGTTTAATTACTGGATGAATCAGCGTCTTTGAACAAATCTCTTGAGTGAATGATTCAATGACTCACTCATAGACTTCACTTGTTTCATTACTGGATGAATCAGTGTCTTTTAATGAATCTCTTGAGTGAATGATTCAATGACTCACTCATAAAGACTTCACTTGTTTCATTACTGGATGAATCAGCGTCTTTGAACAAATCTCTTGAGTGAATGATTCAATGACTCACTCATAAAGACTTCACTTGTTTCATTACTGGATGAATCAGTGTCTTTTAATGAATCTCTTGAGTGAATGATTCAATGACTCACTCATAAAGACTTCACTTGTTTCATTACTGGATGAATCAGTGTTTTTGAACGAATCTCTTGAATGAATGATTCAATGACTCACTCACAAAGACTTCACTTGTTTCATTACTGGATGAATCAGCGTCTTTGAACAAATCTCTTGAGTGAATGATTCAATGACTCACTCATAGACTTCACTTGTTTCATTACTGGATGAATCAGCGTCTTTGAACGAATCTCTTGAGTGAATGATTCAATGACTCACTCATAGACTTCACTTGTTTCATTACTGGATGAATCAGCGTTTTTGAACGAATCTCTTGAATTGATTCAATGACTCACTCATAAAGACTTCACTTGTTTCATTACTGGATGAATCAGTGTTTTTGAACGAATTTCTTGAGTGAATGATTCAATGACTCACTCACAAAGACTTCACTTGTTTCATTACTGGATGAATCAGCGTCTTTGAACAAATCTCTTGAGTGAATGATTCAATGACTCACTCATAGACTTCACTTGTTTCATTACTGGATGAATCAGCGTTTTTGAACGAATCTCTTGAATTGATTCAATGACTCACTCATAAAGACTTCACTTGTTTCATTACTGGATGAATCAGCACCTTTGAACGAATCTCTTGAGTGAATGATTCAATGA
This sequence comes from Rhinogobio ventralis, assembly GCA_039654625.1. Lineage (NCBI taxonomy): Eukaryota > Metazoa > Chordata > Actinopteri > Cypriniformes > Gobionidae > Rhinogobio > Rhinogobio ventralis. The sequence continues at coordinate 31,556,508 of CM077215.1, forward strand.
CTCACTCATAAAGACTTCACTTGTTTCATTACTTGATGAATCAGCGTCTTTGAACGAATCTCTTGAGTGAATGATTCAATGAATCACTCATAAAGACTTCACTTGTTTCATTACTGGATGAATCAGCACCTTTGAACGAATCTCTTGAGTGAATGATTCAATGACTCACTCATAAAGACTTCACTTGTTTCATTACTGGATGAATCAGTGTTTTTGAACAAATCTCTTGAGTGAATGATTCAATGACTCACTTGATTCAATGACTCACTTGTTTCATTACTGGATGAATCAGCGTTTTTGTACGAATCTCTTGAATTGATTCAATGACTCACTCATAAAGACTTCACTTGTTTCATTACTAGATGAATCAGTGTTTTTGAACAAATCTCTTGAGTGAATGATTCAATGACTCACTTGATTCAATGACTCACTTGTTTCATTACTGGATGAATCAGCGTTTTTGAACGAATTTCTTGAATTGATTCAATGACTCACTCATAAAGACTTCACTTGTTTCATTACTAGATGAATCAGTGTTTTTGAACAAATCTCTTGAGTGAATGATTCAATGACTCACTTGATTCAATGACTCACTTGTTTCATTACTGGATGAATCAGCGTTTTTGTACGAATCTCTTGAATTGATTCAATGACTCACTCATAAAGACTTCACTTGTTTCATTACTAGATGAATCAGTGTTTTTGAACAAATCTCTTGAGTGAATGATTCAATGACTCACTTGATTCAATGACTCACTTGTTTCATTACTGGATGAATCAGCGTTTTTGAACGGATCTCTTGAATGAATTATTCAACGACAAATACATGTTTTAACAGTCACTTGTTGCCACCTACTGTAACGATGTAATCAAAGGAATCATTTGAAGGGGCAAGTTACTTTCAAAAGGGGATTTGCTCTATTTTGACGCTACCGTAGACATCAGTGATTCAATCTGAACTATAAACTTTTATCCCATTACTTCTGTGATGATTTGAATTATTGTAAAACAGAAATAACGAAACTGTGTGGTTAAAAAGACTGTTTGTGAAGCTGTTTCATACCTACACATGACAAGCGGCAGCGCGAACAGATTTCAGTGTTCTGGTCGGATTTTGTCAAAGGTTTAATAGACAGATCCGAATCGTGCATCGTGATTGTGATCTTTTAAGGATTAATCGTGCAGCTCTAATGCACACTAAAGATAAAAATATTGATCTTTGACCAGAACGAAATAACATGCTCCGCCTCTGAAATGGCTTTCCTTGTTGATGCTTTTTCAACCTCTTCAGCACATTCGTCACATTGTAGAAATTGTAAAATGTGTTGCCTTTTAAGGGGCCGTTTACACAACACCATTTTCAACTAATAACGGAAAACTTTTTATGCTTTTTGGCCTTTCATTTACACGACAACAGCGTTTTGGGGGCCTGAAAACGCGACCTTTTGAAAACGTGCAAGTTTTTTAAAAACAATACCATTATCGTCTCAAATGGTGACATCATGACAATAAATAAAAATAGAAAATATAAAAACTGATTTAAACTGTTAATAAATAAACACTATAATGGTATCTCACTGATATTAAAATAACCCTGTTCGTGATTAACTGCATGTGAAGTTTTTGCAGGATATTCTTGCATATATGAACAACACTTCCAGTAAAGCATTTAATGTGGTTTATTTCTGTGTAAATAATTTTAAAGCTCTTTCTGTGACCTTTTGTGCATATTATTAAATCACCGCATTAATTTGTCAAAACAGGATTTTCCTTTCCTTGTTGTACTCTTTTTATGTAGAGGGTTTGAAATGGAGCTCATTATGCACTCATTAACATATGACCGCCCACATTTACATATCAACAGTCATTCAGAATTCAGCAACTTGATGAACAACCACCATAACAGTCATAATAACTAAGGCCAGAGAGAAACTGGAAATGGACGTGTAACCTAAATTTTGATGTTTTTGGTGCAAGAATCATTGACTAACATTCTAACTGGTCAGCTGGGAGAAATGACATGCTACAAAAGTTTAAAATATGGCCTTTAAGGTCCGTAATTTGCTCTATTGCATCCACCCACCCAATCAGCGCCACTGATACTTCCTGCCGTACTGCTCGATCGCCATGGTAACCCCTGGCAGGTCTCTGCTTTTCCCTGCTAAATTTGGGAACAATCTTGTATAAGAAGTTAAATGATTTTCTGCTCTCATTCATCAAGCCTTCTAAAATATATGAATATTTTTTTAAATGATATGATATACATATTGTATCTTGAATCAAATGTTGAGTTTGCGGTTGTGGTTCCCTATACAACAATTAATTACACTGAAAATAAAGTAGTGTAGGATAGAAACATCTTTCACTCAGAAATTACTAGTAAATCCCACAAATAATTACAATGTAATGGCAAGTAACACATTGAATTAAGCGTGACATTTTGAAGTCTCACATCTTATAAAGTTTGCATCATTGATTCTGTTATTTTCCTGTTTATTACTGTGAATCTGCTTTGTATAAAGCTTTTGACTTGACTTGAAAGACTGGAATAGTATTTTCTTGTAAAATGTACTGTAATAATCTTTGATTTAAAGCTTAAAATCATAGTAAATTAATAAAGAATCTCCTTTCTGTCTTTTTAATTGATTTATATTCTGATGCAAGTGCTGACCAATAGTTAGTTGTAACATTAACTGTAGTTACTATTAGAGATGCACCGATACTAAATTTCTCTGTCGATAACGATAGCCAATTACTCGGAGTGATATCTGCTGATACCGATTATTCAGAGTGATATCTGCCGGTTATTCAGAGTGGTATCTGCTGATACAGATTATTCAGAGTGATATCTGCTGATATTGATTATTCAGAGTGATTTCTGCAGATATCGATTATTCAGAGTGATATCTGCTGATATCGATTATTCAGAGTGATATCTGCTGCTATCGATTATTCAGAGTGATATCTGCTGATATCGATTATTAAGAGTGATATCTGCTGATATCGATTATTAAGAGTGATATCTGCTGATATCGATTATTCAGAGTGATATCTGCCGGTTATTCAGAGTGGTATCTGCTGATACAGATTATTCAGAGTGATATCTGCTGATATCGATTATTCAGAGTGATATCTGCCGTTTATTCAGAGTGATATCTGCTGATATCGATTATTCAGAGTGATATCTGCTGATATCGATTATTCAGAGTGATATCTGCTGATATCGATTATTCAGAGTGATATCTGCTGATATCGATTATTCAGAGTGATATCTGCTGATACCGATTATTCAGAGTGATATCTGCCGGTTATTCAGAGTGGTATCTGCTGATATCGATTATTAAGAGTGATATCTGCTGATATGGATTATTCAGAGTGATATCTGCTGATACCGATTATTCAAAGTGATATCTGCCGATATCGATAGCTGATTTTTGAGAGTGGTATCTGCCAATACCAATTATTCAGTGATGTCTGCCTATACCGATTATTCAGAGTGATATCTGCTGATACCGATTATTCAGAATGATATCTGCTGATACCGATAGCTGACTATTCAGAGTGATATCTGCCGGTTATTCAGAGTGGTATCTGCTGATATCGATTATTCAGAGTGATATCTGCTGATATCGATTATTCAGAGTGATATCTGCTGATATGGATTATTCAGAGTGATATCTGCTGATATGGATTATTCAGAGTGATATCTGCCAGTTATTCAGAGTGATATCTGCTGATATCGATTATTCAGAGTGATATCTGCTGATATTAATTATTCAGAGTGATATCTGCTGATATCGATTATTCAGAGTGATATCTGCCGATACCGATTATTCAAAGTGATATCTGCCGATAACGATAGCTGATTTTTGAGAGTGGTATCTGCCAATACCAATTATTCAGTGATGTCTACCTATACCGATTATTCAGAGTGATATCTGCTGATACCGGTTATTCAGAATGATATCTGCTGATATTAATTATTCAGAGTGATATCTGCTGATATCGATTATTCAGAGTGATATCTGCCGATACCGATTATTCAAAGTGATATCTGCCGATATCGATAGCTGATTTTTGAGAGTGGTATCTGCCAATACCAATTATTCAGTGATGTCTACCTATACCGATTATTCAGAGTGATATCTGCTGATACCGGTTATTCAGAATGATATCTGCTGATACCGATAGCTGATTATTCAGAGTGATATCTGCTGATATCGATTATTCAAAATATCTGCTGATACCGATAGCGGATTATTCAGAGTGATATCTGCCAATACTGATTATTTAGAGTGATATCTGCCGATACGATTATTCAGAGTGATATCTGCCGGTACTGATTATTCAGAGTGATATCTGCTGATACCGATAGCTGATTATTCAGAGTGATATCTGCCAATACCGATTATTTAGAGTGATATCTGCCGATACGATTATTCAGAATGATATCTGCTGATACCAATACCGATTATTTAGAGTGATATCTGCCGATACGATTATCCAGAGTGATATCTGCCGATTATCCAGAGTGATATCTGCCGATTATTCAGAGTGGTATCTGTCGGTACCGATTATTCAGAGTGGTATCTGTTGGTACCGATTATTCAGAGTGATATCTGCCGGTTATTCAGAGTGGTGTCTGCTGATACAGATTATCCAGAGTGATATCTGCCGATTATTCAGAGTGGTATCTGTCGGTACCGATTATTCAGAGTGGTATCTGTCGGTACCGATTATTCAGAGTGATATCTGCCGGTTATTCAGAGTGGTGTCTGCCGATACAGATTATCCAGAGTGATATCTGCCGATTGTTCAGAGTGGTATCTGTCGGTACCGATTATTCAGAGTGGTATCTGTCGGTTATTCAGAGTGGTATCTGCTGATACAGATTTTTCAGAGTGATATCTGCTGATATCGATTATTAAGAGTGATATCTGCTGATATCGATTATTCAGAGTGATATCTGCCGGTTATTCAGAGTGATATCTGCTGATATCGATTATTCAGAGTGATATCTGCTGATATCGATTATTCAGAGTGATATCTGCTGATACCGATTATTCAGTGATATCTGCTGATATCGATTATTCAGAGTGATATCTGCTGATCCCGATTATTCAGTGATATCTGCTGATCCCGATTATTCAGTGATATCTGCCGATATTGATTATTCAGAGTGATATCTGCCGATACCGATTATTCATAGTGATATCTGCCGATATCGATTATTCAGAGTGATATCTGCCGATACAGATTATTCAGAGTGGTGTCTGCGATACAGATTATTCAGAGCGATATCTGCCGATTATTCAGAGTGATATCTGCCGATTAATCAGAGTGGTGTCTGCCGATACAGATTATCCAGAGTGATATCTGCCAATTATTCAGAGTGGTATCTGTCAGTACCGATTATTCAGAGTGATATCTGCCGATTATTCAGAGTGGTATCTGCTGATACAGATTATTCAGAGTGGTATCTGCTGATACAGATTATTCAGAGTGATATCTGCTGATATCGATTATTAAGAGTGATATCTGCCGATACAGATTATTCAGAGTGATATCTGCCATTTATTTAGAGTGGTGTCTGCCGATACAGATTATTCAGAGCGATATCTGCCGATTATTCAGAGTGATATCTGCCGATTATTCAGAGTGGTGTCTGCCGATACTGATTATCCAGAGTGATATCTGCCGATTATTCAGAGTAATGTGTCTGCCGATACAGATTATTCAGAGTGATATCTGCCGATTATTCAGAGTGATATCTGCCGGTACCGATTATTCAGAGTGATATCTGCCGATTATTCAGAGTGATATCTGCCCCAGCAGAATACCGATAGTTTGAGTTTTCTTAAGGAAAAAAATCTTTCCCAACTAATCCTGCAAACTGTACAGGGAACCCTATAATTTGGCACATTACTATATTACATAATATTAGAGGTCAAAATTAACAAGAGATGTATTATATTCAAATGCTATTTATTTACAGATATAGTTATTACACTTAAAAAGTGTTTGTATACAACTCAATTGCACACAAGGTAGTTTTCATAAACACTTGTCTTAATTTATTCAAACATACATATATAATTAACAGTAAATAATCTCCTCCCTAGTGTTTTTTTATGGCTAACAAACAAACTGTGAACATTGGATAACTTTCCTGAGCTAAATGCAACGTTAATGTTCACAAGCTGTTTTATTTCAAGTTCACAAGCTGTCTTTCCGCGGTTGAAACACTCATTGAATGATTACATGATACGGATTTCAGTATTTTGTACTGTATCTTTCAACATACCTTCTGATGTTCATGCATGTTTTTTCGTGCTATAACTTCTATTAAAGTGGAAGAAAAGACTCTGTGCTGCCGCTTGAACTGAAGCACTACAACGATCTGTCACGTCACATTTAAGAGCGTCAAAGCACCATTTATTGTTTGAATTTCGTGATAAAATGGACAGAATTTGAAAGCTGAGACTTTGTTTTATTATCACAAATAACAACGCACAAAGCCCTTTGTGATTATTGATGGAACGCTACAAATAATGTTTAGTGCAGGGAAAAACTGCGGATCTGGCAACCCTGGCTTAAACTACGGGTGATTCAAAGGGTCAAATAGAGCTTACTTTAACATAGCTGTTTTTTTAACTGTTAATGTTATTGTCGTGTTAACTTGCTGTAAATTCAACACGAGAGAGATTTTCTTCACACACACACACAGTATGAGTTGCAGTCTGACACGCTTTTCCGCACACTTTTGATTGACATTATATAATCGCCCCTGATCATCAGCTGTTTTTAAATAATCTGCATTGGCCGATAGTGAAAATAATAGCTTTTATCAGCCGATACGGTTTATTGACCGATACATCTGTGCATCTCTAGTTACTATGGTATTTTGGTATTAAACTGTGATAAAAAAATTTAACTAACCAAAAAAATTAACAAAGCTGTTTTGTGCATATTTTTAAGGATACTGCCGGACAGGAGAGATACCGCACCATCACCACGGCGTACTATCGTGGAGCCATGGGCTTCATCCTCATGTATGATATCACCAACGAGGAGTCGTTCGGAGCCGTCCAGGACTGGTGAGTGACCTCTGCTGATCCACGAGCAAAATCACTGGACATGACGCCAACGTTTGCTATCTCACGGCCATACAGTGATCATGCAGAGCTGCTTTTGCAATATTTGAAGCAGCAGGCAGTATTTCTGCATAGCAGATTGTGTGTGTGTGTGTGTGTTAGCAGAACAAAACTGCAATGTTTAAGAGAACTGTAAGCAAGTTACTGTTCCACAAACACAAATGCCGTGAGACGCTTTGAAGGAAGCATAAATATCTCTAGTTTACACTTCATCATCACAGTGCTTTAGTGATTCATTGTTTGGTATAAAAAATAAAAATAGCAGTGGCGAGGCTCTAAGGCCCTGTTTACACCTGGTATTAAGATGCATTTTGGTTGATCGGATCAAAAACGGTCTAAGACGGTTTGAGCTTGTCCATTTTGATCACTTCCAGAGTTAGTCAAAACGCTCATGTTGTCACAGCCTCTAAAAGACCCCCTGCTCTCCGCCTACTGACCTAACGCATAAACATTATGGGAAGCGCACTAGCCAGACGGGATTTAAACTTTGTCAGCTGGAGACCCAAGTTTGGTTTGAAGGCAGAAAACGTACCAAGCAAAATGTTCTCTCACCATTCCTGATTTCTAACACACACTCACAGCGTTCGGCTTGCATCTATTAGAGCAGAAATGAAAGCTGCTGCTCCCCGTGTGTTTTTTCCGTTGTATCCAGGCGCGTTCATATGTAAATTGTGAGCTTGTTTCGTCCATTAGATGGAAAGATCTGAAAAAGCCCATACATTTACCCGCCCATAGACCCTCCCCTCGAAGAAATCAGGACAGAAGTGGTTGACAGTGGACAAAAGAGATGGATTAAAACACCAGGTGTAAACGGGAATGTCTCTCTCGTCTACTTGTGATCCGATCGACCAAAACGCATCTTAATACCAGGTATAAACAGGGCCTTGGTGAAATGGGGTGGACCAATGCTTACTCTCAAATTACATCATTTTATAGTATATGGGATACAAGTAATGTGATTTATTGTCAGCCAACAGTTTCATGAAAAGAACAAAGTCCCTGGCCACGGACTTTTCTCTGAATTTTCTGACTCAAATCACTGCCTGCTGCTGCTTCTGATTGCTTTTAGAGTAACTGAATAACTGCTGGTCTAGGATCAGTTTTCTCTGCAATAATAGCATATTGGCGATGTGGCAAACAATCCAGTCTGTGTTTGCACTCTGAAGAACATCAAAGTTTTTGCAGCGTTGCGCAATGTAGCCAATCACAGACATGTCTGTTGATTTATTGAACGCAATGGCCAATCAGAGGCGCTTAAATTAGAATCCACTCACCGCACAAAGCTGGAGTTTTGTTTTTGCTCACTCATGAATTGTCTCATTATTCATGCTTGACTAGCGGCTACGTACACGCTGCAAAGTTTTGGGAGTGACATCCGCTAAATTATTCTATTTTAACGATTTTTATTGTCATGTATACATGATTTTTTCTTCTTTCTTTTCCACAAAAAATTAAGTCTTATTTGATTGGTTAGTTTTTTTACCCAGATCTTTAAACATATGTGACTAACAAAATTGTTAAAGCTGAAATAGAATTATAGAATATTATAGAATTATTTCAGTAATGTTACGTCTTATCAAAAGGAACCAAATATTCAGAGGGAAATGATGTAGGACAGGACTTGATTTTATCATTCAAATATGTGTGTGTATGTATATATACACTCACCTAAAGGATTATTAGGAACACCATACTAATACTGTGTTTGACCCCCTTTCGCCTTCAGAACTGCCTTAATTCTACGTGGCATTGATTCAACAAGGTGCTGAAAGCATTCTTTAGAAATGTTGGCCCATATTGATAGGATAGCATCTTGCAGTTGATGGAGATTTGTGGGATGCACATCCAGGGCACGAAGCTCCCGTTCCACCACATCCCAAAGATGCTCTATTGGGTTGAGATCTGGTGACTGTGGGGGCCATTTTAGTACAGTGAACTCATTGTCATGTTCAAGAAACCAATTTGAAATGATTCAAGCTTTGTGACATGGTGCATTATCCTGCTGGAAGTAGCCATCAGAGGATGGGTACATGGTGGTCATAAAGGGATGGACATGGTCAGAAGCAATGCTCAGGTAGGCCGTGGCATTTAAACGATGCCCAATTGGCACTAAGGGGCCTAAAGTGTGCCAAGAAAACATCCCCCACACCATTACACCACCACCACCAGCCTGCACAGTGGTAACAAGGCATGATGGATCCATGTTCTCATTCTGTTCACGCCAAATTCTGACTCTACCATCTGAATGTCTCAACAGAAATCGAGACTCATCAGACCAGGCAACATTTTTCCAGTCTTCAACTGTCCAATTTTGGTGAGCTCGTGCAAATTGTAGCCTCTTTTTCCTATTTGTAGTGGAGATGAGTGGTACCCGGTGGGGTCTTCTGCTGTTGTAGCCCATCCGCCTCAAGGTTGTGCGTGTTGTGGCTTCACAAATGCTTTGCTGCATACCTCGGTTGTAACGAGTGGTTATTTCAGTCAAAGTTGCTCTTCTATCAGCTTGAATCAGTCGGCCCATTCTCCTCTGACCTCTAGCATCAACAAGGCATTTTCGCCCACAGGACTGCCGCATACTGGATGTTTTTCCCTTTTCACACCATTCTTTGTAAACTCTAGAAATGGTTGTGCGTGAAAATCCCAGTAACTGAGCAGATTGTGAAATACTCAGACCGGCCCGTCTGGCACCAACAACCATGCCATGCTCAAAATTGCTTAAATCACCTTTCTTTCCCATTCTGACATTCAGTTTGGAGTTCAGGAGTTTGTCTTGACCAGGACCACACCCCTAAATGCATTGAAGCAACTGCCATGTGATTGGTTGATTAGATAATTGCATTAATGAGAAATTGAACAGGTGTTCCTATAATCCTTTAGGTGAGTGTATATATGACATATGACCCTGGACCACAAAACTGGGTATATTTGTATGCAATACATTGTATGGGTCAAAATGATAGATTTTTCTTATATGCCAAAAATCATTAGAATATTAAGTAAAGATCATGTTCCATGAAGATATATAAATTTCATACCTTAAATATATAAATAAATTATTATTATTAGTAATATGCATTGCCAAGGACTTCATTTGGACAACTTTAAAGGCGATTTTCTCAATATTTAGATTTTCAAATAGTGTCATATATTGTCCTATCCTAACAAACCATGCATCAATGGAAAGCTTATTTATATCAGCTTTCAGATGATATATAAATCGCAATTTCAAAAAATGGACTGGTTCACCCTTATGACTGGTTTTGTGGTCCAGGGTCACATATACACTCACCTAAAGGATTATTAGGAACACCTGTTCAATTTCTCATTAATGCAATTATCTAATCAACCAATCACATGGCAGTAGTTTCAATGCATTTAGGGGTGTGGTCCTGGTCAAAACAATCTCCTGAGCTCCAAACTGAATGTCAGAATGGGAAAGAAAGGTGATTTTAAGCAATTTTGAGCGTGGCATGGTTGTTGGTGCCAGACGGGCCGGTCTGAGTATTTCACAATCTGCTCAGTTACTGGGATTTTCACGCACAACCATTTCTAGAGTTTACAAAGAATGGTGTGAAAAGGGAAAAACATCCAGTATGCGGCAGTCCTGTGGGCGAAAAATGCCTTGTTGATGCTAGAGGTCAGAGGAGAATGGGCCGACTGATTCAAGCTGATAGAAGAGCAACTTTGACTGAAATAACCACTCGTTACAACCGAGGTATGCAGCAAAGCATTTGTGAAGCCACAACACGCACAACCTTGAGGCGGATGGGCTACAACAGCAGAAGACCCCACCGGGTACCACTCATCTCCACTACAAATAGGAAAAAGAGGCTACAATTTGCACGAGCTCACCAAAATTGGACAGTTGAAGACTGGAAAAATGTTGCCTGGTCTGATGAGTCTCGATTTCTGTTGAGACATTCAGATGGTAGAGTCAGAATTTGGCGTAAACAGAATGAGAACATGGATCCATCATGCCTTGTTACCACTGTGCAGGCTGGTGGTGGTGGTGTAATGGTGTGGGGGATGTTTTCCTGGCACACTTTAGGCCCTTTAGTGCCAATTGGGCATCGTTTAAATGCCACGGCCTACCTGAGCATTGTTTCTGACCATGTCCATCCCTTTATGACCACCATGTATCCATCCTCAGATGGCTACTTCCAGCAGGATAATGCACCATGTCACAAAGCTCGAATCATTTCAAATTGGTTTCTTGAACATGACAATGAGTTCACTGTACTAAAATGGCCCCCACAGTCACCAGATCTCAACCCAATAGAGCATCTTTGGGATGTGGTGGAACGGGAGCTTCGTGCCCTGGATGTGCATCCCACAAATCTCCATCAACTGCAAGATGCTATCCTATCAATATGGGCCAACATTTCTAAAGAATGCTTTCAGCACCTTGTTGAATCAATGCCACGTAGAATTAAGGCAGTTCTGAAGGCGAAAGGGGGTCAAACACAGTATTAGTATGGTGTTCCTAATAATCCTTTAGGTGAGTGTATACTGTATATATAAAAAAAAATGCAGTCTTGCTTAGCAAAATAGACTTCATTGAAAAACATTAAAAAATCTTACAGACCCCAGACTTTTGAACTGTAGTGCATATCATTATTTAATTTCCTGGTCTCACTGTGAATTATTCATCATTGCATCAGTGGTCCTGTAATGTAATAATTTGCTGTGCCTCTGAAATGACTTTCCTTTTCAGCTGATGTCATCAGTATTTTTCAACCTCCTGTCATATATTTTCACCATGTAATCAATTCATGATGGATGATATATGATGGAATATTCTTTTGAAAACTCTTCCGAAACATGTCACATTACTAAAGTAAAATTGATTGCGAACAGCGTTTCACATCGACTAAATTCAACAAAAGAAAATGAAGTGAGAAAATGATTGATTTTGATCATGAAAACTAGGTCATGATTAGAGGTCGACCGATAGTGGATTTTACAGATACCTATAACTCGGGTGGACCACACTTGCTGATAACCGATTAATCGACTGATAGTTTTTAAAATGGATACTGGATTAAAAAAAAAACTAATAAAAAAAATAACACTCTAAGTAAAACAGTACTGAACTTTATTACAAGAAATTAAAAAACAGTACTGAACCATGAAAATGTGCTAAATTACATACATGTACATGTACATACATGTAAATATGGATATATTAAAATGAGAAGTATTTTACAGAAAATAATTTAAACATTAAAATAATATTATAAATAAATGTTTCTTTAGCTATAACCTAGAAACATGTATGTAAATGTCATAGGTAACAGACTGCACGTCCCATTTGTTAACAAGGATGTATTAGCTTATTTAGCTAGCTTACATGAACTATATGCATTATGCAATATACATTTTACAGCATGTATTAATATTTGAGCAATACAATTGTACCTTGATCATTCATGTTAGTTCATAGTGCATTAACTTAGGTTAACAGATAAAACTAACAATGACTAATACTTCCACAGCATTTATTAATCTTACTTAATGTTACAAATGGAATGTTATTGTAAAGTATTATTTCATATAAATCCATTTTTAGACCACTTGACGATTATCTAATCAAAATATTTCTGTCGGCTGCATGACGATACAGTTTGCTTTCTCACATCTCAAACGTTAGTTGTTGCATTGTTTTATGTATGGGTATGTATTTTCAAGGTTATTATATTTTGATGGGATATAATGAATGCAAGCTTACACTGATTGGTTCATGATAAGACATTTATTAAGAGAGTAAATAGGGTCTGTTTTGATTTCACATTGACTGAACAGTCCTCTGTGAGCAGTTAAAGAGGCCTTAGAGGAAAAGTGTCATCAATGAGTCTTCAGGAATCCATTTGGTTAATATTTAATAAGAGTCATTTAAATTTCTCTCAGTATTAAAGGGCAGAAGGGCTTGGTTCAGGGCTTTACGGATGCTGCCCTATTGATCCGCTCATCGGGGCGTCCGGCTGTGGTCAGTGGTTGATTTAATTAGCGTGAGACGAGAGACATCCTGAAAAGAGGCTGAGGAACTATAACGGAGAAAAGGCGACCCGGGTCAGATGCTGAGTCATTACAACCGTGAAACGGCTTGATGTCTGAGCTTTATTTCTTTATTAAGCAGAAATGAGACTGAAAGGACAGAGCTGCTGAGGTGGATTTGCAATTACAGTGCTTCATCAGCAGATGTTATCTTCCCAAAGTAATAGTTCACTCAGAAATTAAATTCTGTCACCAACTTTTCCGTAAGATGCATGATATATCGGCCACCATATCTGTATCGGCCGATATATGATAATTTTAATGTCATCGTTATTTCCTTCATTCCTATTTTAATGTATTATTACACTTCAGATGCGCACTGTTCACCATGATGGGTTTGAATTGAAATATGATTGGAATCACTTCAAAAGAGGAAAATACAGTTCAGAGCAACATGTGCAGCGCAAGTCTGTCATATCAGCTACATAAAATTATAATGAGAACATCAGAATTGTGTGTTTGGGACATGGCTTTAATGCTGAGACTTTTGTTTTTGTAATCAGGCTCTCAAAAATTACATACAAATTTGGATTTAGATTTATCGGTCAATATATCGGTTATCGGCTTTCAAATATAAAGAATTATCGGTTATCGTATCGGCCAAAATTTACATATCGTGCATCCCTAAAAATTACAAAAAGTGATAAATCCAAATAAGCACCATCAAAGTCAGACATGAATAAATTATTTAAAAAATGTCCTGTCAAGTAGCTTCAATTCAGTGAACTGGTTAAAAAAAACAACTAATAATTGAATACATTAATAATAATTTAATAATATAAATAAAATACTTATTAATTTCAGTCATTTGTTTTCCAGTCATTTTTTCTTTTAAATTATTTAAATATTTTATAAATAAATATTTAGTGAAATACTACTATTTATCACTATATATATTTTTGTTTTGTAAAAGTGTTTTAGTTGTAATTATTTGTTTGTATTTTTCTGTTTTAGTTGTATTTAGCTTGCTTGTTTCCTAATCTAGCTGGCATTGTATATTATGAATGTTGTCGGCTCTTTGGCGAATTGCTTTGGTAAATCACTTTGGATTAAAGCATCTGCTAAAGGCATAAATGTAAATGTATTTACATATATGCATGGAAAAAAATAGTAATCTAAAAAATAGTTGCATCTAAATTAACTAGTTTTGTTCAAGTCAAAAAATGTTATTTAACATCACTGAATCAGCCTAAGTACATACATTTTTAATAATACCAACAAAATACATTTTATAGGTTAAATCAGGTAGAAATGGCTCTTCAAGGTAACAATTGCAGGTTGCCCCTTTATACAGTGTACTGTGCATTTTACCTCCTTAAAAAGCTACTTTTTGTTAGTAATTTGTCATGTAGTTTTTCAGAAGGGTAGCTTGACAATACCTTGAAATGATAGTCGCAGTTTATCTTGTGACTCAGAGAAGAAACTGGTGAAACTCAAGAGACTGTGCGAATCAGTCGGCCAGCTGCGGTCAGTGAACTGACACCTAATTAAACCAGACGTACAGTATGTGAAAACGCTGGGGAAACACAGAAGCAACTTACTACAGTCTCCGCTCTATCCCTGCGACATACATGAGCAAACGCTGTAATGTGTCATGGGCTTCAGTGGATCTGCACCAGCTGTTGCCATGGCACCAAAACAAGCCTTTTAAAAACGGAGACGGGTATAAAACATTAGCTTTAATTGGGTGGCACACTGTACAAAATTACCAGGAATTTACAGGATTAAAGAGTATTGTTTTAAAATAAATGACTGTAGTAGTAATAATAATTAAACTTTATTTATACAGCACCTATAAAATGCAGCTCAAAGTGCTTTACATAAACAATATCATATCTATTAAAAAAATCAATCACAAAAGATGAAAAGTAATTTAATACAACACATCAAGTAGAGCTGCACGATTCTGGTTAAATTGAGAATCACACATTTTTTTGTTTCAAACAGAGATTATGATTCTCCCACAACAACTAAACAAAATAACATGTAATTTACTAGAGGTTCTGGCAAAATGTTAATTGCTGTAGTCAATTTAAAAAAGTAAATAATTTAAATGAATTATTTAAAAAAAATCTCTTAAATGAATGATTCAATGACTCACTCATAAAGACTTCACTTGTTTCATTACTGGATGAATCAGTGTTTTTGAACGAATCTCTTGAGTGAATGATTCAATGACTCACTCATAAAGACTTCACTTGTTTCATTACTGGATGAATCAGTGTTTTTGAACGAATCTCTTGAGTGAATGATTCAATGACTCGCTCATAAAGACTTCACTTGTTTCATTACTGGATGAATCAGTGTTTTTGAACGAATCTCTTGAGTGAATGATTCAATGACTCACTCATAAAGACTTCTCTTGTTTCATTACTGGATGAATCAGTGTTTTTGAACAAATCTCTTGAATGAATGATTCAATGACAAATTAATTTTTTAACAGTCACTTGTCGCCACCTACTGGTGTAACGATGTAATCAATACAATCGTTATTTGAAGCGGCAAGTTACTTTCAAAAGATGATTTGCTCTATTTTGACGCTACTGTAGACATCAGTGTTTATATCCGAACTATGAACTTTTATCCCAGTACTTCTGTGATCATTTGAATATTTATAACAAAGAAATAATGATACTGTGTGGTTGAAAAGACTGTTTGTGAAGTGGTTGATCAAACTAATTTTTACTTTATACTCCGTATAAAATACTAAACACATACTGTAAAAGACAATTTATAAACATAATTCAAAGACAACTAATTAAATGCTAAGATAAAAAGATGCATTTTTAGTTTTCCTTATAAAAATACTGAGCAAATTGGCTTCCCGAATATCTATTGGTCGTGTATTCCTCAATTTTGGAGTATAATTTGTAAAAGCCACATGCCGATTATTGTTCGCCTGTTGCTGGAACCTCCAATAAATCAGCAGTAGATGATCTTTAACTTCTAGATGGAATATAATCAAGAAAGTTGGTGATATAGTCCTTGTCCATCACAGGTTTTGTATGTCAGGCGGAGGACCTTGAAATCTATTCTAAATTTTATAGGGAGCCAGTGCAATGCAGCTAAAGCTGGAGTTATACGTTTTCTTTTATTAGTTCTAGTTAATAACCGAGCTGCCAAGTTTTGGATAAGCTGAAGTCTGTTTATTGCTTTTTGTGGGCGACCAATAAAAGTGTATTGCAGTAGTCAAGTCTACATTTCTGCATCTGTCTGATATAAAAAGGTCGAATTTTAGCTGTTTTTTAGGTGGAAAAATTCTAATTTTGTCACCTTATTAATATGGGGGTTAAAACTCACATCAGAATCTAAAATAACACTTGTACCCTCACTGTCAACACTTGTAACAGAGACTTGTAACCTCGAAGTCTATTTAACCCAATTCTTAAACTAGTCAGAAATTTACTGTGAAATCAATGCATGCTTTCTTACAAATGACTGTGAATCAACATCACAGTAATTTACTGCTATTGTTTTACTGTGAATTCACATTATAAAGTTGTCTTTGTAGTTGCCACTGTAAGGAATTATATTGTTTAATTGTTTTGAAGTCGCCATAATTGTGATTACCCTTACGAAAAAGAAGTTTATTCAACTGTGCTATTAGTATACTTTCAGTCTACTTTTTATGTACTTCTCAGAAATATAAACATGTACTTTAAAATTACACTTAAGTATACTTGACATATACTGACAGAAAAGTATAAAAAGTATATTTGGCCTATACGTGTACTTGGCCTCGAGATATACATAAAAGTATTATTAAGTATTCTAAGTATACTTGGCTTGTAGTTGCATTTACTCTTTTGATTGCGTAGCCAGTAGTACATAGTACAAATGTATTTATTACATAAACACATTTTCACATAGTTTTTTATAGTCTTATAAACTAACATTGCTTGAAAATATTGATTTATAAAGAAAATAGATATGTTCCTAATTCTGAGTATCTGATTTTTTGTGTAGGCTAGTCCAGTGATAGTGTAAACTAGTTTACTACTTTTGCACTTAAAAGTATACTTTTATACACTAAAAATTAGGCCAATATAGTACCAAGTAGTATTTGAACAATACACTTACAAGTACACTACTAGCAATTGATATTAGTATACTTGCTGCATAAAAGTATACTTAAAAATATACTTGATCTTTACTTAAGTATACTTAATAAAATGAACTTATTTTTTGTAGGGGTAGTGTTCTGTTTGCTTGGGATCTTGGACCTTTTATATTCATATTTATATGAAAAACATTAGTTAAAAAGATGGCAAGCTAGAATAAGAAATAAATTAAATGGCTGATTTATGTTATAAAGCTTAAAATGAATATGGAGATTTTATTTTCCCATGACATCATCTTGCAACACAATATTTTTTTTCTTATTAGCATAAGAATGATCCACACGATGCATTTATTCACGATGCATTGCATGTTGTACATATGCACTATATAAATACAGTATTTTTTTTACAGTAATTTTTCCAATACTGTAAACTCACAGTAAAAGCAAGTTTTTTTTTACAGTACAACTGGACTAAAATTGCCAGTAAAGTACTGTAGATTGAGAAAGAAATTTCTGAGAGTGCAGTTATAAGTCCTACTGTGAAATTACTGTGAAAGTAATGCAATTATTAACCTGGAATATACTGTATAGCAGAGGTGGAAGTAAGTCTCAAGTCTTAACCTTCAAGTCGAAGTCAATTTTTGTGAGAATCAAGCAAGTCAAGTCGTAGCTTGGGTCAAGCAAGTCACTGGCAAGTCATACAAATGTTTGATGATTTAACTGAATTTGTATATTAAAATAAGTTAAAACTACAGTAGTTATGGACTATGGGAGTTTTATTTGCAACAAAAAAAATTGCAATATGCATTTCTACTCAAAAGTTGTCCACATACAACTGAGTTGTTAATACAATAAAAATCTAAAAATAAATAAAAATTAAAACTACATAGCCTAAAATGGTAAATGTAACTGAAATGAGGCCAATATATTGGGTGAGATACATTCTCTTTGTATTATTTGAATGTTCTCTCAGGTGATTGTTATATGACTAATTAACTTAATACAACTCAGACTGGGGGTGCGTTCCATTCGACCGTAAGTGGACTGCAAAGTGGACTTCACAGGGTATTCCGCCATCTTAAGTCAGATTCCAATCCGAAGGGAGCGAACATGTTCAGTTCAAAGGGCACTGCGAACGGCGTAGGGTATGAGGGTACATCGATACATCACTTCACAGGAAGTGGAGAGCGAAAATCACCCAACTGTCATTGCGTGTCGCGTCACCACTTTGAACTAACCATGGAGCAGAGCCGTTAGTCGAGTTTTTACTTTTATATGGCTTTGCGATTAAGTTTACGTATGCATCTGAGTATTCATAAATATTGTTATTATTATACAAACTAGAGTATTTATGAATGGTTATGGCAATGAATGTTACATTTGCATATTGTATGAAGATGTAAACAAAGTAAAAGTGTTGAGAAATAGCTGCGGCGTTGTCAATTTCTTTTATTTTACCTAATTTACCGCAGGAATGTTTACTATGCAGCTGCGCGTGCTATTAGACCGCTACAATTATTAAGAACACATTTATACAGTTAACCAAATCAAAATGTATTTTCATATTGAATGACAGTTACAGTCCTCCTCCTCGATCTATCTGCTGCGTTTGACACTGTGAATCATCAGATTCTTCTATCCACCCTCTCATCACTGGGCATCACAGGGATTCCACTTCACTGGTTTGAGTCCTATCTCACAGGTAGGTCTTTCAAGGTTGCCTGGAGAGGGGAGGTATCCAAAGCACATCAACTAACCACGGGGGTTCCTCAGGGCTCAGTGCTTGGACCTCTCCTATTCTCCATTTACACTACATCACTGGGACCCATCATACAGACACATGGCTTCTCATACCATTGCTATGCTGATGACACACAGCTCTACCTCTCATTTCAACCAGATGATCTCACAGTAGCTGCACGAATCTCACGCTGTCTAGCAGACATCTCGTCATGGATGAAACAACATCACCTGCAGCTCAACCTGGCAAAGACTGAGCTTCTCGTCTTCCCTGCTAATCCGAAGACTCTACAACACAATTTCACCATCGAGCTAGGTTCATCTTTGATTACCCCTTCAGAGTCGGTCAGAAATCTCGGAGTAATCTTTGATGACCAGCTGTCCTTCAAAGACCACATTTCAAAGACAGCTCGGTCATGCAGGTTTGCGCTGCACAACATCAGAAAGATCAGACCGTTCCTTACAGAGCATGCAACACAGCTTCTTTTGCAAGCCCTGGTCATTTCTAGGCTTGACTACTGCAATGCGCTTCTGGCTGGACTTCCATCGTGTGCAATCAAAACGCTTCAATTGATTCAGAACGCAGCGGCACGTCTTGTCTTCAACGAGCCCAAAAGGGCCCATGTTACACCTCTCTTCATCTCTCTGCACTGGCTACCACTCGCTGCCCGCATTAAGTTCAAGGCTTTGACGCTTGCTTATGGATCCACCACAAGCTCAGCACCCGCATACTTCGACTCGATCCTACGAGTCTACACCCCTACCAGAAGCCTCCGCTCAGCTAAAGAGCGGCGGCTGGTGTTACCATCCCAGAGAGGCATGAAATCCCTCTCCAGAACTTTTTCATTCACTGTTCCTGGCTGGTGGAACGATCTTCCCACCTCCATCCGGATGGCAGAATCACTAACATCATTCAAAAAACAGCTAAAAACCCATCTCTTCCGCGAGCACTTAATCTCATCATAAAAAAATAAAAAAAATAAAATTCTTTTTTCCTCTATCTTTCTCTACACCCTCCCTATTCTAGCTTAGGCTACTCTGAGCAATGCCCGAAACGTAGTATTTAAGGCACTTCTTGCGTTTCTACGCCTCTTCATAACGGATCGCTTCCTGTACTCCTCAGTTGTAAGTCGCTTTGGATAAAAGCGTCTGCTAAATGCATAAATGTAAATGTAAATGTACAGTACAGCTTCAAATCTGTTAATAATCAATTAAATATACAGCAGTCTATGTAATAAACGAATAATAAGTAAATAAACTAGGCTACTACTAGTAAAACTAATAGACTAATACAATGTTTTAATTATATTTATTAGATCGATACATACTGTGTGTTTTGTGTGTATATATATAGGACTATTATATGGTTTTAAATTTGAAAGTAAAGTAAATTACAATATTTGTTTGCGTTATGTCATAATCTGCGTGACCCGGTCAGTGCCTTTCTTTGATGACGTTGTAGGGCGTTCCAATGAGCGATTATTGTCAGCGAAGTCCACTTCACCTGATATACCGTGCTCAGGGAGTAGGGAGCAGTGAACACCTCGCAGGGACCCTGTCGAATTGAACGCACCTTGGGTTTGTTGCTCATATCCTGACGAAGGCTCATTAGCCGCAACGCATAGGTGTGCAGTACTTGTCACCTGTTTTTAAAATATTAAAGCCATGATGAAGTAAAGGCTTTTTTATATTTTTTCAATAATATTTGAGTGCCTTTGATTATTGATTTTCATCAACTCTTAACATGTCCAAGCAGGGGCTTAGCCATCATTTCAAAAGTGAGGGGGACAGAATGTCAAGTGTTATACAAGTTTTTTCTGACCTTTGTCTAATTGATTGGTTTTATTTGTAATCTTATATATTTTTGCTTAATTGGCTTAATATGCTATTTATGTAAGCTATCTGGGTCTTTTTGACCCCAAATGAAGTTTGCTGAAATTTGAAAGAATAAAAAAAAATCTAAAATGGCTACACTGCCGAAACGCTCACAGCTAGGCGTCTTCGGCAAAACTGGCTAATTATTCAACAAGAGAAATAGGCAGAGTTATGCAACACAATTCGGATACCACGTCAACTTACAGCGATTGACGTTTTCGTAGTGAAGTTTTTTTTTTTGTGATTTTTAAACTCATCAAAACCTCTTTGTGTGAAAATTATGGATACAGCGCGTGTGCGAGCAGGTGCACTTGAAATTCACATAATCCTGGTACCCGAATTTAATTATTCTTGGCATAGCGCCTTCCATGTTCAGTCACGACTGTCAATGCTCTTACGTTAGCTCTCTGCTTGCCTGCTACGTCATGTGGTTAGGTTGCAGTGCGTTCAAAAACAGATATTTATTAAACAAGTTATTTTGAGTCATTTAACTCAAGTCCGAGTCAAGTCACAAGTCATGAATATCAAGTCAAATCTTTTGTTAATATTTGTCAAGCAAGTCTCGAGTCTCAAAATTTGCGACTTAAGTCTGACTCGAGTCCCCCACCTCTGCTGTATAGTTTTTAACAGTGTATGTTTGCAGATGGGAAGACGGAGCCCTGCATATACCGTATAGTGATTGCATTGCGAGAGTCAATCGTAACATCCTTGGTTGTTTTTATCTAGGTCAACCCAGATAAAGACGTACTCCTGGGACAACGCGCAGGTCATCCTGGCGGGAAATAAGTGTGACATGGAAGAGGAGCGAGTGGTGTCTGTGGAAAACGGCAGAATGCTGGCAGAGCAGTTGGGTAAGTTCATTCGTCCTAACCTCATCTCATCCCCAAACTAAGTTTTAATTCCTCCAGGGACTCTGGACCTCTGGAGCCAGTCAGGTGGGTCAGCATAACTTAACTTCTCAACTAGTTTTGCTTCAAGACATTGGACATTAAACAGTGACCCAGCAGTCTGTGATATTTTCTTTTAGTTTGAGTTATTTTTTGTTTGTTTTTTTCAAATCTTTTGCGTTCCCTCAAAGAATTGCTTTCTCTCTAAAATGTCTTTTTGCATAATATGAAATTAAATCAATACCTTCACTGTTAATATAAAAGATATTCAATAACTTCACTTTTATACAGCATAATGCCATCAAAATCAGTAAGCAATTATCATGCAAAAGCTATGGTTGCAACTACTGTAGTATGTTAGCTGGGTACCAACATCATTTGTGTAAAGAACTCTATGAACTGCTCCATTGTTAACGTACTGAGCTGTTTGAAACACTGCCATCGGGACATTACAAGAAGGGAACGCAAAAGATTTGAAAAAAAAAAGTGTTCCTCCCATCATAAATTTCCCTTTCGGGGCTCTGTAGGAAGTGCTTTTTTTGAAAGTTGAAAGTCTGTTTATTGTGCTTTCCTAACTATGCCCTATTATGTGGTTGGTTGCATTTCAACTTTTGACATTTAGACTTGCTATCAGTATCTTTGCTATCAATCCATTGGTTGTGAACCACTACAAAATGCTACCAACCTTCAAAATGCACCAGAATGGAAATGAATCTCGCCATGCATAAAATGCCCCATTTTAGCTCCTATATAAGCACTGTAATAGAACACATACCTTAGACGGCTTGTATTAGCATATGTTCACTGTGCATAAATTAGAGCATATTGAGGCAATTGCAGCTTTTGAACTCAGGCGATAATTAAACGCATATCATTGGGTGACACCAGAATGTGCAAACGGCTCAGACTAACGCTGAAAATAGACACACTTACTGCATGTGTGGCGTGAGAGAGGACATCCCCTCGTCGCTTCCAGACTGTCAAATCAATTACATCTCATTGAGGATTGTCACGATTTGTAAAAGAGCACACATTCTGCTTACACAGGCAACTTATGTCTAAGGCAACATCCATACAGAACCTCAGAAGTCACAGAATTAAGACACTCTACATAGTCAGCAACTTTGTGCAAAAATAGAGCTTATCATGTGAAGTGCACACGAGACTCGACATGTACATGCTACTAACAATGCAATACTAATATACACTTTAAATAATCATTTTAAATGTAATTAACATAACATATTATGAATGATGATTAATGCATATATTTAATTACTCATTAAATTATTAATATATTTATAAAATACATTTATCTTTATTAAATATATTTATTAATATATTTAATTATAAAAAATAATTTAATATATTAAGCAATATTGTTCTATTTATATTCATATTTATATGATTACTTATATGTATTTGTTTTATTATAATATCATTTATATTAACTATTTATATTAATGCATTTAATAAATATATCAATAATAAATATTCTGAATAGACATAATAATGACATTTAAATAATCTAAATTTGTCATATTTTCTTCCATGTTGGATTTATTTTTTCACTAAGTTTGTTGAAATGCATCCTCAAAACCAAGAATACAGACAAAACTGTAATATTTATTATATATTAAATATAATTTTGCTACACACCATAAAATGCTGTCTAGTCTTGTTTTGTAATGGATCTAAACTGTGGTTTGGTGTCATTTCTGTCTACCAGGTTTTGAGTTTTTCGAGACGAGCGCCAAGGACAACATCAACGTGAAGCAGACCTTTGAGCGTCTGGTGGACATAATCTGCGACAAGATGTCAGAGAGTATAGAGACTGACCCCGCCGTTACCACAGGAGCCCAGGGAACGGCCCGGTTAACGGATAACCCTCCTCCACTACAGCAGCCTAACTGTGCCTGTTAGTGCTCAGTTTACATGGTAGCAGAAGTGTGTGTGTGTGTGTGTGTGAACACCTTTAGATAGATGCATATATCCTTTAATGTCATAAAATGCAGGTGCTGGAACAACCTGAATCTGATGTCAGGAGTCATGTGACCCTTTACAACTGCACCCAATGGTAATGGCAAGCAAGAAAGCAGGATAGCTTGATAAAATATGAATATGATTTATTTGGTCATCGGTTTTTAGTATAGGTGGCTTGTGGCAACAGTGTAAATTCATGTCACGGTCTATTGCGCCACTAGAGAGCGTTCTTTTTAAAATTATACAATGCAGTCTGTCTGATGCATGTGAACAGAACGCAAGAACACGTTGTGTATGAACGCTCCTTTAGCCTGTTTTGTTCCAGCACCTTTGCACTAGAGTCACGTCTGTCTATACGGTGCCTAGTTCATTCTGACACACTGCTTTCTTTACTGTCAATCAAAGTCTTTACGGCACTGTTGCAAGCATGGATTGGCTGTTGATGACTTTTCACTAAGCCCTGCCCTTTCTAATGCAACAAAAGTCAGATATTAAGATAATTATGAAGATATTGATGCACTGATATGAAAATTTGGGCCGATACCGATAACGATATTTCTTTATATTTGAAAGCCGATAACCGATATATTGGCCGATAAATCTAAATTAGGGCTGTGCGATTAATCAAAATCGTAAAAACAATTTTTTCCACCAGCCCCCTAAAGGGCCGTTCATGTCGCGTCTGAAAACGCTGTGCGGCTTTCTTCTCTTTTCAAAAAGTGACCGAGTGTCTGCCGTTGCTAAGCAATCAATGAGCCATGAAGACGAGGAAGTTTCAGCAACAGATAAATGGATTTGCAAGCGTGTCATACCGTATGAGCGTCGCGACCACGTTGCTCTCAACGCGCGTCTACATTTGAAATAACGAACTTGAGCACGCAAAAGATGTGACGTGAACTGTAGTGTGCAATATGAATGCAGCATGCCTTAATCTAGCGCAAGAGCAGAACAGAGTCTCTTTACCATTACGCCATGGAAGAAAGCACAGAAACAGGGCAGGAGAAGGACCAAAAAAGGAGAGAACAGATGATGTATCAGATCCAGGTAATTTGCGAGACCTGTCAAACTTTCACTGCGGCAAACCAGAGTATTAAGGGCCATTCACACAGAACACATTTTTACGGTTAAAAACACGAGACGCTGGTCTAGAGATGCGTTTTTAAAAAAAGTTGAACTTCTTTTACTATGAGGACCGCGTGGAGCGTTGTGTCATGTGCGAGATGTTGCAAAAGACACGGAAAAGATTCTTCCAAACCATACAAAAACCGATAATACAGGCATTTGCGAAAAGAGTTCAAAAAGGCAAACCAAAGTCATAATATAATTTATGTAAAGATACTGTGCCTGCAAATATTGGCAATAAAGCCAGCTTCCAAAAAATGTATACACACAAGTATGTGTGTAAGGAAATATTGTTTCAAAATCGTGATTAAAATAGAAATTGTAATATTGATTAAAAAAAATCGTGATCGATTTTTTTTGGTCCATATCGCACAGCCCTAATCTAAATCCAATTTTTTTATATAATTTTTGAGAGCCTGATTACAAAAACAAAAGTCTCAGCATTAAAGCCATGTCCCAAACACACAATTCTGATGGTCTCATTATAATTTTATGTAGCTGATATGACAGACTTGCGCTGCACATGTTGCTCTGAACTGTATTTTCCTCTTTTGAAGTGATTCCAATCATATTTCAAGCAATTCAAACCCATCATGGTGAACAGTGCACATCTGAAGTGTCTCAACTGAAGGAAATAATGCATTATTTATCGGCTTTAATATATCGGACAATTTTTTTTATATTGTGCATCCCTAATTGTAATTATTAACATCATGATTATTTGTAAAGCTGCTTTGAAACAATGTGTATTGTGAAAAGCGGTATACAAATAAATGATGAGTTGATTCTAAATTTTAAAAAATGTAAATGTAATTACATCATCACACAGGACTGCCTTGCTAAGGTGGGATTGGTCAGAATTGTTTTTAAAGGTGGGGCTTAGCAGAGGGTCAGGCGCTCAAAGAAAGGGACCGAAAAGCAACTGCATTAATACACACACACACACACACACACACACAAGGCTCCTTGCTTTTGTAGATCAGGAATTCATGCCATATTAATCGAGTCAAAATTTCCCGTCTAGCAGCGGCAGTGACATCAGCTGCATAATTATCGTGTGTGTGTGTGTGTGTGTATGCTGTAGATTATTAAATAATATTAAAGTCACCTATATGAATACATGATATATCTAGTGTACATAGGTTTGTATATACCTCAGTCAGATGAATATAATGTTGTGGATTCGAGTAACTGTTCATACAGGGGGGGAAAAAGCATTAAATGTTTCTACGCATTTAATTTGATCATTGTAAATGAATACACGCTGACTTGATGAAATGAGATATTTATTTATCTATTTATTCAAAGCAAACAGACTGTACAATGAGTAAAAGAGAAGTAAATGTGCTTCATGAGCTGCGTGTGTCTGAAAACAAAACGTTCTTCTAGATGAAGTGGAGTTTGTGTTTTTTCCCCGAGCCCTTTTTTCTCCGTTTCTCTTTTCTGTTTTATCGCTGTCGTCGGTTGTTTTTTCTCTGCTGGCTAAAAAGCTACTTTGTGGAGGACGTGATTTGCTGTCCCTGCTCTTATCTTGTTTTACACTCATGGCTGGAGAGGATTCAGTGATTTTAGATGTTATGAGGAATCTGAGTCGGTCGAAGCTCACTGGAGCTCGTCTTGTAAAATGATGCAGTGATAGCCAAGGAAATGTGTCGCGCAGCTATTTTCAGGAGAAGTGCATCAATATTTAATCCGACAAACCTTACATGACTTTGGCCATGAATGGAAATGTTTAAATGTCAGAAATATAACAAGCCTACTGTATTGCTAAGGAAGAGCAGATCTAGAGTGAACGTCTCGAAATCTGACAATATTCAGATAATATTTCACCTCAAAATGAAAATATAAATAAAAATAAAATTTCAATTTTTTGCATGAAGAAACTTTCACTTTTTTATAGTACTATCCATCCATCCATCTTTCCATCCATCTATCTTTCCATCCATCCATCCATCCATCCATCTATCTGTATATACTATGTATAAGCGATCCTACAAAACTTAAACTTAAACTTAAAATATTAAAACAAATATTTTCATCCTGTTTTTCATACTTAGAAAGTAAGTACTAATATGAAGATTTTATTTGCAGCATTGTAATTTGGGACAAAAACATGCTAAATTATAAATATAAAATGCCAAAAAATGGGCTTCATTCTCTTTATGTAAAATATAATTCCTAATAACTAACTTTTTTTTTTTTTTTTTTTCATTTTGGGCTGAAATATGACATGTACCTGACGGGTTTCTTGCGATTCATCTTCTAGATGGTTTTATTTGTTTCTCGCCCCTAGAGATAATCCAACTTCCATTGTGATGTATAATAATCTAGGTAGAATTAAGGTAAAAAATGAAAACACATCCAGTAGCCCTTAAATGATCAAACTACATGGAGTGGTCTGTTTATATGTGTGGTCTTGTGAGTGTAGTACATAAAAAGAAGTCTCTATAACGTTAAGCCAACCATATCCGGCATTATTAAAAACATATCATGGTCACAGATGTACTGTAGACTGAATATGCCGGTACATATATTACTAATAGTTCATTGATGTGTCCTCAGAATAGAGAAAATCAGTACTTCGTTTCCCCACCACAAGCCACATTTGGCATCGTCCCTGCATGAAACTGTACGACATCTCTATTTAGATACCTGTATCTGTATAATCTTATTTATTTGTTCATTTATGCGTCCCTCGGTATGTGGGGCGCAGTGGGCCAGCAAGTGCAATATTTCGAATCCCTATCTCTTGTATATAGTTGAATGACTGTGTGTGTGTGTGTGTGTGTGTGTAGAGCGTCTCAATGTGCCATGCTGATTTTGCACACTATCTTAACCCACGTGTGGATGATCGCTCTGCCTCACCTTCTGTGTTAAACTATCTTTGTGCTGACATTAACACAAAATACTGTGGAGTTACATATAGGTGTGTGTGTGTGTGTGTCGGTGTATATACTAGTATGGAGAAAAGTAAACGTGTATCTTGTTGCAAGTCATCTCTGTGGTTTTTCTTTGTGTTTGTGTGTAAATCTCATTCAGTTAGAGCATGCATAGGGCTATATATCTGGAATCACTCAACTGCAAATGAGTATTCAGTAGTTTTACAATAGCTGCATTTCAGGTGTACAGCATGCATAAAAACTGCTTTTTAAATACAAGCTCAAAAAATGGAGTGAAAAACATCTAAACATAGGCTATACAAAAAAAAAGTACTTGTACTATAGTATCAGGTGGTAACAATACCTGTTCTTCTATGATTCTACCATGTCCAAAAACACATGGGTACTTTATCTTTAGAAAAGTAAACCTCTTTGTCTGCATTTAAATCCTCATGTATTGTCATAATTGTATCATTAACACTACAGATTTGCATTCATCAATAATGTTTATTTTAATTTTCTTTAATCATCTGTGGCGGTAAGCTACATGTGTAAATACTAATATAAAGATTTTATATTAGTACTGTACTGTCCCCAAAATACAGTGGTTTTATTTAAAATTTTGTGGTTTTATTTTAAATATTTTTTTAAAAGCTGGTTTGTGTAGAAAAAAAAAACCTGTTGGACCTAACTTGTGATATATCCGCAGTGATTTCTAATATTTTAGATGAATGAATCACTCTAGAGCTAGTTATTCTGTATGTGTGGAGTGTGTATGACAAACGTGTGTCATTACTGTTGAAAATATCAATAAATATTCCTATTGTGTTGATACTACGGTGGTCTTTTGTTGTATTTGTACAACTTTTGATTGTTTATTTGAGCAACAACATTATATTGAACTGTAAGTTGTTTCCTAAAAGACGTGAATTTGTTCCTCAGAAGGGCGCGAAGGTTAGGTATTGGCCAAACGCTTATGATTGGCTCGCCTGGGTCATCGCTGAGAAAAGTAACGAGAATCGGGTTTATGATTGGCTCATCTGGGTCATCACTATGAAAAGTAACGGATATCGCGCATATGATTGGCTCATCTGGGTCATCACTGAATAAAGTAACAGGCACCACGCCTATGATTGGCTCACCTGGGTCATCGCTGAGAAAAGTAACGAGAATCGGGTTTATGATTGGCTCATCTGGGTCATCACTATGAAAAGTAACGGATATCGCGCATATGATTGGCTCACCTGGGTCATCGCTGAGAAAAGGAACGGATATCGCGCATATGTTTGGCTCATCTGGGTCATCACTGAATAAAGTAACAGGCACCACGCCTATGATTGGCTCACCTGGGTCATCGCTGGGAAAAGGAACGGATTTCGCGCATATGATTGGCTCATCTGGGTCATCACTGAATAAAGTAACAGGCACCACGCCTATGATTGGCTCACCTGGGTTATCGCTGAGAAAAGTAACAGGCACCACGCCTATGATTAGCTCACCTGGGTCATCGCTGAGAAAAGGAACGGAGTTCGCGCATATGATTGGCTCATCTGGGTCATCACTGAATAAAGTAACAGGCACCACGCCTATGATTGGCTCACCTCTGTCATCGCTGAGAAAAGGAACGGAGTTCGCGCATATGATTGGCTCATCTGGGTCATCACTGAATAAAGTAACAGGCACCACGCCTATGATTGGCTCACCTGGGTCATCGCTGAGAAAAGTAACAGGCACCACGCCTATGATTAGCTCACCTGGGTCATCGCTGAGAAAAGTAAGTAAAGTACCATGCGACAACGGATCTTTCTGTGTTTGAGCAGTGATCTGGACACTGATTTACATAATACACGTAATACGTCACGACGGTTAAATTTGACAAATTTAACGAAGACATACGTTTATAAAGGGGTCATGTGTTTTCATGGTTTCTTTAGTGTTTTATGTAGTGTTGTGTGCATGTATAAGATCTGCAAATATACAAGGCTCAAAGTCTCCCACAAAAATATTAATTATAATTTATATCTAAACGAGAAGGCAGATCCTCACCGACATTCATTTGCATAATACCAACATTTATTTGCATAATGCCGCCCAAATGCATACGGAAAAGGAAGAAGGCGCGGCTTCAGTTGACGCCGCCATGTTGTGAGACGCTGTGTTTCTATGCAAAAGCAGAAACACTTTATTTGGCCTTCCGAAAGTGGACACAATTAGGAATCAGTGGTTAAGATTTATTTACAGCACTGTTCCAGAACAGTACAACCCAAATGTTCGTGTGTGTGCCGCGTATTTTAAGGAGGACGGTTTCCTGAACATGGGAGAGTACAAGTCATGTAACTGAATCAGAGCCTGTAAGTATGTTTTATTATTTGTTAAAGTGTTTGCTATGACCGTTCAATTGCGGAGTTTTGTGCAGTGTAGAGTCTGTCGTTCTAACGATCAAAAGTGCTGATATGGATTTATGTTTACAAATGTTCTTCGCTTATAACTTATGGTGAAAATGACAAACGGATGCAGTGTTCAGTTTCGTACTTGCCGCTCAAAACGGCAACATGGCGGCGTTTGTCACGTGCAGCTGAACCGCGGCCTGCTAGTATCAGGTTCTGATCGATCGGTTTCAGGGTTTCCACGGGTCTTAAAAAGCCTTAATTTGACCTTCCACAATTTAAGGCCTTAAAAATGTCTTAAATTGGATCAGAAAGTCTTACATTCAATATTATGGCCCTATGATTTCAGTGATGCAGAAAACAGTAGGGGTTCAATCTTCAACTGGCTGGCAGGAGTCGCCACTGACTGATCATGTGACCTGTCAGTGGGTGGTGGCAGCTGCCAGTCTGATTCTGGCTGGTCACGTGACCTGCCGGTGGCAGCTGCCAGTCTGATTCTGGCTGGTCACGTGACCTGCCGGTGGCAGCTGCCAGTCTGATTCTGGCTGGGCTGGCAGCTGCGAGTATAATGCGTTCCCTATCACACTCGCTGCATGAAAATACATTATTTTATTATAATGAATATAGTCTTAGGAATCTATTATTTTGTATGATTGAGGTTTTAGGGGGGGGTGTCTCACAATTAAATCAGTCAAATGAACATGACTGGTCGCTGACACTTGGCTGGCCACTCAGTCCAGCCAGCCGTCGTTGCCTCTCATTCCAAGAAAATTGTTCTAATTTGCATGGATACTGCCGATTTTACGATTTATGTAATGTAGTAGGCTAATGTAGATGCAGAAAAAAATGGCCTATTAAAAAAAAGCATGAATTATTCCAATAACATGACTCTTTCTCATTGCCTTGAGTATTTTCAGCAACGACAGACTGCAGCAAATGTCTTTTTAATAATTCAATAACAGAAAGCCAACTTTAACTGTAAAATCACAAAGCACAGACTATATCGGTATTTTCAACTTGACCAAGACAAAGACTATATACAAATAAAAACAAGAAACAAAAACTATTTACAAATAATACAGAAACAAGTAACTACTGTATGGTAGTACTTAACTATTATTTCACACAGTGTGCAGCAGCAAAGGCCATTTCATTTGACTGCTTTAATTGCGAGAAACCCCCCTAAAACGTCAATCATACAAAAGAATAGATTCCTAAGATTATATTCATAATAATAAAATAATGCATTTCCTTGCAGATACAGTGATAGAGAATGCGTTATACTCGTAGCTCAACGGCGGCTGGCTGAACTGAGCGGCCAGCCAAGCGCCAGTAAGCACCCAGTCGTGATCACGTTCATTTAACTGCTTTAATTGCGAGAAACCCCACTAAAACGTCAATCAGCCAGTAGAAGATTGAACCACTTCTCGCAGAAAATGTGGACTGAATTGCAGAATCCATTCATAAAAATTGAATTTACTGTTTAATGTAGAATGTCACGGAATTTGTCAAATTTTAGATGAATAAATCAAAAGTAGGTCCGTACACTTAAAGGGACAGTTCACCCAAGAATCATTTACTCGCCCTAATGTCGTTCCAATCCGTAAGACTTTCTTTCATCATAAAAAGCCATCGAGTCTCTTAAGAAAATTTGGAATAAATCGCTTGATTCATATGGATTAGTTTAATTACAATCACTTTATTAACTTTTTGAAGCGTCAAAGTGGAAGTGGCTTAGACTGTCAATGGAGAGACAGAAATCTTTCTGATTTCATTAAAAATATCTTTGTCTTCCGAAGATGAATGAAAGTCTAAAATTTAATCCAACCATTAAAGCAGGGTAAACACATTTTAACTATAAAATAAAAAAAACAGGGCCCTAAATTTAATTGCAAATTTTTTTTTGCATTGCATGCAATTTAATTGTCATTCTCCAGTACAAATTCAAACCATCCTTAGATCAAGATACATTTAATCATATGCAAAATGAAGAAAATAAGTCTTGTTTTCTAAGAAATTGAACAAAATTAAGTGAGTTTCTGCTTAAAACAACAAATTTGGGTATGAAAATGACTTGCATTTGAATTAAGTAGATTTTTATGAACACATTGGCAGATATTTGTTTTTGTTTTAATCATAAATTCACTTTCACAGGATTTCTTATCTTAAACTTTAAGCTATTTTTTGTAAAATGAATTAAAAAGTTATGGAGATCTGCTGGAAATTGTATTTTCAAACTTTGAAATGTCACTAATACAACTCATTTTGTGCTTAGACATTTACATTGAGAACATAGATTTATGTTCACTTTATATGCTTGAGGTGTTTGGCCAATCACAACGCACTGGGTCAGCTGGCCAATCAGAGCACACTATGCTTTTCGGAAGGAGTGGCTTTGTAGAAATTGACCTGTTTTAGAAAGACTGGACATAGAGGAGCTACAATAATGTACAGTATGTGAAAAAATTATTTTTTGAACATTTAAACATGTTAAAATACTCTATTACACCCAATCTATTGAAAATAGCATCATGACATATGACCCCTTTAAAGAGTACAGATTGTACTGTACAATTATCACATCTCAGAAGATGAAGGAATATTTGACTGGTCTAGAGGTCAGTAGTGTTTATTAGTGTCATTGACTTGGTTTCACTGCCCCCTGTCGGCAGTACGAGGTTATGACAAACATGACAAAGCACATTAATTTTATCAATGTTGATCTCTTAATATCTTATCCAAAGCCACTTGAAGGCAAGCCAAGGTTAGCAAGAAAACAAAAAAACCATACCACAGGGAAGGAGGCTGTTTTTTAAGGAGGCTTCACTACGCAGAATAAACAGCTTTTGTGCTTATCTAATGAATCGACAGCCCATTGGCTAATCATCAACATGTTTGCTCTTAAACATTTGTTCTGGATAAATCTATTTTTAGAGTATACACCAACAAAAATGCTGTTTTAAAAGAGAAGTCACAGATGGGTATGAGTCAGTTTACTGTACTTCTCATTCATTTCTATGGTATCAGCAAACAGTGATTGACTCAAAGACTTTATATATAGGAAGACGATTACTTATGAATGGGAGAAAGTGCAACGCCCAATATGGCGAATAAGCCCCGCCTTCTAAATGAAAGAGCCAATAGTTGATTAGTGAAGTCATCGTGTCACTGCAGCTGCTGTTAGAAGCTCCGGTTGCTATAGAAACAGTCAGTGTTCTGAAAGCGTGTTTAGGACTGCGCATTAGCTTTGTCAAGGCTGAAAAATGCAGTTTTTTGTCATGATTTGTGCGTTTATAAACAATTTGAGACTGTTGTTTAGGGGTGTGCCATATCATACCGTCCACGATAACAGCGGTATAAATGTTTACATGATAAAAAAAGTGTCATATCGCGATATCAATGATATAGCGACGCAATGACGTATGGCGCATTTACGTTCCCTAGCGCGCACAACAACAAACACCTGAGAGCAGCATGTCAGCCTCCGATGATTATTTAGTACCTAAAAAGGGAGCGGCCAGACCTCTTGACAACTGACAAAACATTGATAAGCTGTTATTGATGTTTGCAGCGCAATATTTGACCGGAAGGGTAAAATTTATGGTTATTTCGGTCAGTTACGGCTCGTTAGATCCAGCATTCTGCCCGCTCTGAATCAGACACAGAGATAAGGTAGTGCGTAAGATTACATTTATTTGAATGAATAAATCCTAGCATTTATATGAATTAATTATCAAGAGATTCGTGCCTGCGTGACTGCGTCAGTGTCTCTCTTAACAATGAAGATGTGCGTTTATTAATAGCGGTGTAACCCCATCGTTGCTGAAAAATATAATGTAGTGATCCAGTAGCTTAGCTATTTTATTGATAAAAGTCGCGGAGCAGCATTGATAACAAGTTTCTGTGCTTATGAATGCGCGATAGTGTGTGTGTGCGCTTCCATAAAAACAGCGCATTAATATAGAACGGTGATTCAACTGACTTGGAACTACCTGTGCATTAAATGTTTTATT
This sequence comes from Rhinogobio ventralis, assembly GCA_039654625.1. Lineage (NCBI taxonomy): Eukaryota > Metazoa > Chordata > Actinopteri > Cypriniformes > Gobionidae > Rhinogobio > Rhinogobio ventralis. Next base: position 31,590,662 of record CM077215.1, read on the forward strand.
GCTCCCCTTCCAGCCAATCAGAATCGAGTATTCAGACAGACCATGGCATAAATTACTTTAGTTATTCAATTGTTAAACTAAAATTTTAAGGAGTTATGTTATACTTTTACTTAAGATTTCCAGTGAAAACACTACCAACTTGTATCAAGGCTACTTATTAGTACTTCGCTTTCATTTGACTCGTGCTGTGACTGATGCTGCCGCATTATGACAATACATTTACACTTCGGACGAGGTATTCCGTCATCAATGACAGTAGCTCACTGGAAAAGCCCTTCATTTTGTTTGCACTAATAAATGCTGCTGCCTACCAGCTGCAATCACCAATAAAACTTTATATATTTTGTTTTATAACTATCATTATCACAAAAATTGAAATATCGTGATATAATTTGGAGGCTACATCGCCCACCCCTACTGTTGTTGTCAGATTTCATTAGTGAATTCAAATATGAAATTTAATTGTAAGCTTGGCGAACAGTTTTGGAGAATTCGATGTTTCCCCATTCAAAGAGGCCCGAGAGGCGTTTCAAAGATGGCAGCCGAGGGAAATTAATGGACTGTCGCACAACTTTGAACGAAATTCTAATGATTGGTTATCAAGGCACACGTGATCCAAGTTAGCCGTTACGCTTTCTCCAACGGTAAAGCCACGGACCCTCGTATCTCCCAATAATAAAACCAAACCATCTCCGTTTCATCTGTTTGGCATAGAACATTTTAATCGCTTCACCAGCATAATTTCAGTCTTTAGTCCGCAGTGAAATCAGGCATAATATTTGGCAGTCGTTGTTTTGCCGTAATGTAAAGATGGAAGTTAATTCATGGTAAACAAACATTTTCACTTCTGCTTTCATACCTGTGGTTTATAGGCTACTGAAATATTTTTAAACGCACATTTTGCATATCATACAAACATTTTCGATTACACATCGTTTCTGCGGTGTTTTGGCAGAACCTTGGTTACCATGGTAAATATCTAAGTAAGGTTTTTTCCCTTTATTTTATTGCCGTTTTAACAAAGATATGAACATGAACAATGTCAGGCATAGTGCCTTTACCCGTTCATTTATATGTTTATATCCCCCTTGACATGACCATTTTGTATGTTTTACAAGTTCATGGACGTGTTATTCTATATTTGAAAGCCTATCCTAAAGTTGATCCTTTGATTAAGTTTGAAAAGTGGGTATAAATTGGAACATAAGCTTTTTATCAGTCGCTTAAAAAATAATGTAATATGAACAGTTGTTAATATGCTGCTGTTACTCTGTGGTCACTAGATGGAAGCAGAATCATAGTTTCCATTCATATTCGACAGGGCGCTGTTGTTCTTTCACATTAATGTGCCTTCTAAAGGATTTCAGATTATTTATTTAATACTTCAGATCCAATAATAGCCTATAAAGCACCAGTTAGCTCTGTTTCTACTGTCAGCGTGTTTGAAAAAAAAAATAGTAATAAAAGAATGTGTTAAATATTCTAAAATACCTTATGATGTCAGTTTTATGTATTGATATTTAATATGCTAATATGCATATTGTGTTGCAGTTTGCATTCGCTACACTGGCCCTACCATTAGGATAATTATTATTTTAAAACTTCACGTTATTATATATGTGTGTAAAATAGCACATGCCTAGTATTATAAGTTTTTTGGCTTTTAGTATGAATATGTTAGTCTTACTGTTATTTATAAGCTAGTGTTGCTCCAAAACAATGACAACTCATATTTAGAAGATATAATCATTCAAAACGTACTCTCACTTCCGCCAATATGGATCAATGATTTTGATGACATCACTCTGCACTTCTAATCAGATTTTCTGTCCAATCAAATGCTCTCTAGAATCTGAAGCCCCGCCCCCTACATTATAAACAGATGCTGAAGCTGCGGCTGTCACTTTAATGTGATGAAATACCAAAACATTACTGTCACTGCCGGAAATGTGCAGTCACGACCGAAACATGGGATGTTCTGTCAAAAAGAAAGTATATTGAAATATCAACTAAGATGTTATGATAGTGTTTGGTTCAGTGTGTGTTCAGACTAATGAATCCTTAACTTTGAAATCAGTATGATTACCTTTATGCCTTTTACAAAGAAAGATTGGATTAAAAAAATTGGATTACACTTGAAATATTGTAACTACTGATTTACCTGTGAAAATATTTTAATAAAATAGCAAAAAGGTAAACAATCTTAATAGGTCAATATAAGCCTTCTTATTAAATTATATAGTATTGTTTCGGTAGTGACAAATTTGGGGAGAAGAAAAGTATTACAAAACTTTCTGAAAAGTACTAGAAATGTGTACTTTTCTACAAAATTTGTGAAAAGGTGAATTATGTATGTGATGTACACTCACCTAAAGGATTATTAGGAACACCATACTAATACTGTGTTTGACCCCCTTTCGCCTTCAGAACTGCCTTAATTCTACGTGGCATTGATTCAACAAGGTGCTGAAAGCATTCTTTAGAAATGTTGGCCCATATTGATAGGATAGCATCTTGCAGTTGATGGAGATTTGTGGGATGCACATCCAGGGCACGAAGCTCCCGTTCCACCACATCCCAAAGATGCTCTATTGGGTTGAGATCTGGTGACTGTGGGGGCCATTTTAGTACAGTGAACTCATTGTCATGTTCAAGAAACCAATTTGAAATGATTGGAGCTTTGTGACATGGTGCATTATCCTGCTGGAAGTAGCCATCAGAGGATGGGTACATGGTGGTCATAAAGGGATGGACATGGTCAGAAACAATGCTCAGGTAGGCCGTGGCATTTAAACGATGCCCAATTGGCACTAAGGGGCCTAAAGTGTGCCAAGAAAACATCCCCCACACCATTACACCACCACCACCAGCCTGCACAGTGGTAACAAGGCATGATGGATCCATGTTCTCATTCTGTTTACGCCAAATTCTGACTCTACCATCTGAATGTCTCAACAGAAATCCAGACTCATCAGACCAGGCAACATTTTTCCAGTCTTCAACTGTCCAATTTTGGTGAGCTCGTGCAAATTGTAGCCTCTTTTTCCTATTTGTAGTGGAGATGAGTGGTACCCGGTGGGGTCTTCTGCTGTTGTAGCCCATCCGCCTCAAGGTTGTGTGTGTTGTGGCTTCACAAATGCTTTGCTGCATACCTCGGTTGTAACGAGTGGTTATTTCAGTCAAAGTTGCTCTTCTATCAGCTTGAATCAGTCGGCCCATTCTCCTCTGACCTCTAGCATCAACAAGGCATTTTCGCCCACAGGACTGCCGCATACTGGATGTTTTTCCCTTTTCACACCATTCTTTGTAAACTCTAGAAATGGTTGTGCGTGAAAATCCCAGTAACTGAGCAGATTGTGAAATACTCAGACCGGCCCGTCTGGCACCAACAACCATGCCACGCTCAAAATTGCTTAAATCACCTTTCTTTCCCATTCTGACATTCAGTTTGGAGTTCAGGAGATTGTCTTGACCAGGACCACACCCCTAAATGCATTGAAGCAACTGCCATGTGATTGGTTGATTAGATAATTGCATTAATGAGAAATTGAACAGGTGTTCCTAATAATCCTTTAGGTGAGTGTATATTACGATGTTATGATGAACTATATGCCTGCCTTTCTTGCTTTTTTTTTCTAAGGATACTAATTGTTAGAAAGATGGCAGGAACATGGTTTGTGTAACATTAGCAACACATTATTAGCTGTTTAATAACGTAGTCAAGCAAAAGGATAATCATATTAATTACCGTTAATGTGTCCGACGTTGTAAAGAGTGCCATTGTGCAGCGTTTACTACAGTAAGTTGGCCGACTGTATTTCTGAGCTTGAGTGAGTGGAGGCGGGCTAATTTGCATATGCATGAATCTGCATATACTAAATGAAAGGGGTTGCATTCAAGTTATTTTAAATTTTCACAGTAAATTTTTTTTAAAATATGTGACCCTGGAGCACAAAACCAGTCCTGCGTCTCACGGGGATATTTGTATTTGTAAGTATTGTCCTATCGTAACAAACCACATCAATGGAAAGCTTAAAAAAATTGACACTTAGGTTTTGTGGTCCAGGGTCACATATGCCATTTTGGTGATCAAAGATGAGTTTTAAGGGATAAAATTATTGACCACAGGGGGACGAAGTAATTTTAGGATGTCTGATGTTGTAAGTTGCGGAGTGTTCACTAGATGGCATTGACGCGCAGGAAGAACTGGTGACGCACTGAACCACATCACAAGAATTTCGGTTTGACTCATCAGGAGCAGACAAACCCAATCACGTTCTTCAGTTACACATCTGCAACACATACAAACATGCGACACACGTGTGGAATCAACCCATGCTTTTATTTCATTTGTTGCATATAAAATGATTTTTTTTTTTTCTGTCTTTTTTGTAGTTAAACCGATTGGAGATGGATCTACAGTACCGGCAAAAGACTGTAAGAGACAAAAGTGTTTCGGTTTTTAATCAGCAGAACTTAGGAATCAAATGTTAAAGTATCCCTTTAATGACATTGAAAAAATACCAGTAATAATTAATAATAATAGCCACGATTGGCTTTGGTCCAGGGCTGCTAAAATCTACAGTATGCGTGTCAAAATATGCTTATTTAACATCTGAAACTCTAGGGACTCTTTCAGTTCGTGCACAAGCACATCTACAAGGCTGGATGAGATGAAGGTAGCAGACGGTACCTGAACAAAGTTAGAGAACCGCATGAAAGTAGAAGATCACAAGCAGCTCTAGGGCAAAGCAAACTGTCCTGGGTCTATTGCATCCGCCGCATTGACAGCGGTGTTCGCTATGTGCCACTACAAATGAAAAGAAGAAACGTCCTAAGCTTTAAATGCAGCACGTAAGATGCCCTGATACTCTGGCAGCACATTATCGTCTCGGACAGCTCTCTAAAACACGTAAAGAGACCAAACGGACACACAAAGAAAGATGTTTTAAAGTTAAGGCACAGCCCTGGGGCCAAACGCCAGTGGCGACGCGTCTCGTACGGTTTGGCTTTCCCCAGATCTCCAGAAACAAGCTTGAAGGTGACCTTCTCATTTTTTATACAGAATATTATTATCTTTTTTTTTCTTTTTTACATTGGATAATATCTATAATAATAAACATTCTCTCAACAAGAGTTTACCAAATACAGCAACTCCATCCGGGATGAAGTTTAGAATCTGTCATCATTTACAACAAACATTACAATATATACAGCAAAATAAATACATCGTTGTAAACAGCGGGAAAAAATATAACAATAACAAGAAGAAAAAAAAATCCATAATCAGGTAAGGTCATCTGGTGAGGAAAGAATATCATGGCACAAAACTTAAATAAAAATATTCATAACAAAATCAGTACGACTCGAGCCAGGTTTCAAGTTTCTGTGAGCGTATTATTATATTTCCTACAGACTTTTTTAAAAAGGCTTGTTCTATGTACACGACCAAAGACCAGTAACTTGCAAGTCCACACGCTCTATGCTACAGTTGATGGTCTACAGTACTGCTTTCAAACAGAAGCCAAACAATAAATAGAAACCATATACAGATATGAATAAGTCGTTATTAAAAGCCGTGTCGCATAGTGCATGTCCGGTGCGGGAGGGAAGATTTGGCATGAAATGAAAATGCGGATTTTGACGCTAAACTGCATCTAGCCCTAAGAGAAGATCTCTGATCTAATGAGTGGATGTGGGAAAATAAGTCGAAAGGCATTGCACAACAGATACTCTAGGATTGTAGAGTCTGACGCACACGTGGATGTGGGAGATTTAGTTTCACGCGTGTGAGATCCTGCAAATGAAAGCAGAAAAGGCAAAAGAAATCACTCACACACTACAGAAGTGCTTTAAATAAATGCCTAACATCTGCCTAACATAACAGGATGTTGCCATTAGAAGAAGTTTGAGTTATGAGCCTGAACAGGATGCCAAAGAAACATCTTTGCATGGTGATTTAAAGGACTAAAGTTTGTAAATGCAGTTTGGTAAAAACACTTTACTCGGTGCCTGTGTATATGAATATTTTAATATTATATAAAGTACTGGTCAAAAGTTTGGAATTATCACTTTTTTTTTAATGTTAAAGTCTCTTCTGCTCATCAAGGCTGCATTTAATTGATCAGAAATATTTTTACAATTTTAAAATAATGATTTTCTATTTTACTATATGTTAAAATGTAATTTATTCCTGTGATCAAAGCTGAATTTATCATCATTACTCCAGTCTTCAGTGTCACATGATCCTTTCATGAATAATTAAAAAAGAACAGCATTTATCCAAAATAGGAATCTTTTCTAACCATATAAATCTTTACCATCACTTTAACACATCCTTGCTGAATAAAAATATAATCAGTTTTTTTAAAGAAAGAAAAAAATGTACCCCAACATTTTGAACGGTAGTGTATATTGTTACAAAAGTTTTATTTTTAAATAAATTCTGTTCTGTTTTTAATGTTTTTAGTCAAAGAATCATGAAAAAACTATTACAGGTTATAAAAAAAAATTCCAACATTGATAATAAATCATATTAGAATGATTTCTGAAGGATCATGTGACACTGAAGACTGGAGTAATGATCAGCTTTGATCACAGGAATAAATTACGTTTCAATGTATATTAAAATAGAAAAGGTATTTTAAATTGTAATAATATTTCACAATATTACTATTTCTGTATTTTTGATCAAATAAATGCAGCCATGGTGAGCAGAAGAGGTTTAACCGGTACTGTGCGGAAGTGTTTCAGTGAATTTAACTATGAATAGGTAAATATTATGAATGCATTAATATCTTTATAATCCAGGCTTCAAGTGCTGTGTTGCTGAAAGAACTGCTCTGGAACGACAGAAATCAATCAGAAAAGCATCTGTAGGTGAAGTGTATTAAGAGTTTGACTGGAGGTAAAGTGTTTGACGAAGAACGTAACTACAGCTTCAGAGAGGAGGGTGTGCGACAGCAGTGATGTGTGTATGGTGGCGAACGCACGACCCACGTCGCGTACTTGCAAGTTACCCTTCGCGTAAAGTTTCCTCAAATGCAACAGCTGCTTTTTTGATATTAAAAGTAACTATGTAAAAATCTGTATGTATACCGTACAAAATCATTGAAGAGGCCATGACAGCGCAGAGCTGTTATTTTGTCTTTTGTGAAATTTTTCTCAAAGTTTAGGAAGACTTAAAACGTAGAAAATAAGGTCTCTTTGAAGTCCAAGGAAACGTGTTCCTGCGTCGATCCTCGGTGGGCGGCGTCTCCTCCGATTGCTTTGTGCGGCCGATTCCGGAGGAGGGCGTAGGTAAACGAAACCAAGCTTGAAAAGACAGAGGACTAAATGTTATTCCTGAGTGCAAATAAAACGACAGCCTACCGAAGTCTTAGTGTCCTCTCGTCTCCAGGCAGCTCGTAGAGAGACAGAAAGAGAAGGAGAGAGCGAGAGAGGAGTGGCCGAGGTCTCGGAGTGCAACGTGCGCTTTGGAACTCAATTTCATTGTCAATTATTAAATAGTTCGGGACGCGCTGTTACGTGTCTGCCGGCTGCTCCTCCTCGTCTTCCTCATCCTCCTCCTCCACCATGCTGGGTTCCGTGGAAACCTCCTCCGAAATCCCCTCCTCCGCAATCTCTGTGGATTCCGAGTCCTGCGTGATGAGAGTTTTGGAATCACTACAGCTGTTGTCCTCCTCCTCGTCTTCCTCCTCCTCCTCCTCGGCCTGGCTGCCGCTGTCTTTCTCAGTGTCGGATTCGCCGTCCTCCTCCAGCGTGAGCTCGAACTGGAACTTCTCTGCTCCGCCGGAGCGTCCGCCGTCCTCGGGCTGGTCGGGAGCGGGCGACGGGCTCTGGGGAATGGTGCTCTGGTACCACTCTCTGTTGTCCTCTAATGTGTCCAGGATGTCCTGAGCGTCCGGGTGCACGAGGTCGGCCCACGTCTCCCACAGCGGGTGCACGATATAGTCAATGAAGCCCACCTGGAGACACGTACAATAAATCATCAACGTTCAATTTTAGTATTAGATGCAAAATTTAGTATTGTATTTTCAGTTTAACCTGCTAACTGTCACATTTTTGAGCACTGATCTGAACTTAAATGGTTGAAATTCATGAAGGCTTTGAAAAGCAGATGTCAGTCGGTCACTTTATTTAATGAAGACTCAGTAGATCATTGCACTTCAAAAAAGAAAGTATAAAATGGTTACTTAAGTTTACTGTAAAGCAAATGTTCTGAACTAAATATTTATTTTATATAGGGCTGCCCTCGACTAAAGATTTTTTTTTTAGTCGACTAGTAGTCGTTCATTTAAGCCATAAGCGACTAATCGCCATAAATAAGCCATAAATCATAATAATGAGCCTTTATATAATACATAGCCTAATCAGCGCTCAAACGCACACGCCAGCAAACATGAGTGTGTCGTGAATAAAATTGTTCGACCAAGCCTCTTCTAGTCGAATAATGGTTAGTCGACTATTAGGGGGCAGCCCTAATTTTATGCTAAATATATATTTCAGAAAATAGTTTGAACTAAAATTGCAAAGAAAAGTTCCAAATTTGAAGTTTCCATGATTACATGTAAGAATGTCCCATTTCAAAGCGGTTTCGACAGGATGAATTTTGAGTGTGTTTAAGCTTTTGAATTATACCTAATTTATGTTGATTACTGACATGTGACCCTGGAGCACAAAACCAGTCCTGCGTCTCACGGGGATATTTGTGCCAATGGCCAACAATACATTGTATGGGGCAAAATTATAAAAAAGTAATGCCAAAAAAAAATTAGGATATTAAGATCATGTTCCATGAAGATATTTTGTAAATTTTCTTCTGTAAATATATCAAAAATGTATTATTAGTAGTAATATGCATTGCTAAGGACTTCATTTGGACGACTTTAAAGGAGATTTTCTCAATATTTAGATTTTTTTTGCACCCTCAGATTCCAGATGTGCTTGACGCTTTACAGGTTAATAAATGATTTCTCATTGTTGATTAAAACTGAAATGATTAAAAATAGCTTTCGTTAATTGAAATAAAGCTAAAATAAAAATATTACATAAACTTATTACACAAAAATGTGAAATGTTGCCTTGGCATCTAACTGAAATAAAATAAGTTGAAGTACTAAAACTGAAATAAACTAAATTAAAGCTAAAGATAATTAAAATAGGAACAAAATTACTAAAACTTAAACTAAAAAATATTAATAAATACTAGAATAGTATATAAAACTGACAAATTAGAATTAAGTAATAATTTTTACATTTATTTATTATTAATTTATTTGATGCCTTAAAATAATGTCTATAGATTTTAGGAGTGGGTGATATGACCAAAATGTTATATCACGATATGAATCATTTTATTTCATGATAACAATATATACATATCAGTTATTTTTTCTTTAAATAAAGTTTTTATGATCTAAAAATGTAATCGAAATTTCATAAATCTCATCACCAATTTCAAAATCCCATAAACTAATACTGGCCTAACTAACAAGTAAAATAAAAATAAAAACTCAAGCTCACTGAAGATAAGTAATAAGTAAAGATACAGTCATTTTTTAATTATTACAAAAAATAATTACAAGCAATAGGACGAAAAACTTTAAGCACTAGAAATAAAAACCGCAACGTCACGTGAGCGTAACCGCCAGAGAGACGAAATTTCTACCGGTAAATCGGCCACCCCTAGTAGATTTCATATTTGTTTAACTGATTTAGCCAGAGAAAATTGCCCTCTTTTGTCTCGCAGTGAAGCGTCTTGTGAAGGGATCATTGGCACCTGAGACTTCTCCACCGAGGCGTTGTGCTTGTCACACATGGGGCTGATCTCCATCCCTCGCTCTCTCTCGCGGTCGCCCTGACTGAAGAACTCGTCCATGATCCGGTCCGTCCACTGCTTGTACAGCTGCAGGGGTTTGGTGGGGTTACTGAGATCCGCACAGTGCACCATGTTCTGAAGCACCTGACCAACAGAGACACACTTCTGCTTCAGTCACAGTTAGGGATGTCACCATACCAAATTCCAGTAGTCGGTACCAACACCATAAAAAAATGTACGGTTCTCTGTATCAATTTCGGTACCACAGCAAAAATTTTTTTACATTTTATTTAGCCTAACTATTAAAAAAAAAAAAGTTTATTATTTATGATGATAATCATATATAAATATAAACATTTAAAGGTGACGTGCTGTTTAAAAGTAAACATTGTTTATAAAAAAGATCAAGTGAAAAATAAGCAACCCTCTATGCACACCTAATAATAATAATTATTAGCAGTAGTATTATTATTACATTGAGACGTTGCCTAGTAGCCTAATATATTTCTAATATAACTTTTATTTTGACGGGTTGCCGTGAAGACCTTTGAGTGTCTGTGTTCATAATATGGCAGTTTTCTCAAGTGAAACGGTACATGCTCATGAAGTGACTCTCAGAGCGGAGTTTATGAAGTTTATGTCCTCATATAGTGACACGGCAGAGGCTAAAAAGACTACGAATGTCACGCGTGTGTGCGAGCCGCAAATGAAACCGCGCGTCTGCGCCATTCATTCACACACAGACGAAATGCTGGTATCGTCACATTTTTTAAATTTCAATACCGATACTTATGACATCTGTAGTCACAGTCATACAGCCATAATCACAATAAATCACTGTCATAACAAAAAAAATAAGTTGTCCAATAAACTAATTTGCTTGTTTTTGCTTAACTTGCAATTTAAATATTGTAAATTTTGTCAGATGCAACTGAGAAAACTACATTCTATATCCATGACAAATCAGTATCATAAGTAGTTAAATAAGTTTAACATTTATCATTTTAATATCCCATTAGGTAGTTATAGAAGTTTTGGTAACACTTTACAATAAGGTTTCATTAGTTCATGTATTAACTAACGTGAACTAACCATGAGGAATACATTTGTTACAGCATTAGTTACTAAAACTAGTTACTAAAACTAGCTCTGTTAACGCTAGTTACTAAAAATACAGCTGTTCATGGTGCATTAATGTTAACAAGATTTTAATAAAGTATTAGTAAATGTTGAAATTAATAAAGATTAATAAATGCTTTATAAGAGCAGTTCATTATTAGTTCGTTAACTAATGTTAACTAATGAACCTTATTGTAAAGTGTTACCGAAGTTTTATACATTTGCAATTTCTGCTTAATTTACCATTTATATTTCATATAATGTGTCAAACGCAGCTAAAACAAACATTCTGTATTCACAACAAATCAGTGTCATAATTATGGAAGCTCGTTTCTGCCACAGAATTTTAAAAAAGTTTTTTTTTTTTTTATACTTTTCCTCAGAATTGCATTATATAAAGTCACAATTGTGAGATATAAACTCAACATAAAAACCTTATCATATAATAATATAAAAATCATAAAATGTATATAAATATATTCTGCTTAATTTACAGTTTATATTTCATAATAAAAAATAAGTGAAATATTAAACTGATGAAAATGTTAAATTTATCTTAAATTAATTGTAAATAATTGAATTAATGTATCAAATGGAGTTGAGAACTACTTTTTACATTTGTGGGACAAAAAAGTCCACCGAGAGTAATTCCGTCATTGGACATCAGAACTTCTAAAATGCATTGTCTACAATGCGAGTAAATCTTCACTCTGGGCGACTAAATAATATCTATCATTAGCCATTGGCTAATAAAGGCTTAGATTTTACGTGTGTGTGTGTGTGTGTTAGAGGCTAAGAATAAGTTTAGCATTGATATATTTTCACTCGCTGAACACTCAGAGAAACCGCTTCGCTCTCCGTAAGGCAATCTGTCTATTTCAGTTCAGCTCAATGGATGCGTGCGCACCTGTATTTGACGTACCGTAAACTCTAGTGTGAAGGCGCACAACTCGCCGCCGCTTTGAGAGAGCGTTGTTTCTCTCACACACACACACACACAAAGAGAGAGAGAGTCTTACATACCATGCAGAATCGCCGCGTTACATGTAAATGATATTCTTTGTTGTATTTTCAAAACAACGGAGTTCATTTGGAATTATTCAGCTTTTACAACAAGCAGAATATATGCGGTAGTGGGCGGGACTAATGCTCAAACGGCAATCTCATTGGCTGGCGCTCATCCATTACCTTCACTGTTTTGATGTCAGCAAATCAGTTTGAGCAACACTGACAATGTGATTAATATTCATGAACCCAGCAGCTCATCAATCCTTAGTGCATTATATATTGTTATTAATAGTAGTAGTATCTTATTAATAATTAATATGATCTATTACTATTATATTTTTCTTACAGAAACACTGAATGACCAACAATATATTAAGAACCACCATCAGTCCTAAGTTTAGTGAAAATATATGCATTCGTGTGTGTGTGTGTACTGTGTAAAATTATTATGTATATATAAATACACACACATTAATGTATATATTTAAGAAATATTTGCATGTATATACATATATTTTTATTTTATATATATAAATATATTATATATAAAAAATATTTCTTAAATATATAGGTGTGTGTATTCATATACACATAATAATTATACACAGTACACACACATATATTATGTAAACACAAACTTTTATTTTGGATGCGGTTGATCGCGATGAATCGATTTGACAGCACTAATATAAATAAAACAGCCTGGTGAGTAAACTCAAAAATGTACTAGCCAATGGCGATTATATCGCCAAGGTGTGCGTAGAGGGTTGGTTGTCATTTAAACAAATAAATTATCAAATGGGTTTCTTAAACACCACTGGTCAACAAAAAGACAGTCCCTGCCCCCAATCTACGCCATTGGCCGAGACAGAAAATTGCTTACTTGTATCCTGTCTGAGTAGTTATCCAGGAGCAACACTCCAGAACTGGTGACCTTCTTCGTCTCGACCATCGTCTTCAGATCGGCCAGCAGGTTCATGTGTTTGGACATATCAGTCGCTAAGACCTTGGAGAAACGCATGAGAAAGCCTTGAGCCAGACTTCAGAATAAACAAATGAACGTACGTAGAACAAAAGAAAGAACGTACAATGTCTATGACCATCTTGCGCAGCGATTGTCTCTGTTTTTTGGTCAGGTTTTGGAAGATGTCACAGTTCTCCTCCTGCAGGAGTTTGAAGCCCACTGCCAGATGATGGTTTTCCAGCACCGACGAGTCGTTGTACATGAGGGCCAGCTCAGAATCTGCGGGCGGACACACACACACACACAAACATCAGCAAAACACGGGAAATTCTGAGGCTCCCGAACACGGCCCCGACCTTGTGCTAATCTCTACAGCAGCGTGACGGACAGCTGTGTCAGCAGCAGGACTCCATCCCATCACTGTCTGCCGGAGATTACGGCGTGTGACGCGCTAAAGCCTCTCGCAGACAGACAGTCATATCAGTGCATCACTGCTGCTTATGGCAAAATAAAGTTATGTAAGTGTTTTTGAGGACAGATCTGAGCTGATGGGATTTAGTTCATCAATACACGACTAGCGTGATCTGTTCTGAATATATAGATCCATCCATTACGGCACAAAGGCTTTTAAAAGCATAGAGTGTTATTTATAAAATAGCATCCGTTCTGGATGCTGATTGGTCAAATAATGCCATTCTAACCTTAGTTTACAAGTCAATATTAGATCTTTCAGAGGAAGGATAACTTGCACCCTCATTTTTTTTTATTGTTTACTATTTTCTAAAAGCAATAAGGTTGCTGCACATTCTGTCATATATTCACATTATAGCACGGCCTCTCATACATTATTACAAATAGTCATAAATAATGATCAATAAATTACACTTTTTTTTTCAAACTGAAATTTGAATAATTAGACAGATTATATTTAAATGTCTAAATATAGTGTCATTAATATATATAAATTATTGAATGTTAAAATATATTCAATGTCTAAACAGTAATCTCATTATTTAAATTAAATTGTTATATTTAGACATTTTAATAATTATTATAATCTAATTATTTAACGTCTAAATATATTTACACTAGTTGTTTTTTAGACATTTATATAATTTGATTAGACATTCAAATAATTACATTATTAGATTTAGACATTAAATAATTATTTAATATATTTTTAAAATATCTAATTATAATTATTTAACTTCTAAAAACTAATCAAATAATTATTTCATGTGTAAATATAATCTAATTATCTAAATACATTTTTAAAAATTTTACACAAATAATTAGATTATTTTTTGAACATTTAAAATGTTTTATTATTACATTTATATAATTAGATTGTATTGAAGTATTTAAAAGTGAGATTATTATAATTAGATAATCAAATAAATAATGATATTTAGAAGAGTAGATTAAACCTTTTTTAGTAGATTTTAACGGTATTTTCTATGGCCTAATCCAGTAACAAGTAATCAAATACATCACTAATGTTTTGTTAATTTTACTATCATGTGCTGAGTTGTTCGGCTGTAGTTTGTATTAAAGCACACTTACTGGTGTTGATCAGGAACTGGTTGGAGACGCCCGGGTGATCTACGTCATGAATTGCACTGGCAAAAATGGCAGCGAGAATTTCAAGGTCTGTGAAAACCGCCTGAAAGAGAACAACATGTGGATGTACAGTCAGTGAGAGCAGACATTACCACATAGCCTTTTCATAAATTCAATTAATGGGGTCACATGCTACACATTTCACCTGTAGTCAACTCATAATGTCAGTCAAGGTCTGTTGAACTAAAAACATGCATAATTCAGTTGTTCCATGTCCATTTTCCACCCTCTATGTAAATAACCTCTGTTATGGACCTCTGTGCATGTGGAATGTCCAACAATGCCCAGTTGTTGAATATTGAATAGGTGATGATATGGGCGGTAAACATTCACAGTTGTGACGTCAATACAATAGCCATTTCTCAATGAGTCTTTTTTTTTTTTTTTGCAGATTAGTTTCCATAAATGTTGTGCAGTGCATTATTTGGCCCCTGTGAAAGCCGACTGCAGCTCTCACCTCCAAAGCAGGCGTGGACAGCAGCACGTGTGTCGACTGGGTGACGTCAGCAGCATGAATGTTATTGTGATACGCAACATCTGCATGGTAATGGTCTTCTAAGGTCATCAGGTACGTTATGAAAGTGTCCAAGGGAATTTTAAATGTTTTGAGCAAGTCCCTCTCCTGTGGGAAAGAAAACAGAGATAAGGAAATACAAGCATCCATTAAAAACATGCATTTGCAACATTTAAATCTGACCTTCTGACTCAGCATGTTAAATAATGCAGGACGGGACTCAACAATTTGATTCGGTCATGTAAATCAGGCTATTATATTTTTGTTTAATGCTATTTTTCAGAGATGAAAACAGTTTTTTAATGACATGCACTGATGAATTGTGCACAGTAACACCGTGTCCTAACCAGATGAGTCTTTCTACACCAGACACGACAAAATCAATACAATACAAACATTACAGCCAATCAGAAGAGCGTGTGGGCGGAGTCTTTGAAAGCTCATTGCACTCGCAAACCAAATCAAATATCACAGCCAATCAAAAGAGTGTGTGGGCGGAGTCTCTAAAAGCACGCTGCACTCGTAAATAAATCAAACATCACAGCCAATCAGAAGAGCATATGGGCGGAGTCTTTGAAAGCACGCTGCACTCGCAAATAAATCAAACATCACAGCCAATCCGAAGAGCGTGTGGGCGGAGTCTTTGAAAGCACGCTGCACTCGCAAATAAATCAAACATCACAGCCAATCAGAAGAGAGTGTGAGTGGAGTCTCTGCAAGGGCATCACACTCGCAACCAAATCAATCAAACATCACAGCCAATCAGAAGAGCGTTTGGGCGGAGTCTTTGAAAGCATGCTGCACTCGCAAATAAATCAAACATCACAGCCAATCAGAAGAGAGTGTGAGTGGAGTCTCTGCAAGGGCATCACACTTGCAACCAAATCAATCAAACATCACAGCCAATCCGAAGAGCATGTGGGCAGAGTCTCTGCAAGCGCGCTGCACCCACAACCAAATCAAACATCACAGCCAATCAGAAGAGCGTGTGGGCAGATTCTTTGAAAGCACGCTGCACTCGCAAATAAATCAAACATCACAGCCAATCAGAAGAGAGTGTGAGTGGAGTCTCTGCAAGGGCATCACACTTGCAACCAAATCAATCAAACATCACAGCCAATCCGAAGAGCATGTGGGCAGAGTCTCTGCAAGCGCGCTGCACCCACAACCAAATCAAACATCACAGCCAATCAGAAGAGCGTGTGGGCAGATTCTTTGAAAGCACACTGCACTCGCAAATAAATCAAACATCACAGCCAATCAGAAGAGAGTGTGGGCGGAGTCTTTGAAAGCACGCTGCACTCGCAAATAAATCAAACATCATAGCCAATCAGAAGAGAGTGTGGGCGGAGTCTTTGAAAGCACGCTGCACTCGCAAATAAATCAAACATCATAGCCAATCAGAAGAGAGTGTGGGCGGAGTCTTTGAAAGCACGCTGCACTCGCAAATAAATCAAACATCACAGCCAATCAGAAGAGAGTGTGGGCGGAGTCTTTGAAAGCACGCTGCACTCGCAAATAAATCAAACATCACAGCCAATCAGAAAAGAGTGTGAGCGGAGTCTCTGCAAGCACACTGCACCCACAACCAAATCAAACATCACAGCCAATCAGAAGAGCGTGTGGGTGGAGTCTTTGAAAGCATAACGCCCCTGGTTAGGACACAGTGTCAGACATTTATCAGTAAAGGTCATGGGTGAATGTTTGCGATTGGTCTCACCTGAAATATAGTGTACATCATCACCGTTAACGGCCTGTTGCCTGAAAACTCTGTGACTTTAAAAACATTAAGGCCCCATTTGTTTACGTCCTCCAGTTCCTGAAACAAAGCAGCAAATCATTAGACAGGCCTGATGTGTGTTTGATGCCACTAAACTTAGTGACTATACATGAATATGCTTTATACCTGAATCAAACTAGTGTATAAAGCGCTTATGTGGTTTGGCTTACATAAGAGTTCACAATGATCACACAAAGTCGTTTTACAAATAACCAGTGAATTTGAGGAAATTGATCAGAATAACCTGCTGAAAAGAGCAGCGTATGTTGCATTTCTGTTGCATCAGTGTGTTTGATGAGCACTAGCATAACCAGCGAGATCAAAACGCCGGTCGATAACCTTCCTGGACAACAGCGTGACACTAACCAGCATGGAAACTCATGCTGGTCCAAGCTGGTCTTTTCAGCAGGGTACGAAATCTTTCCAATTCCACGTCATCCATCCACGTCATCGGACTAAAAAACCCCAATGACCTTTCATCAAGGACTACAAGAGTCTCTGATCAGGTCCAATCAGGATTGAGTTGAGATGATTGAGCTTCAGTTTGAAGAGCTCTCCAGCACAAATAAGCCTGCCTGCCGTCCCTGTCGCTCACCTTGGCTAAGGAGTCTTCCGTATCCGTCTTGACCCCGAAGCGAGGGATGTTGGAATTGCTGAGGCTGGTGCTGTGCATGAGTTTTTTCACCCCGCTGATCTGACACATGGGCTTCTTCTTCTTGTCCTTCTCCTTCTGCGTCTGCGGGGTGGGCATCTCCACATCGTGCTGTTTGTCTGGAGGGGGAGCAGAGAGAGTGTGAATGTCCCAAAACTCACCATAACACTGACACGTCAAACCGCATTGATGTTTTTGTGATTGACGGGTTACCTAAAAATGTGTTGGAGATGAACTCTGAGACCTGGTTACCAGATCTGCTCATCTCAGACAGGTGGGTCAACTCCCTGTTCAACATCCGCTTGAACTAGACAGAAAAGACAAAAGACCGTTTTAATCAATCACTGTAATGCGTTATGATTGGGTGGCACATAGACTATGAATAAATTAATCAACTGTAACCTTCTATTCTAATCAGTGTGAGGACAGGCGACCACACTCCCTTAAAACAGCAACATCTAGAAATCAGGAACATTTATAAGACGTGTGTACCTGTAATCCAACCATGAATAAATGATAATTTCATGATAAATAAGGAATAGTTATGTTCTTCACAAGCTGTGATTTGTGATACAGTATATATATAAATATACATTCAATTTGAGAAAAAAATTAAGTTGTATGGCATTTTTATTTTATTACTTTTTATTTAATTTATATCTCTTTTAAATACCAATATACACACACACACATGTATATATATATATAAATAAAATGTTGTTTATAATTAAAAATACATAAAAAAAAATGTGTTCATTGCAATTTTAGCAAACAGAAGATACAATAAAATAAAGTATGTACAATCAAAAACAAATAAACAGTAATAAAAATGAAATAAGTATTTTTTTATTAAAATAGTATTAAGTATTAAACTGGACTTTAAAAAAAATTGTATGGCAGCGCTTCAATGATAAAATAAAATAATGCATATTTTAATATTTTCTATTTAATTTATACTTTCAAATATCAAAAAAATAAATAAATTAAATAGTTATTGAATATATTCAATTATAATATGAGTATTATAATGAAATAATAATAAATATATTTAAAAAATGTTGCAAATCACATTTTAAATTCATTCTAATTCATTTTCTTTATACAAATTAGATTTCATTTCTCAGACTCATCCTAAAGGAGAACAAACCTTTTAGTTTTGCACAAATTTGCCTAAAAAAGCATTAATTTTCCACAGCACACCATTAACACTGAATATATCTGTGTATGGCACTTTAGAAAATCATATAATAATCAATAAACTCGTTTTTCTCACACCGTACAGACTCGGTCTTGTTTGGATCATTGCATAAAATATTAATCTCTGCTAATTTACATATAATTTACATGTGGCGTACCGCACAATATTTGAATACATCAATTCATGACGACACAAAACCCACAACTAAAGAACGACATGCAAGAGAGGCCAAACTGATTACTTTATGTTTGTCCAAGCTACTAAATAAGGACATCCTGTATATCCAAGCCATCTTCAGAAAAACCATACCTTTATATATCCCCATGAGACGGAGCGCAAATAATTCGCTTCAGGCATCTTCGCTAAAGCTCCAAAACCACACGAAAGCAAGAAATGAACCGCTCCTTAATCCTTCAGACAATGCGACCGAACGTCTCAGTCTGAGAACCGCATCTCAGGATCAGGTGGAGGTGTGATGGAGGTGCGGAGGCTGGCAGGCTTGGCTTGGCTCCTCTGAGCCGTGAGAAAGATGCTGTGCTGCTCGACACCTTCCAAATATGGGACTGCTCGTGCCCCCTCCGCACAGCCAATCACGGCTCATTACTGAGGGAGCGATGGGGGCAGGAGCGCCGTCATCCGCTGATGGAGCGCGCAGGCCTTGTTTTCACAGCTCACCTTGTACCTGGTATAATCGTGCGAGCGGCGTGTGCTCAGTTGACTCATCAGAGGTGTCGTTTATGCTCACGTTAGCTCTACAAGTATTGATAAATATAATTTGGTCCTTATAAAAGATTTGGCTGTTATTATAGGCACTAACCAATCAGAAGCGGGAGCTTCCTCTCACGTCAGTACAAACATCTACCGTCAAAAACGTCGAGGGATAATAAACTATTTCTATTTTACTTTTTTTTCTCTCCATGCAATTTGAGAACAATTTTTGTAAAACTGTATGGCAGCGTTTCAATAACTTAAAAAATTCTACATTTTTTTTTTTATAAATTTTTATTTAATACATTTAATTAATACTTCTTTTAAATACCAAATATGATATATATATATATATATATATATATATATATATATATATATATATATATATATATATATTACTATATAATATTATTTATAATTAAAATAAATAAATATAAAATATGTACAATCGATTTTTTTAAAATATAGCGTTTCAATGATAAAATAAAAAAAATGCATATTTTAATATTTTTTATTTAATATATTTAATACTTTCAAGTATCGAACATTTTTAAATAAATTAATTCATGAATTAAAATACAAATTATTGAATATATTCTATTATAATATGAATAATATAATATGTTATATTGAAATATAATATGTACAATTGAAAATAAATAGAAAAATAAAAAGTATTAAATGTACTTTTAAAAATATACATCATAAAATATAAGACATTTTCCAGAAAAAAATAATGTTTTCATCTCAAATAATAAAATAATTTTAGTTAAAATAGCGATCCATTTATTTATTAGATAAGGCTATTGGCCACCTTTCTCTTTAGATTGGCCATTGAAAAACTGCCATCACACTAAAACCCGGCCCGGCTGGTGAGATGTTCGTGAAGATGCGTCAAATTAATTTCAAATCCACGACAGTCAAAAGAGGAAGTAGTTAAACTTCTCAGACTGTAAAACAAACGTGTATTAGTGTAAATATTGACCTGCTGATAAACAGGCTCTAGGTAACGTCCACTTCATTCTGGAGTCTAAGGCTAATCCGAAGTGGGCGTCTTTGATGACACTTGCTAATGGAGATCTGAAAATAAAACAAACATATCTGGAACAATACACCAGCATTCATATGGAGATCTCGACCCCCATCCAAGCATAACACGAGGCTTTCATGTGGCCAGGGCTGATGCTCTCATTTGAAAAACAAATGGACAGATCAGTGGCTCTTTTATGAAAGCAACAGCCATTGGCCGGATTTGTTTGTGGCTGATTTGAATATGAACCTGAAGCCTTTAGCATGTGGCACTGATGCTATATTTTCAGGAGAAATATGAGACTTCTGCGGCGGCGTATTACGTCAAAGCATTTCTTTATGCAAAGCAACACATTATGTGCTTTAGTGTAAACAAGGAAAGAAAGCTTGAGAGAATCCCTGTGTGTCCATGTGTCATTGTTGTATAACCAAGAACTCCCTTAATTTATAAATGCATTACATTTTAGAGAGTTTGGTTCTTATTGGTTGCATACAATCAATAGCTGTTTCCATCCTATTTGTATGCACATTTTGGGATATCGCATAAAACAATAATGGATGGAAACGCCAAGATGCGCATAAATTCTAAAAATGTGCATAAAAAAACATATTGCTTGATTTTTTTTATCCGATAAGACAACATGCATTTACCAAATAAATCCCTCGATGTGCAGCAAAAAACTCTTTGACTTTGCCTCAGCAGAGGATGTGATTGGATAACTGGACTAACCAGCAGACCAATCGCATCACAGCATCTCAAATGTTGGTTTGATCATTCTGAAATCAGTCCGTCTCAGAAGATTGTGTTCACAAACACCAGCGTCCGAACGCAAGAGAACATGACAGCATTTATTGTGTTTCGCCTGCCGCTCTGAGACAAAAGTCATTTCTGAGTCACTGGCTTTCCTTGTTTGCAGCAACTTAAATTTTTATTACAGATGTTTTGCGCCAATTTTATTCTCTTGAACACATGGAGTGGAAACACTGCTTTATTTGCAAATGTTTTATGTGATTTTCCAAGTTAAATTTGCAACTTTGAATGGAAACATAGCTAGTGATGTCTGATTGGTGAGAGAATGACTTTGAGACGCTTCTCAAAGAATCTGTCAAAAAGGTTTGAATCTGATGTCTAACTTAATTTGTTGTGAATAATTTTTTGGGCAAAAAAAATAAATAGTAAACAAAAAATATTTATTTAATATTTATTTTAATATATAAAATATTGAATTATATATAAAATGAATAAATAAATATTATTATTTATATTACTATTATTAATTTAAATATTTTATTTATTTAAATATGTATTAATAAATAAATAAAATGTTACATAGTGCACCTTAAAATATTTTTTCAGTAAAATATCCACAAACCACTAGGCCAGTGTTATATATTTTGTTCAGTTGAGTACTCACAATATCCCAAATGTTTCCAACTATTTGTAAATCGTGAGAAAATTGCTATTTTAACCAAGGAACCGGGACGTGTGAGGGAGTCAATGGCGTCATATCTGCGTTACCCTCGGTTTCCGGTGTTATTCAGCAGAAACGCTTTACTCTCACTGCAGTGTGCAACAAGTGTCATAGCAGCCGCCGAGCGAACGCACAGAGTAACGTCAGAACATAATTTTCAACACACTCAGATGTATCTAATATGATAAACAGAGCTGCGTAAACTCATACTCATGACCGGAAAAGCGGAAGTGGCGCCGGCGACTGTGGCATAATAAAAGTCCCGCCGCTCGCGAGGCGTGTGTTGTGCAATCGCTCCAGCGGCCTTGCTCAGCTCCCACAACACTCGGCTCTGCCCTGCTTCATACTACAGTAACGTTAATAATCCCATCCATGAACATGATTTCTGCCTAAGTCCTATCCCGATTCTTTTCCACCGGCTGTGAGGTGAAGACCACATGACCCAAGATTCTGCGCTCAAACTTGGCGTCATCAAACTACGCCTTTGTTTTGAATAGGCGACCTCTAGCGGACGGAAAAGTTACATAGTGCAGCTTTAATTATATATGATTAATAAATAAACATTATTTATAGATATTTGTTTATTTATTTAAATATTTATTTAATAATAAATAAATAAATAATTTAATTCTCTCTCTATATATATATATACATTTTCCAGCAAAAATGATGTTGAAATTGTACATTTTGGTCATGTCGCCCACCACTAGACTGAGTGACGATGTAACCATGGTAAATGTAGGTGAACAGGATCCTGTAAGAAACACTGGCGTACAGTACAGCAGATTCTGATTAATTATAGACTAGTGCTAACTAGAGGGAGTGTGGTCGCGCCGTAGGAAGGGTCTGGCTGCAGGTCGGGGCCGGTGTCATGCTGATGGAAACCTCATATGGAACAAGGGGAAAAACCTCGGACCACACCCCAAAATCTGCCGGGAGCTCTTTCATGCTCATCATCAGAAAGGCAATGCTATTTCTGGAGATCTAATTATCACCACGTCAAGTTTTATTGGGAACATGCACACTCATAATAACACATAATTCCAAACAGATCTGACGGATACTAAATGCATCTTGGAACTAGATGAACTAACATCTGCACAAAGCCCAAATCTCTTATTGGTGCAAGTTTTGTATTGGCTGCATGTTGAACAGAACTTATTTTATTTCAGGTCACATTATATGTCTGCATTGCTCATATGAAGGCCGTACTGCGATGCGAGAAGGCTGTTAGTTCTCTTTAGTGAGAGAAACAGAGCTCTGTGGTTTTCTGTGAAGTAGTCTGGTGAATTCTGGCTGGATATGAGCTCACGAGCCTCGTGTGGCTTTGATTAAAGCCGTCGGCCGACTCTTTGAGTATCGTTCAACGTTTCATGCTTTGTGGTCGCGGCTTCAGAGAGGACCAATGAGACGCCAAAGCTTTACCACAGCGCGCGTGCAGGACCCAAATCATTCAAGAAACCCACTGGCCACAGATACCCCCCCGTCCCATACGCTGAACCCCCTCTACAACCCATATGTCTTATTTTCCTGTCTGTCGTCCTTTCGGGTCTCTGCACCCCTGGCACTGGCAGACCTCTGGGTGTGGCGTTTCAGAGGATTCATGGAAGAGAAGAACTCCAGATCTGCAGTAATGGGAACTCTTTAACTTAGTAGAAAGATAAATACATATATATATATATATATATATATAAAACACTCGCCTAGCGCCAAATGCGAGTATAAAACGGTGTCAATAGCCAGTTGCCGGTAACATTTTCATGTGCAAATACTGAATTGAGCTCTCTTCTTGCACTTCAACAGACATATTCAAACAAAATTATGACAAAGTGCCTATCTTTGGCAAGTATCCTTTTAAACATAGTCAGTTATGCCTTAACCGAACATAAACAAAATGCATGTGTAACAGTATATTGGATCCGTGCAGCTCTTAAAGTGACAGTAGCCTAATATTCCTGCTTTTTTATGCGTTTTTAATGTTAATCAAACAACAAAGGACAAAGAACAATCACTCATTGCACTTGACTGAATCATTTTTGTAAATTTAATAAGGATTAATATATTTATATTTTATAAATGTAAAATATTTATGGCTGGTAAATTTCTTTAAGTCACCAGCCATTGGCAGGTGTGGCAAAAAACGTTATATATATCGTCACGTTTGGGCGGAAACCTTGTATCTCCAAAAACGCTACTTTTCAGGAAATGTAAAAAACACTATTTAAAAAAACAAAAACAAATTAAACACTGTATTGTCACAGTTGGCAATTGCAAGTGTCATTATAATATTAACATTTTACCAAAATCAAGCTCAAATGAGGTTTTTCACCACCGAATTTCAAAGAATTTTGGACGTGTTTTGTCCGTCATTAGAACACCCACTTTTGAGGCAGTCATTGCATCACATTATGTTTTCATCATCTTACAGGTTGTAAAGTTTACTGTAGCTACAGTATGTGGCCGCTCAGTTTTTCTGTCATTTGGCCAAAATCTCATGTTATTAAAGATGAAGTGCTTCACACAGGCTGTTTAACACAGTATTGGTTGTGACTCGATGACAGATGCTAGACTAAGACAAACACATAAAACATTAGTCTTTATATACACAGTGTTTGTAGAGTAAAGAAAACGCTGTACTTTATTTACCATTGCATTGCAAACAAGCAGAGACGCTCCAAACTGTGTGCGGCACTTCATTCACGATTGAGTTTTGAGGTTTGTCCGACAGTTTGAGAGAGTTATGGGGTTTAGTCACACTAATGCTTTTCATTGGTTTGCAAAACCCACAGACAGACATAAAGGCTGACCAACAGTAATGATTTATGGGGAAAAAATAAAAATGACAAAATATGGAGATACAAGGATTCTCGTGTTTTTTATGTTCCAGCAGGTACAGTAACAGCAGACACATGATTGGAGGAATCATTCACGTCTGGAGCACAAACTCTGTGGCACGGGTTACATTCTTAAAACTGGGGGTTTGTTTAAATCCAAAAATTGCCTCTAAACTTGAGCCACAGTTATGGGATTAGTTAGTTGTTGATATTGGATTTATTGTTTTCATAGTTCTTAGAGATGAGTCTGATTCTTAATATCTCTAAATAAACACTGACAGCACTAAAATAGTACTTTCATAAGTTACAAACTATTCAATGTTTAAAGATATATGTTATGCAATAAAGTTCTTCTAAGCAACCAGAGATCAGATAACACACTTAAATTTGCATTCGATGCGCCCAGTTCATTTCTGAGCAACGGCTTCATTTGCATCTCTTCACATCGTATTATGATGATGAAGTGCGTGAAGCGTTTTACATTTGTTCTCAGCACCGAATCACAGGCCAGCCCTCCTCCTTCTCAGTCTTATGGTTTGTTTTTGATGTACTGAGCATGCTCCGGAATCACCGGCATAGACCTGCCACGCTGCATACTGATGAACAGAATACCTACAGTACACACACAGCAACAACATGCCCTCCCTGTCACAGCACAGACAAACAGGCTTGTGCAGGATCCCACATGCTTGCAGTCGCCATGGCAACGCAGACAAATTGAGCCCTGCAGTGTGCGGAGAGGCAGCGCAGACGATGCACACGCACCGCATTCGGCACAAAGACACCCAGCCGAAAGGTTAATGAGGTCCACTAGCAGACATCACAGCATCTTAGCAGCGCTCTGCCTCAACACGCTTGTTTTAGCCTGAAATGTTGATGAATATGAGGACATGCGTCTGGTAGTGCATATCGTAGCTGTGTATGAACATTAAACTCTCACATATGCTGTAAAGACGCTATGTTTCATGCCTGGGCTAGTTTAGACACGCAGCGTCTCATTCTATATCGGTCATGAGCTTTGTGACACTGTAGGCGAGCACACGCTACATACATCCAAAAATGTACAGCTTTGATTGGTGTTAAATCATTTATGTATATCACACATTATATAAACACCACTAACAATATATATTCTATATCTAATATTATTATCTATCTATATGTGTGTGTGTACAATATGTAATATACACCAATCACGGCACCTGTTAGTGGGTAGGATATATTCGGCAGCAAGTGAACATTTTGTCCTCAAAGTTGATGTGTTAGAAGCAGGAAAAATGGGCAAGCGTAAGGATTTGAGCGAGTTTGACAAGGGCCAAATTGTGATGGCTAGACGACTGGGTCAGAGCATCTCCAAAACTGCAGCTCTTGTGGGGTGTTCCCGGTCTACAGTGGTCAGGATCTATCAAAAGTGCTCCAAGGAAGGAACAGTGGAGAACCGGCGACAGGGTCATGGGCGGCCAAGGCTCATTGATGCACGTGGAGAGCGAAGGCTGGCCCGTGTGGTCCGATCAAACAGAGCATAAGGAGCAATGGAAGAAGGTGGCCTGGTCTGATGAATCACGTTTTCTTTTACGTCACGTGGATGGCCGGGTGCGTGTGCGTCGCTTACCTGGGGAACACATGGCACCAGGATGCACTATGGGAAGAAGGCAAGCCGGCGGAGGCAGTGTGATGCTTTGGGCAATGTTCTGCTGGGAAACCTTGGGTCCTGCCATCCATGTGGATGTTACTTTGACACGTACCACCTACCTAAGCATTGTTGCAGACCATGTACACCCTTTCATGGAAACGGTATTCCCTGGTGGCTGTGGCTCTTTCAGCAGGATAATGCTCCTGCCGCAAAGCAAAAATGGTTCAGGAATGGTTTGAGGAGCACAACAACGAGTTTGAGGTGTTGACTTGGCCTCCAAATTCCCCAGATCTCAATCCAATCAAGCATCTATGGGATGTGCTGAACAAACAAGTCCGATCCATGGAGGCCCCACCTCGCAACTTACAGGACTTAAAGGATCTGCTGCTATCATCTTGGTTCCAGATACCACAGCACACCTTCAGGGGTCTAGTGGAGTCCATGCCTCGACGGATCAGGGCTGTTTTGGCAGCAAAAGGGGGACCAACACAATATTAGGTCATTATGTTATGCCTGATTGGTGTATAATCTATCTATTCATCTATCTAAATATTGTCATATATTCATATATATATATATATATATATATATATATAAAAAATTTACTAATTAATCACACATTTTCTTCAATTACGCCTAACATTAAGGTTTTTCATATATTTTTTATTTTGAAACTCCAAAATAAAGTAAAAACTAAATAAAAACAGTATATTTTAAATATTTTTTTAATGGCATATTTTTACTAGGCCAGTATCACTGATACTGATGTCTCTATTTAATTATTTCTTTCTCAATTTTAGCCATTAATTATAGCCATTCAACATTACAGTAAAATTGACAGCTATAATTTTTAACATTTAATAGGCTTTAAAAAATATAACAACTTCTAATTTGTTGACTTGTAAATCTTCACATAAACCCATAGTAATAAATGTACATTCAGCTGCGCCTGTAATATATCAGGGCTCAAAGCTGACGGTCTTTTCTGCTGGTCCATTTGGGCTGGTGTAGATTTTGACCTGACTTTGTTTTCGCTGTTTTTGACCCATGTAACCTTGTAAACAGTGCTTTTAGATTTTCAGGTAGGTCTAACAGGGAGGCTAAATAAACAGAAATTAAATAATCAAACACTGCACAGTCTTCACTGCATAAATTATAAATTGAATTAATCCTTATTAAAGCCACAAAAGTTATTCAGTCAAGAGCAGTGAATTATTTTCGCTTTGTCTTTTGTTCGTTGATTAACATTAATGACCGACAGCAGTAGGTTTATTAGGCTGCTGTCACTTTAAGACCTCACGCGGATCTGACACACATCCCATTTTCTCGCAACTCTACATTCATTTGACACTTTTGAACTCATTTAAGACTGTGTTCACGAGGATACTCAACAATAATGGGAATTTTGGCATAATTTTGTGTGTTTTTATCAGTTCAATGCGGCACTGGTGGCTGCCTGAAGAGTGCACACGTTTCAGGTGTTTGTTCACAGATGTGCGCCGGTACAGATTTGAGTTCTTATTTTGCATCTTATCGCGCTTGAATGATTTAATAGCACTTGAGTGAATGACAGCCTGATCATATAATGTAACGCAGCCAAAAATAAAATATTAAAATATTTTTAACACATTAAACTGAAGAAGAAAAAATATTAACGCGTGAATTTTGACAGCCCTAATATATATTGTTAGTGGTGTTTGCTAAGGCAAGAATCACTATTACTACTTAATATTAGGAATTTTTCAAAAAACTAACTTTAAAAAAACTTCTGCAACAGAAGTGTGCTGTTACAAAAAACAAAATTCCTTGGGCCAGGAAGCAAACACACAGCGAATTTAAAGACAGCTAGTGTCTGATCTAAAACCAGTTCTAGAAAGCGTGTTTCCTGTCTATTCAGCAATAAAAGTTGATGCCGTTACGGTGAGGTTATATAAAATCAGGTGTCACACAGTTTGCATAATGCCCGTAGATGCCCTACCGGTGGGAAATCACAATAGTTAGCAGGATCGAATTATAGTTTTAAAAATATACACGTGTAAACATTGCCTTATAAGGGGTGTTTCAAATGTGTTTGCGTTTCATTGCGTGTCTGCAACAAGGTGTTTGGATAGTGATAGTACTGCACCTTTTATGCATATAATGCCATAATTTAAAACATCTTTAAACTATAAAATGTTAAAAATTACAAAGCAAGACTAATCATGGTTAAACTTTGTATGAGTCATTTGAACAAACCCCTAACCCCAAGTATTAAACTGTGTGCTACAGACATCAATGCAACCTCAAACGATCAGAATCTGCACCTGGTGCATGATAAAAATGGGTGGAAAAATCCCACAGACCTAGATATTTAGAGACCAGAATATCACAGAATCTTGAGGGTGGACAATTTTCATATGAGACAGTCCAGAACTCTCATGCAACCACCCAGAACCCCCCAGCAGCCCCCTAGCAACCACCCAGAACCCCCTAGCAACCACCCAATATTCGAAGCAAATGCCTTGCAACAAACCAAAACTCCCAGGTAACCACCTACTGTAGCAACACCCCAGAACTCCCCAACAACCACCCAGAACATTCTAGCAATCACGTAGCAACACCTTGGCAACAATCCACAACACCCTAGCTTCAAAGCAGGCCAACATCCCTAAAATGTTCTTTAGAAAATCAAAAATTTGTGGAATGACTATTCAATGCACCAAAGTCCAGCAGCAGACAGACAACAGTTACATGACAGCAAACATTATATTACCTAGATCCAATGTGAAATATAACTCATGACCTTCAGTAGCCCTCCTCTTAGACCTGCACCAAACACATAAATCAAAACAAGACCTCTCTCCCATATTTCTCTAGCTTTGGTGGAGACTGCAGTCCTGTGCCACATTAAAAGATGCAGTCATCAGCAATGCTAAACATGATCCCCAGCAATCTGACCTCCCTCCCACAAGAATAGACCCACGATTCCAATGACAATGATGCTTCAGTCTGACTAAAGGTCTAATCTGACGATTCCAGCATGGGAACACGCACGCACGCATAAACAGACCCCAGCGTAAAGGACACAGTCGTTTATACTCACATAGTGGAGCAACAAGCATTTGGACGTTGTATCGCATGATGGACATCCCTTCACCAGCCTGACTCACAATCCTGCACGTACATGACTTGTGTGTGTATCTCCCTGAAATTGCACCCCCCCGGGGCAGCCATCTTGGCTCTACGCTACCTGATAACGTCTCCCGTCTGTGAGCCAACAGCCTTGCCAAATCGCACCAATTACCTGAGCTCCCCTGGGCGGCAGTAATGACATTAAGTCAAGGGAAGCCCTTCTTTCTTAGACGTAAACTCCCGAGTGGAAAACACCATGTGTTAGGTGGTAAGTTTAACGGTGACTCACCTTGTTGGAGGCCATCTCGCTGACGGAGTGTCGGGTCTGCAGGGTCTCCAGCTGGTCCAGGCACCAGTCCAGCTCCTCCAGGGTCTCGGTGGCCAGCTTCTGGTAGGCCTCCTCTGGAGGGAGACAGGGAAGGGGGTGATCAGTTTTGAGGCGTTTGACCGGGCTAGCCGAGGCTTCCCGGACATCGTTCACATCGTAGACAGCCATGCTGGGATGTCCACATGGGTTACTCTTCATGCTGTGCTGAAAAGATCAGGGCTAAAGGATCAAATGCGAGCTGCCCTCTAAAAGCTCCCGATCTGGTCGACGCAATAAAACGGAGTCACACTGCTGTCAGTCCAGCCGTGCAGGGCTCCTGGTGTAGAGCGCACCAGAGCCCCATGCTCCTAGAAAACAGAACACACACATATACGAGCACAGAGAATCCCTTTTCAGTCCGTTTCTACTGATTCCCAGCGAGCTGCCGTAACATGTCCGCACGGATTATAATCAGTCTCCTCCACAGGTCCATGAACTTCAGAGGATGTCTTTAAACTGACGTCTCACGACATAAGAGAGAAAATGCAAAGGGTCCCCCCTCAGCACCTCCCACCGGCTTTCAAAGCCCCCTTAGTCAGAGATCCAGAAGCAACGGGCGATATGGAGAGCGATATCCACAGTGGTAAAAAAAAAAAAAAAAAAAAAGAGCTTGCACAAGCGACACAGTGAGAGAGCGGCGCAGCGCCTCAGCCACACACATGACATAGGAGGCATTGCTTTACACAAACATGAGCGGCTTCCTGTGAAACCACAAACCTACAGAGCTGGAGAGCACGACGCAGAGAGAGACGCAAGATGTGGACCGGAGCGCCGGAGCAGGAGCCGAGCGTCCCTGCAGACTCACTGCTGTCAGCAAAAACGGCCCGGATCTCTGTTACAAATGTGTTTAAAAATGCATTCTGCAGTTCTGTCTTATACATGACACGGCTCAGGGCTAGAGTTTCACAACATCTGATCAAATTAACCACAACATGTGTTAGTATGTTGCATATAAAATGTATATTAATGTATAATATATTTAATTTAAATTTGTGTGTGTCATATACAGTATTGGTCAAAAGTTGCTCATCAAGCCTGCATTTATTTGTTAAAAAAATACAGTAATATTGTGAAATATTATTATAATTTAAAATAAGGGTTTTCAATTTTAATATATAGTAAAGTGTAATTTATTCCTGTGATCAAAGCTGAATTTTCAGCATCATTACTCCAGTCTTCAGTGTCACGTGATCCTTCAGAAATCATTCTAGCCTGAACGTCATCACTAACCAAATAGATGGGGTAAACAATAGAAAAATTTTAAAATAAAAAAGAATTATAAATAAGTAATCATATCTAATTATTTTTTGGTTGTAAAAATGATCTATATCAGTCTGATAAGGCTGATACTATAAACAGATTTTAAACTAATATTCTTTTATCTTTCTTATCTATCTTTTAATTCCATGTTTCAAAAGTATGAAACAATTATTCTTTTTATACGGTAAATTATAACATTTAGATGCCTGATTTGCATGTGAAGCAAGTGCACAAAAAATATATTTAAGCCTTTTTTTTTTTTTTTTTTAAGATTTACACATTTCAATTAATAGTAAAATTCCATCAAATTGATTGAATAATTGAACAATCCTTAATCAATTATTCAATTAAAATATGTAAAGATACTATTAATTGAAATGTGTAAATCTTAAAAAAAAAAAGAAAAAAAAAAAGGCTTAAATATTTAAATAGGCTTACATTTCTTGGAGTGTATTTTTTATTAACAATATTGGTCATTATCGTCAGTTCACGTCTAAAACAAAAATTCTCGGTTATCAGTCATATTGGCCAAAGGGGCCCTAAAAGAAATAGTAGATACATCTCTAAAGCAAAAGCAGCCCTAAACGTGCAGCAAACGACCACATCCACAGGAGAGCGATTAGCATCAGACTGGGGGAAGACGGGAGAGGTCACTTTCCTCGTGACAGACAGATTGCTTGAGATAGCGACTGCTCTTTCATGTCCCAGAATGCTCCTGGGAGGTTGTTTACTTTACCAGCGCAGACAACCCGACATTCACTGTGATGCTCAAAGATTACGTGACAGTCAATCTACACAGATTACGACGGAAAATTAATCCTCGTTATGGGACTGATGCAGTCGCCGATCCGTTCAGGGCCAGATTTCATTTTTTCTCTCATAATCCTGGATTATGTCAAGGCGGCGCAGTTTAAACCCTGAACCTGCGTCACAGGACGTGCATATGTTCATACCGCACCGGTGATAAACAATAACCCTTACTGTGCAACTCTACTCGTGTGTATTGAGTTACACAGGGCCGTGCTAAAGTTACAAGAAAATCTTTCATCAAAACAAGCGTGCTTACGCGTGACACAATCACAACACACGCTTCAGCGGTCACAGGATCTGGTGCTATTGTTACAGGGCAACCTTTAGAGTAACACACTGCGTGTGT
This sequence comes from Rhinogobio ventralis, assembly GCA_039654625.1. Classification (NCBI taxonomy): domain Eukaryota; kingdom Metazoa; phylum Chordata; class Actinopteri; order Cypriniformes; family Gobionidae; genus Rhinogobio; species Rhinogobio ventralis. The sequence goes on from CM077215.1 coordinate 31,622,910, forward strand.
GAGCACCGTAGCGTTTGCCCAACCTCACGCACGGGTCAGCAGCAGCTTCTCCGTCATAACTCAAGGGTCTGGGGGGAAACGCAGCAGGGTGACCCACTAGCACCATAAAAAGGAGAATAAAAAGGAGAAAATGCAGGTTTTAAAAGGAAAAATAGGGGAAAGGATCACATCATGTGTGGCATTCTCTCCGCCCCAACCCCCCATATCTTTAGCCCGCTTCTCAAACGTTTGTCCAATCACTCTGAGCAGAATTCAAGAGCAGGGGTCCACTGTCCTTGCTGACAACATCTCCTCTGACGTCAATGGCATTCTTCTTGTGTTCAGCGCGACACCAGAGGCCGGCCCCTCAGAAGCTGCTGTGACTGAGAGCAGGACAGGGCTGCCGTCAAACTCCGGACTGGATTACACAACACACTGCACTGCACTGCACGCTAGACACTACATACAAGATTATACATGTTTCAAATAAATGAATTCGGGGAGTAAAAAGATTTTTTTTTTTACCCAAAATCAAAAGAAAGAAAAAAAGCCTATTTTAGATCAATCAAAATAGTTGCCAATTATCAGAATCCTACTTTAACGTGATATATGGCCAAAAGTGATGTCCAGAGGGGATTTTTGTATTTTATGACCCTACAGGTTCGATTAAACCATCAAAATATGAGGAAAATATTTTATATATTTTAAATATGAGGGAAGAACAAAACACTAAACTTGGTTAAGATATTTATTTGACAAAATTATTTGGCAAAAAAGGCAAACTACAGCTACAGGTTTTATTATACTATGCAAAAAAAAAGCATAGAAAAACAAAAAGCTCACATTGACTACAGCATAATCAGATATTAATATTTTGTTGGTTCTCTCTTGTTTTTGCACGTGTTTATCATTTCTTTGTATGACAGTCTGGCTAAAAATATGTTGCACAATTTGTCATGTTTCATTGCGTTATTCTCGTAAATAAAAAAAATCGACTTCACTATGCAATATCTATATCACATTTTTAATAATAGTTAAATAAAGGGTGAAGATCACCCACCACATGTATATACATACACACACATATTTTAAAGGGTGAAGATGACAATAATGATGATAATAATGATAGTAAAGGGTGAAGATGACAACTTTTCTAGGCCGGACATCACTTTATATATATATTATATATATTTTATTTATTTCCCCCCAAAGTGACAAAAAAAATTTGTGTTACAAAATATTTATATTTCAAATAAATGCTGTTCTTTTGAACTAGCACTAGAATCCTGAAAAACAAACATCATGGTTTCCACAAAAATATTAAGCAGCACTAATTATTATTAATCAGAGATGTTTCTTGAGCAGCAAATCAGCATATTAGAATGATTTCTGAAGGATCATGTGACTAATGATGCGGATTACACAATGAAGGCACAGACAAATGTTTTTTCCTAAAACAGGCTCAATTTAAATAGTTTGATTTTGGGTTGAAATATGTCTTGGACCTTTTAAACTTTCTCTATCAAAAAACATTGGGTAAAAAAGTAAACTATGTGTAAACATAAGGTAAACCCACATTTACTGATAATGACATCAACCTGCTCCAAAATGCCCAAACCTTCATCTATTGTGCTGCTAAATTCAAATCGCTGTGGTAAACACCTGACCCATATAGTTCCTCAAACATCACACAGACAGGTCAGAGATGTGTGAAGCTCTTCAGATAAATCACTCAGAGCCAGCACCTGCCCAGCGCTTTCTGAGAAACCCTTAATGTCAGCCGTCAGTGGGTCAGCATACACAAGACTCTCCAGTGATCATGGGAAACAGAAGCCTCGGGCTGACGCAGACACCTTCAGATCACCTCATGCCACATTCAGAGCGGCGCCAGTGCTGAAACCAGGACATTCTCATGAGACTCAGTCCCCGTCTTTCTGAGATCGCGTCATCCTCACATGCTTATGCCAGCCGACGTCGGGTTGCCAGGCAACCATTGTCGGATCATTAGAAAGCAAGGGGCGGAGCCAGACATAGAAGCAGGCAATAATTGGCAACTACAAAGTACAACTCTGATTCTGGGGCTTCATTCTCCCTTCTCAAATGCAGATGTGTTGATGTGTACGTTTATGACCGTCTGTAGACATTTGTGTGAAGGAGCATCTTGACTGACGGACTGGTCTTGTGCTGGCATGTGTGTTCCCACACTGAAAGCACGTCTCTGGCAGAGCATGAAAGCGAGATGGCATGTTTATGCGAGTAACGTGTCAGTTTTGATGGGCTGCCAGCTGCGCCACGTCTATTAATATCAGCTTTGAATGGGGTGAAAGATTCACCAATGTCAGAGCAGGTTATGTTTACTTCTTTACAAAGATCAGACCTACACCACTGGTCAAATGTTTGTAATAAGAGTTTTTGAAAGAGTCTCTCCTGTTCAACAAAGCTGCATTTACAGCAAAAACAGTGAAATATTACTCCAGTGTAAATCAGCTGTTCTCTATGTGAATATACAGTAAAGTGTAATTTATTCCTGTGATCAAAGCTGAATTTATCATCATTACTCCAGTCTTCAGTGTCACATGATCCTTCACAAATCATTCTGATATGATGATTTGCTGCTCAGTTATTATTACTGCTCAATTCTTAATAATGATTCTTATTAATATCATTAATTTTGCATCTTGATATTTTTGAGGAAACCATGATACTTTTTATTTTTCAGGCTTTTTTGCTCAATAGAAAGATCAAAAGAACAGCATTTATTTGTAACAGAATCTTTTGTAACATTATTATCTTTACTGTCACTTTTCATCAATTTAAACATACTTACCCCAAACTTTTGAAAGGTAGTTTATCACGGTTTCCACAAAAATATGATCATCATATCAGAATGATTTGTGAAGGATCATGTGACACTGAAGACTGGAGTAATGATGATAAATTCAGCTTTGATCACAGGAATAAATTACACTTTACTATATATTCACATAGAGAGCAGCTGATTTACACTGGAATAATATCTCACAATATTACTGTTTTTATTGTATTTTTAATCAAATAAATGCAGGATTGATGAGCAGAAGAGGCTTCTTTCCAACAAAAATATATCATATAATTTAATTTTAATTATTAACATTAGTTTGTGTGCTTGATAAGCATCAAATTTTAAAACTATTGGTATTTAATAGGGAGTTGATCCTCCATAACAGCAATCTTCTGAGAAGGCTAGATGTCCATGTTTTCTACAATAATGTAGAAATGTGCATTGCAAGACTGCAGTGCTTCCTGCATGGATGGTTTTGTCGCTCCCTAGAGGTTTCTTGCTGCTATGACAGGTTTGATCGAGAGAACGGAATCCAACACAACCAACCAATCTCGATTAAATCGAGTGAAAATGAGACTATTTTTTCTCAGATGCTTCACCCCAGTTTACTGCAGGAGTTCTCAAACTGTGCTCAAACAAAACACACAAAGTTGAAATACACAGTTTAGACTCATATTGATTTGGTTTACAGGTTTAAAATCAAAGTTAAATTTGAAACCCTAAACTAGGGTATTGAACATCATAGACAATTGCTGCGTCCCAATTCACCTACTTATACTACGGCCTAAAATTATGTACTCTTTTTGTGAAGAAAAAGTACATACTTTTGAGTGTGTAGCAAAAGAGTAGACGAGCTTTGGGACATACTATCACATCACACAATTGTGTCTTTGCTCTCCGTCCTTTGCATCCTGTCACCGTAAACTGGCCTGTCAATCATCTTGTCACAGTTAAAATCCTCCACATTTCATTTCCTACCATATCGGAGAGAAATGCAATAGCGCGTCGATCTGCAGTCGCGGGTCTTTAACATTGTTATTGCAGATGAAATATAACACGGATAACATTAAAATAAATATTTTTTATCCGGTTAAACGGATTATTAGTCACTTAACCCTTTATCTAAACCTCTCACCGCCGGTCGCGCATATCTGCCATGTTTTGTAGTTTTTTAACACTTTTTACTCGTGTTTGTAGTTCTGAACCAAATCCTCCTCCAAAGCACAATGGGTTGTGGGCAATATTAGCCTTTATAGTGTGTACGGATCCACACTTCGAAAATATACTGGAAATAGTAGACCATCCGGGGACTTTTGACATACTCTTTTCAACATATTATGCTTTGGGACACACTTATTATAATCTCACTTACTATTTAGGATGGATAGTATGGACATTGGGACGGAAATGGAAATTTTATCAAGAAACGAGATAAGTTTAAGCTTTATCCAGGTTTAAATTCGTCTTCGTGTGCTATACCTTGTACTATAGTATATCGATGACTCATCAGTGTCTCATAATTATTCATGAGACTGCGTGTTGTTATCCAATGAAAAGACGCATCGCTTAATTATTCATGACAGCACACGTAGATTTTCGCTTCAAACAGTGAGACGCATTAATGGATCAAAAATGAGTGTTTGTAGGAGTTTCTGCATCGCACGAGTTCTCTTCAATAGATCCCGAGTCTTCGACAAACACGTTCTGTGAGTGTAACCGTCTTTACGGCTCTTTAACTGATCAAATGGCTTATAAAAATGCTGCAAAACAAGCCTCAAAAGTTGCTGTGTTTTCAGTTTCCCACACCCACTCGTGTAGCAGTTTTCAAAACTGTGGTGAGAGCTGACTGGTGCTGAAACAGGGGGTTTCATGACCCTTTAAATTCCAGGAATAACCAACCAATAGGGAAACATCTCACCTGTGAAGGAGGCCTTTGTGAGAGGAGGCTGATTACACATGGGGGATCGCCTGTGAAAATGAAGCAGAAAGCATTATATATGACTAAACATTTGATTCTTGCAGTCAAAGTACCAGGTGATTTTTCTCTTCTGCTCTTGTCAACAACGGTCCATGACACTTGTAAAACTGTGCAACTGCACTCACTTGTTAGTCGTTCGATCTTGCTGGAGGTTGGTTAACGCTGCAAAGTTATTCCGTACCGTCCTCAAACTAGCCAGCACCTTCAAGAGCAGAGCAAAACACAAGAGGTCATTCAGTTTTTCACATTTCACCTTGTACAGAATAATACAGTCAGGAACATGTGAGTATTTGCCCACACATGAGGTTGAAATACTATAAAAAAGTGTTTTTAATATGAAATAGTGTGTAAAGTCAACATGATATACATTCCCTGTCATTTTGTGAAGCATGCATGTTATTCCAAAAACAAATCTTTGTAATCATTTAATAAAAAGAAATGACTTTCATTTTCACTCTTCATCACTCTTATATTTATAACCCAATCGGCTTCTGATGGATAAAAGTCCCGTCCTACAATGTTTCACGTTGAATATCGTAGAATACGGAAGTAAAACGTGTTGCAAAACAGCTTCATGTTGACTTTAACACTGCAGAAGGGCCTGAGAGTCTATTCGCTGGATGAGATGTTTCACCATGAACTGCTTCCTGGGTCACTGACCTGTGCAAACGGCGTAACGATGAGGTCATCTCCATGACTGCAAGAGAACGGACAAAGTCAGTGACACACACACACCTCAATTACAAAGCCAAAGAAAACCATGACTCTCTATGATACGCATGTTTATAATGTTGCATGCATTTATCATAACAAACGAACCATATCCTCAATAAAAGTGCAGATTTTTCCAAATAAATTCACAAAGACTGTATGATATTCTTGTGTTTAGTCCTTCGGGAGGAATGAGATATGGTTTGTCTGTGTGACAAGAGACAACAAGGCAGGGACACGCTTGCATTAACGCTTTCAGTGCTAGTGAATGCTCACTATCAGTGTGTGGACGACCTACAGCTCCTTCACATCTCACCGTCAGACTTTCAGTTAGCATCACACATGCTGCTCGGGTCAAACTGAGTACAAGAAGATCTCACACCAAAAGTCACTTGAAAAGTGTAATTTCCTATTTAAATTCCATGGGACTTTGATGATGCAACATTAGTGATGATAATTGTGCACACAAAGATACAAGACACAACATGATAGAAAACCAACTGGATGAGACACATAATAAAAATGATTAAACGTCAACATTTCCATCAAGTACTAGGACATTCAGATGTTCAATTTAGCCTGTCTAGACGGGCATCAGAAAATGCTGTTGACTGATTCTGAGTGTTCACTAGGTAGGCAGCAGCACATTATGCATGATCTTGTCTTATTTTTTCTTTTACCCGTCTCACTGTCCTGATCTCATGGGGAATTATGGTGTGAAATATGATGCAAAAACCTAAAAGCTGTATAAAAATATACAGCATCCTGGTGAAAGTCCTCATTAGCTCTTCAAAAGTGTTAAACTGTCAGACTTGTGACAGCGGGACGTGCACATGCACATGCTGGAGATGGTGCAGGTTTGAGTCTGTCTGTCCACTTTCCTATCCGTTAAAAGGTGTAAATCAACTTATAGTGCATTTTTACATAATAAATATGTCGATTTATAAACTAGGGAGGCACGATATAGCGACCACCATATCGGTATCGGCTGATATATGTTCATTTTTAATGTTATCGGCCCGATAAGAACATTTGTCCGCTATATTAAAGCTGATAAATAATGTATTATTTCCTTCAGCTGAGACACTTCAGATGTGCACTGTTCACCACGATGGGTTTGAATTGCTTGAAATATGATCGAAATCACTTCAAAAGAGGAAAATACAGTTCAGAGCAACATGTGCAGCGCAAGTCTGTCATATCAGCTACATAAAATTATAATGAGAACATCATAATTGTGTCAGGGTTCCAGACTGCGACCAAATGTCTCGTCAGTGAGAAGCGTTTGAATTTGCTACAGAATTAATAACATCGGCACTGTGAGATCTAGTGGAAGCGTTCGGTGTTATAAATCACAGATATATATGAAACAAAGTCTCAGATTTCAAATTACATCCATTTTATTACGAAAAAAAAAAAAATACCGTTTTGGCACTGTTTAATGTGGCTCAGCTCAGCTCAAGAGAAGCGGCAGCGCGGAGCGCACGTGAACTGATCATCTCCTCCGCTTTAACACCAGTTACAGCGCGAAATAAACATTAATGAACGTCTAAAGGTGTGTTAAAAGATACATTACAATTTTTCAAAATCTGTATCATGTCTCATGTAATCAGTGTTTCAACCGCGGAAAGACGTCAATAAAACAGCTTGTGAAAAATGAACCATAGAGATGAGCATTATGATAAATATATGCGCCACATTACATATTCATTATCATTTTTAATGTTCTTCAATATTAATGCATGTTCGAATAAATCTGTCAAGTTTTTATGACTGCCGCCATTTAAATGTTTATATTTCAAAAACAAAATTGGAGTAAAAATATGATCATGTAATTGTAAAGTTAGTATTATAACTTTATTATTATAAAAATATATTTACATCAGTAAATACATCATATGTTTATATTTACATCAGTTCATTTTAACATTCAATATTACAGTAATGTAGTACCAACTGACACAGATGTATAGTTTACAGCATTGGTTGAGATTTTCTTTTCCTTAAGAAAATTTGCCATGTACTGTATCTGATATATATCCACAATAATCGACATAGAATCGAAGCGAATCGAAAGCTTGTGAATGGAAATCGAATCGAATCGAATCGTGAAATTTGTGTCAATACCCAGCCCTAGTAAGTACGTGTATTTAATTACTATTACTCGGTACTTAAATATATAATTACACTGTAACAATGACACCGTAAAATAAAGTGTAACCGCACTTTATTTTACAGTCCTGTTCCCCATGTACATACTATGTACTTATTATAGTAATTACAATAACTAGGTACTAAGCCTGAACCTAACCTTAACCCCTGTATTTACTTTATATTACTAGTATTACTAGTACACTGTAAGTGCACATATTGTAAAATAAACAAATTCTAACTGATAAACTTTTTAAATGTTGAGCATAACTAAAAAAATGACATTTTAAATGACTATTATTGTACTTCCATGACTTTCAAGGCCTGATTCCTAGATACGTTTTCCATGACCGTAGGAACCACAGTAAGTAAATCACTGTCAGTGTGGATGGACGCCCCTTCAATCGGATCACCTGACCTGTAACCGTTCTGCCTTTCTATCATTCAGGCTCATTTGCACGTTGTAAATGCAGTTAGTGAGCAGCTAGTGGCGAGAGCAACAACATGCTGTTAGTGTCAGCGGTGGGGGTTACGGCGCGGAGGGGTCGAAGGAAGCAGGGGTGTGAGTATGCCAAATCTGTTGGGAGGAGGGAGAGGTCGCGTTTGGGTTTCTGAGCACAGAACGAGTCCTCCACAGCAGCACGAAGCACAACGTACCCTCTCTGCCTGTCATCCGGCAGGCTGAAGAAGCGTCCGATTTCACGCACGGCTCGTGTCCGTTTCAGCATGTGGGTGTCGCTAACGCTCCTGCGGTTCAGCATGATGCCGCGTGTCTGTACGTCCATGTGTGTGCATGTATGGCGGCTACATTTCCACACGCCGTCAGGGAGGAAAAGGTCACCGGCAGGCGTGTGCAGCGTATCACGCGCTCCTGTCCAACTGCATGTGTCGCAAACAGAGCGCGCTAAACATAGCACAAGGCCACGGCTTCGGCAGAAGCAACAATCTGCTGCCATAGGAAGATGAAAGTGGCCAGGTCAGGTGTGTGAACTCCAGATAACTGTGACTGATGCTGACTCCATTATACAGAGTGGAAAACTAACTATTGGCAAAGTGGGCCATTTATGAGCTCTGTGCTCCGTATGCTGAGACTGCCAAACCTTTCAGAAAAAAAACGAAATGGACAGACAGCGGGCCACTTATCAAAGCCGTGAGTTCAGTGGAAAACACAGACGGAAACAGCTCGCCTTAAAGTCCTTTGAATTTCATTATTAGGTCAAAAGCAGTCTAATGCTTGGCCAATGTCTGTCTGTCTGTCTATCTATCTACAGTATTTGTCTATCAGTCTATCTAGTTGTTTTCTGTCATGTCACTAAGTAAATAAAGTAATTAATAAATATATTGTTCAAATGCTCTTTGTTTTTCTTATAGTTTACATTGTTGCAGCACCCTCTGTCTGATTGCTGTTTTAGCTTCTGTCTCTTTAAAACCTGCCTTCCTAAAACCTGATTGGTCAGCTGGCCCCACTCTGTTGTGATTGGTCTACAGCTTAAAGCGTATGTCAGAGATGTAACGCCCCTAACCATAACCGGCGAGTATGAGGCTTCCTGAGGTGCTGTAAACACTACTGTAACTACGCTAACTGTTATCAGTGAAGAATAACAGTGTTTCCTTGACATAGTGATAAACTCTTCCTGACCTTATGACTACCTTTGTTTGAGGGCGAGCCGGAAAGGAAACATGAAACAGAAACAATGTCAGGACTACAAATGAGGCGTTTCAGACTCATTCTGGCATGGACTTTGTGCTTTATAAATAGTGCTGTCAATCGATTAAAAAAAATGTATCGCATATTTTTTCACAGTTTCTTATATTTTTATATTGTAATAATTTCACAGTTACTCTCCAAACTAATGTAGAAACAACTTAAAGACAGTATATTTTAAATATTTGTTGTAATGGCATCTTTTAATGAATGAAGGCTAGTATCACTGACGCTAATACTGATACTGATGTCTCTATGGAAACATTAATGATAGACATTCAACGTTACAGTATAATTGAAAGCTATATCAATTTCAACATTTATTAGGCTTTAAAAAAATTACTTTTAATTTAAGTGAAGTTAAAACAATCTTCACATAAACCCATTATTATAAATGTCATATTGTGGCCTTCTGTCTAACAGGTAGGAAATATACAGAAATTGAAGTTCTGCGCACTGCATAAATTATGAATTAAATATAGATTAATCCTTATTAAAGTTAAAGTTTCTCTGTTGCCTTTGTTCTGTGATGAACGTTAATGACAGACATCATTAGTGGCTGCTGTCACTTTAAGATCTGCCGCTGCCGAACATGACGCGGATCTGACGCGCTGTCGCACGCATCTCATTTCCTCACAACACTTTAAGTTTATTTAAGACGTTATTTGAGCATTTGCATGAATAAGAGCGTGATCATATACTGTAATGTAACGCTAGCCAAAGGATGACAGAAAAAAAGCATGTTGTGTTCATTGAAAAAAATTAATTGCATGCGGTAACGCGCCAATTTTGGCAGTACTAATTATAAAATACTTTTGATACATTAATTTATAATGCATTGTATATGAATAATTATAACCAAAGTTATAATACAGTATAATACATATCTATTTATTGTTACACCTTTAGAAAGTATAACGCATTAAAACACGACAAACAAACAATCTGCAAATATTATAATGCATTTTAACTTACAATTATCAGTGTAACTGGTTTTTACCAGCTTTCTTAGTGAGATCAATTTCAAACGGTTGCTCAGTCATGACCGTATGACAGAGAAAACGGACCATGGATATAAGAAAGTTTCTCATAAACTCGCTATAGTGCCCCTTGTGGCAACGCAGAGAATGCAAAAGGTACTCGAGTTGTGTTTTCTGATATTCTGGGGCGAAAACATGTAGGTGAGTATGTTTTTAGGCCTTAAATGAATCATTCTGAACAAAACCAAATGTGTTTCACTATCAAAAATAAGAGGAACCTGTTTGTTGAAATTTGAACAAAAAAATGAATCAGACTTTCTAACAGTATTAATGACAGTGCACTAAAAAGGCCAGTGAACGACTAAAACTTCAAGAGCAGTTGTGACGGTAGAAGGTAATATCGGGAACCGACATGATATTTCCTGCCATTCCGGTTTGGGAATGGATTCTCTGGCAAAACGAAACAAAAAGTGCGTCCGCCGTCCCTCGGGACTCTACATAATGCATGAGCTGGTGCAGGGTTACATAGAGAAACGCTCTGAGCTAGCAAAAATCAGGCCAGAGACAGGAAGTGCACTGATATCATCCATCACCGTTCCATTTGCTTTAGCTATATGATCTGGGCTGTTTGATCGTCCTGTTGTTTATGTGCTTGTTTTGCCATGCAACTGTACAATAATTCATAATTACACTTCTATTCTGTTGCATTCTTGTTCCAAATCCTAGTGAGCTGTCTATAAAGGCAGCAAAATAAGGCATCAAGTGTGCTTCAGATGCAAAGGTCCCAAAAGAGAAGTAGCATGCAAATACTCCTCAGATTTTTGCATTGCAAAGAGATCCATAAAATTATGAATACATCCTGTTCAATGTTGAAAAATATTAATACATCTTTTTATAATAATAATATATAATAATTCAAGTATAATACAAAAGTAATATTGTTTCACATATTAATATAAAATAATAATCCAAAAATATTTTACACTATTTATATGTATGCTTGTGTATAGAATTAATAGCTTGGCAAAATGGCTAATGCAAAATGCGACAGTGAAGTGAAGTCAAATATGCAACAATGTAAAGCGCACTAAGTCAGTCCCTTATGAGGGTCTGTTAGGATGCAGTCTAAGAAGGCAGCTCCCTATGTAGGCACTAGGCAGCTCACTGGGTTTCAAAGCAATGAAAGCACAGGGTTGCATTTCCTAAAAGCATTGTGAACATATGTAGATAGTTTCTACAATATATTTATTTAATTAATTTTGGAGTACTGACAGGTTTAAATGTGACGACTGCAGACCAAAATCTAATTGATCCACTTCAGCATTTGACGTAAAGCTTTACAAACCATCTATCTCTATTAAATGTCAAGCATTTCATTGCTTATTAGATCAATATACTGAGGAACATTACATTAGGCGACACAATAGAGCGTATGCATTCATGGTGGCTGGAGGAAATAATAATAATAGTCACATGTGCACCTCTAAACTGCTATTATCAGTGTCACATGCAATGCGGGATCATGGCAAAGATGGAGACCGACAAACACACACTCACACACATCCAAGCCACAAGCGGCATCCAAACTTTGTCTTCTCCATGCGATATCTTTCATTACGTTGCCCTACACCCTTACGACACACAGAGGGTTTAATGCCCAGAATCTTCAACCAATCAAATCAACCTGAAAATTGAAGTTCTTTTGCATCCCTTGAGGTTTGCGTGCCAGGTTGATTTGGTTGTCATTCTGCGCATTAAGTGGTGAGGGTGTGGGTGAGGGTTCTCGATGCATGTGAGACCGTGATGCTCGCGTCTACAGGTGAAGCAAGGTGATGCAAATTAGACAAGCAAGAGCATTCCTTGAGGAAGAGCAAGGCCAGGAGCTGCCGTTAGGACAGGCGAGCCAGAACCAGAACCAGAACTTACTTTCCACTAATAACCGGCTCAGATCTCCGAGAGACCAGGCCCGGTCTCGGCAGGTGGTTATTCCTATCGATAAGGACACAGTTTGTCAGACAAACACACACACATACAGAGCGCTGCTTCTTCTGCCTCTGTGGTTTGAGAAGTAGCTGTTATGAACGACGTGTCTCTAAAGAGGTCAGCGCTAAACCACTAAAGAGTCATTTGAGTCTCTCTCAGGTTCTTCTGTGACTTTAGCTACTTGCACTGGCTTTATTAATGTCATATTAAAGGAATAGCTCATCCAAAAATCACCTACTCACCTTCATGTCATTCCAAACTTGATGATTAATGGGTACGGTGCCCTCAAAAGAAGAAAAATCACCAACACTATGGCTTTCACAGTAGATCTCAAATTCGTTCATTTCCAGAGACTTAAATCCTGGGCTGTCCACTAGCAACCATATCATTTTTCTGAATTGAAAAGCAACATGCACATCCTTAAAAAAAATCCTAATTTTGTTCCACAGATGAAAGGAAGTCACATGTTTGGAACAACATGAGGGTGTCACCTGAAATATTCCTTTAATGCAATATTTACACTAGCGATTAAAAGTCTGGGGTCGGTAAGATATTTTAATGTTTTTGAAAGAAGTCTCTTCTGCTCACCAAAGCTGCATTTATGTGATCAAAAATACAGTAAAAATTGTGAAATATTATTACAATTTAATTTAGCTATGTTCTATGTGAATATATAGTAAAATGTAATCTATTCCTGTGATCACATGATCCTTCAGAAATCATTCTGATATGAGGATTTGCTGCTCAAGAAACATTTATGATTATTATCAATGTTGAAAACAGTTGTGCTGCTTCAGTTTTTCTGGACATTTTATCAGGATTCTTTGATGAACAGAAAGAACAGTATTTGTGCTGGCAAAATAGGTGGGAATGCACAAGCTACGGGGAAAGCCCGCGTCTAGCGATCCCAGTACTCAAAATAGCAATTAGGGTGTACTCACACTAGGCACGGTTGCCCGAGCGCGACAGACTTTGGGGGTCAAACGTGCCCGGGCACGGTTCAGATCGGCTAGTGTGAGTACACCCTTAAACATCTAAAAGTATCTTTATTTGTGTGTTTTCTGGGAGGAGTACCTTTCCCTTGTCCATGAAAACTGCTCGCTTCTCGACGATACTGTCGCTCAGCACAAGATGTCACACGATGTCATTCAGTGGCATGAGTCTGAACCAATGAAATGTGATTTTCAAACTCATGATTGTAAACAAAACGATCTTACTCGCGCTGACTGACACGTCCGAAGCGTGCGCACAGAGACGCATCCGACAGCGTGTGATCCCGATATACACACACAGAATTACATTACTTCAAAATATCTTGGCGAGTATTCACGCAAACATTATCTGTTATGTCTTATGTGAACGTTTGGTTAACTGTTGGGGAAAAACATCTGATGTGTGACATTATATTAGATCTGTGCGGTACGATCTGTTTCAGTAATGTTAATCAAACTATTGTGGTATCATGGGGAAAAAATATATCTATTTCTATAGATATTTGGATTTTGATTTGGTGTGTCAAATTCAGTGTTTTTACCAGGAATTTTAAGGTGATTTTGTTTTGGAACCTTCAGAAAACTTTAATGCGACTTTGCTGACTCTATCGACGTCAAACAGGTGTAGCTCATTCTGTCTCATTCGAACAAATCATACATCATTTTGAAGGAAAATGTGCTCATTGCGACTCATTTTGCCAGCACGGGTCACATTTATTTGTAATCAAAATCTTTTGCAACATTACATATGTGAGCCTGGTCATACGGGTCAATTTTTTTAAATTGAGATTTATACATCATCTGAAAGCTGAATAAATAAGCTTTCCATTGATGTGGTTTGTTAGGATATGACAATATTTGGCTGAGATTTGAAAATCTGGAATCTGAGGGTGCAAAAAAAATCTCCAAATTAAGTCCTTAGCAATGCATATTACTACTAATAATACATTATATATATATATATATATATATATATATATTTATGGTAGGAAATTTACAAAATATCTTCATGGAACATGATCTTAATATCCTAATGATTTTTGGCATAAAAGAAAAATTTATAATTTTGCCCCATACAATGTATTGTTGGCCATTGCCACAAATATCCCCGTGAGACGCAGGACTGGTTTTGTGCTCCAGGGTCACATGTCTTAATTCCTTTAAAATCTTACAGACCCCAAACTTTGAATGATAGTGTTCATAAAGACTTTTGTTCTCCTCATTGTATGTTCAAGAGAAGCGATGTAAACAGAGAGAGAAAGACTGAGGTAAACATCAGTAAACACACACACACACGTACATGTACACACACACACATACACACACTCAAACAGGGAACCATCAATGTCATCAATGGATGAGACAGCTAAATGTTTATGTGTCTGATTCAAATCAGCATAATTTGGGTTCAGCTAATTGGTCCTTTTCGACCTGTAGATTTGTTTATTTTAAGAAATGAGATCACTATTCTTTAACTTTTTTTTGTTTACTAGACAGGGGAAACTGTAAGAAATTGGTGTTTTTATAGCTGCATGGACAAATGAAATTATGATGAATCACAACACAAGCATCTCATTTTTTGTGCTTTTGAAAGAAAAGAAAACTCAACTGACCTAAAATAAAGCAAAGGATAATGGGAAAATGGCACATTTGAAATGGGTGCTCACATGTCACTGGCGATGGAGGAGTTTCGGGACATCGACTTCGGCGACAGGTCATAGTCGCTGTCGGAGCGGTAGAGGAAGGATTCCCTCCGCTGGCTGTGCACAAAGTTGGCCTGAATGATCAGGCCCGAACCCGGACTCGTCATGGGATCCAGGGGACTCCGTCCCGACGACGTGCCATTGTCCACGTCAAAGCTGTAGAGAAAGAGAGAGCATGTTATGGAAGTTAACATATTAAGTTTGGTTAAAAAAAATGTTGCCACAATTTGTCACGCTTCATTGTGTTATTATCACAAATAAAACAATCGACTCTAAGCTCAACTACGCAATATGGGCTCCAGACTGCGACCAAATGGTGGCATTTTGTGACCTTTTTTCCTGCTGGTGCGACTACATTTTGTTAGAGGTCGCACTGGTGCCTTCACCACGGTGCCCAACTCATGAGAGCTGCCATTTCTGTTACACATGACAAACATCAAACGGCAAACAGAACAGATCGTGCTACTCGTAAGAGCGCGAGCGCATACACAGGACGATCTCGATCACGTGACACCGTTACTACACAGCGCTGGAGATCCAGTGAGAAAGCGCTTGAGTTCACCACAGAATTATTAACATCGCTACTGTGAGATCTAGTGGAAGCGTTCGGTGTTATAAACCACAGATATCAGATCAAACAGCGCTGACGTGGAGACCAGGAGAAACATTGAGCCATGAGCGAAGATCAGGGGTTTCAGTCACAAATCACCAACATTCACCATGGATTTAATGTAGTAACACACCATGGTATTGTGGCAGAAATAGTCGAATGTTGTTGTTATTTCACCTCAGGGTTCGCACAACCTTTTGAGAGTGAAATTCAAGCACTTTTCAAGAGCTTTACACTTTTTTTTCCAGACCTTAATAGCTTTAAATATTATCCAATTTTAATGTTATTTATTTTTAATGTGATGATTTGTAAAACTAAAAGTTTAAAGGTTTAGGAAAACTAACACTTGAAGCACTTATTGATTTATTAGCCATTTCCATTCGCTAATATATGGAAAAAAGTAGGAAGTCACAAAGTCTCATGAAAAACAAACTTTATAATCACTGAAGCTGTCGGTCAGTTCAGTGTGATACTATAGACGAACAATGGTACATTTAATAAGAGTAGAATATTTACATTTTCCCTATAAAAATGAGGTTTTTGCACATTATTGTTGTTGTAAAAGTTAATTTTATCTGCATATCAGTTCTAGCTCAGTGCTTCACTGTTAAATTTCCAATAAACAAACATGTAATATTATTAGTAACTGCACTTATTAACAAAACAATGCAAAACAATAGTCATTTTATGATTAAATTAACTTAGTGGTGCTGGAGCCCTCTGCTTACAAAATGTTTAACAAATTTTTAATAATATTTGAATAAAGGGTGAATATGTCAATATTCCTAGGCCGAAAATCACTATAATAAACAGATTACTAGCAAAAACTGTATACTGAATAATATGTGTTATATAATGTTCTTAGTCTTTCCTTCCTGTGACAGAAAATACAAGAGTTTATGTTGAAATAAATCCTAGTTACAGTTTGTGTAACCAAAAGAAAAAAAATACTATGCATAATGCAGGACGTTTAATTGTAAAACACACCAGGACTCTTATTTTGAAATGTCAATGTTTTACTATTGCCGACTGCTTATGCAAAAAGATGAGAAAATATGCAACCATCTACAACATATTACAATATAAACACCATACAGTAAACATCATTATAATTCATCAACAGGAAATCATAAGCAATCGTTTGACATAAATGCGCGGTATTCATTGATCGTGAACTGCTCAGAAACCGCGAGCCTATAGAACGCGTAAATAGATAGAACAACGGATGGATGGATGGAGAGATGGCTAGATAGATAGATAGATGTGTCACATTTTGACTTTGAAATCATACTTATTAATTTAAATGATTTTAATTAAATCATAGCCTTTTAATAATCACATTATGCTGTCTAGCATTCCTGTTTTCCATCTCCAAATTAAAATAATTACCAAGACGTTTGTTATACAATTTAAGATATTTTTGACCTAAAATTTCATAAAACATGAAATGCATTTTAAAACCATTTACAGTTTGCACACATTTATTTTTAATCACAAATGTGAGTGAAACTATTGAGCCCTGCAAATGCCCTGTAGGGGGCGCCGTTCACCACCTCACAGAAATGAAGCTGGAGATGCTTGTGAACACATGGGGATTGCCTCACCTAAAGCTAAAGCTGCTTATCCTAATGACCCTACGCTAGCAGTGACGGGAATGCAGAGGTTTCCCTCCCAGTGACGTCCGGCGCTCAGGTAGACACTGCCACTGGCTTTAGCCGTCATTATCCCGTCCTTTGTGTTGAGAGGCTTTTCAGCGGCTAATGAGGTACTCGTGACGTCACAGGCAGTGATTCATAAGGTGAGCGTGTTTCCCCGTGAGCGTCCGTGTGTAGCTCATCTGAAACCGAAATAAATCCCCAGTGACTCACTCACATGTCTCTGACTCTTTTAAAGATACGCTGCAATTTCCTAGAAAGCCTGAATGGGAGAAACGGCAGAAACACGTGGAACTGGAACGCTGATGCTCTCGACTTACAGGCCAGACAAAAGAGCAGATTTCACAACCCAAGAAGGATGAGCAGAGAAAGAGAAACTCTGATAAACGACTATCTGTAATCATGGGGAACATGCTGAAATTCCTCTCCTAAAAAGGACGAGAGCCGTCAGCTCAGCGAAGATCTAAACGCTCGCTAACACGATCCAGAGCGCTGCAGGTTTGGCGAAACACAACTGCAGACTGACGAAGAAATGACAGCTGGAAATTAAGTAAACCGGTTTGCTGAAGCACTTATGAATGGCTTGATGTATAGCGAGAGTCACTTGATCTGAGCTGAACGTGTTTCCTCGTCATTAAAGAGTGTTTTACTATGAAACTTCCTTTCCTTCCTGTTTTACACTTTGGCCACTTTAGCTTCGCAAAATTCACAAGCCTGAACAATTATTAAATACAATAAAATATTAAATATTAAATACAATTAAATGACAATCATTCAAACTATCTATCCATCTCTCCATCCATCCATCCATCCGTCGTTCTCTGTTGTTCTCTCTGTCTGTCGTTCTATCTATCTATCCATCTCTCCATCCATCCATCCATCCGTCGTTCTCTGTTGTTCTCTCTGTCTGTCGTTCTATCTATCTATCCATCTCTCCATCCATCTATCCATCAGTTGTTCTCTCTGTCTGTCGTTCTATCTATCCATCTCTCCATCCATCCATCCATCCATCTAACCATCCGTCGTTCTCTCTGTCTGTCGTTCTATCTATCTATCTCTCCATCCATCTATCCATTAGTTGTTCTCTCTGTCTGTCGTTCTATCTATCTATCTATCTATCTCTGCATCCATCTATCCATCAGTTGTTCTCTCTGTCTGTCTTTCTATCTATCCATCTCTCCATCCATCCATCCATCTAGCCATCCGTCGTTCTCTCTGTCTGTCGTTCTATCTATCTATCCATCTCTCCATCCATCCATCCATCCATCCGTCGTTCTCTGTTGTTCTCTCTGTCTGTCGTTCTATCTATCTATCCATCTCTCCATCCATCTATCCATCAGTTGTTCTCTCTGTCTGTCGTTCTATCTATCCATCTCTCCATCCATCCATCCATCCATCTAACCATCTGTCGTTCTCTCTGTCTGTCGTTCTATCTATCTATCTCTCCATCCATCTATCCATTAGTTGTTCTCTCTGTCGTTCTATCTATCTATCTATCTATCTCTGCATCCATCTATCCATCAGTTGTTCTCTCTGTCTGTCTTTCTATCTATCTATCTCTCTTCATCCGTCGTTCTGTCTGTTGTTCTCTCTGTCGTTCTATCTATCTATCCATCTCTCATCCATCCATCCGTCGTTCTGTCTGTTGTTCTCTCTGTCTGTCGTTCTATCTATCTATCACTCCATCCATCAATCTATCCATCCATCGTTCTCTCTGTCTGTCGTTCTATCTATCTATCCATCTCTCCATCCATCCATCCGTCGTTCTCTCTGTTGTTCTCTCTGTCTGTCGTTCTATCTATCTATCACTCCATCCATCTATCCATCCGTCGTTCTCTCTGTCTGTCGTTCTATCTATCTATCATCTCTCCATCCGTCGTTCTGTCTGTTGTTCTATCTATCTATCTATCTATCTATCTATCATCCATCCATCCGTCGTTCTCTCTGTTGTTCTCTCTGTCTGTCGTTCTATCTATCCATCCGTCGTTCTCTCTGTCTGTCGTCCTATCTATCTATCCATCCATCCGTCGTTCTGTCTGTTGTTCTATTTTTCTATCTATCTATCTATACATTTCTTCAAAAACAAAGCCATGTTGAAGTTTTAAGTTAAGTTAAGATTCAAAGTTAGACCTGACTAAGTACAGTTATATGAGTTTTACTTTAATAGTTTTTAATTGTACTTCTTTTAATTGCATTCAAATTGCAATTCTGAGGCCTGTTCAAATTCAGGAATTAAATCGGAATTGAAAGTCATTCTCAATTCAAACCTGAATGTTCTGAAATCCTGCCATGATTTGACATCACGATCCTAAAGCTCTGACTGACCTTGAAGAGAGAAGCAGAAATCAATGAGCTCCTGTTCTGCAGCCAGAAAAGGCTTTGCTTCGATTTAGACACCTTTCCCCTCACGCCACGGCACAACCAAGACCCTAACCTTCATCATCCTCACATGCGTGACATGTCTGCTGACCCTCTCGTGCTGTGCTGCAATGTAACACCAAACATTTGCTCATTTAATATGAGAAAAATAAGAGTTCAGGGACTCTCAAAAGCACCAGCATGGTGAACATCACCAAGTAAAGCCCTGGATGTCTAGTGACGCACAGCAAATGAGACATTGGGGAGACCCATTGCTTTCATCTTCTCCGTGGGATGTTTCTCCCGCTCTGGGACGTGCTCTGTACTTCTGTGGGATTTGGCCTGTTTTGACCTCAGATTTGTGACGAAAGCAAAAGTATTACTCTCGTTCCATTATCACATTATCATCCTAATGCACTTCTGCATGAGTGCGAGACCGCATGTGTGCGTAAAGATACCTGAGCCTTTAGCCGATACTGTCGGAGTAGTGTATTGTGATACGTCCTCCAGAGGAGAGCTGGAGGGACAGAACGGATATACCGTATTACTTCACCGCCTACTCTAATAACCAAGCCGCAACACTGTGTGAATACAGCCAAACCTGTCCGGAGGCTGTTCATCTCGGACCGTCACCATGGGAATGTGCACTAAACGTCAAAGCTCACTGTCATGTCAAACTATTGTGAGGACTGGGAAAAAATCGAGTATTAAATGAACATGTGTTTAGACACATTAACCACAAACATGCAGGGATTGGTGCATTTACATGAAGCATCATTCACAATGCATCTAATTACAGAAATATGATGCTTTTCCTAGAGAAAGAAGGAAATAACTTGATTTTAATATTCAGATCTGATCAGACTGATAAAAGTAAAACATGTCAGCTGTGATATTATTGGTCAATGTAATTTTTTCCAACCTCGGGCCCTTTTTTTTTTTTTTTTACGTTAACTTGCTCTAATGAATTTATTTAGAAAGTAAACGATTTCACATCCTCTTAAAATTACAAAAGCATCACCAGTGTCCATCTATGGGGATGTTTATGAATTTAAAAAATCACATTGAAACGTTCTTAAAGAGACAGTTCACCTAAAAATTCTATCATTTAACTCATGTCATGCCGTTCCAGACCTGTGAGATTAAATGTTTTCTTAGGGAACATAATTCTTTGGATTATAATGCATTATATAGTGACATAAATAATTGTAACCAAAGTTAAAATGCATTATAATATGAAGTGCAAATACTGAAACTGATTGTTTGTTGTGTTTTAATGCATTATACTTTCTAAAGATGTGTTCAATGAATAGAAAGGTATTATAATGCATTATAACTGTAGTTACAATTATTCATGAGATCATTACAATGCATTATAAGGTGCATTACAAGGCATAATTAACAATTTAACCAATAGCCAAATTTAGCTCACTGTAAAAAAAATTGTTTCAACTTAAAAAAAGTGTTAATGCTGCCTTGAAATTTTAAGTTTAGTCAACTCAAATATCCAAGTTATCACATTTCAAGTTGACTAAACATAAAATTTTAAGGCAACACACAGACGCTCTTTTTGCTAATAACAATGTGAGACGCAGGTCGGTACAGCGGAAAAAAGTGTGACGTTTTTTATTTCTTTTAACTTGAGAATGCCGTGTCATGAGCTGTTCGAAATAAGAGATCAGTATAAACGAAGAGGAATCCATATGTTTAAAAAAGTAAGGTCAAGAACTAATATAAAAAATAGATCATTTTGAGAAGGAATTACAATTTTGCAAATTTAAGAAAATGTTTAAAAACAAGGTGATAATTAATTATATATCACAATATAAATAATTGGTGTATGCAATACTTAATCTATTGTATTAATATCTGAAATGTGTACATTTATATATGATCTTTGTAATTATCCTTGTACATTTTGGAAAATGTATGTAACTATTGTTTATCTTGTACTAATCTAATTCATTAGAAAAAAAAAATTACGCTCTTTAGAGAAATATGTATAAAGGGTAGGCATAATAAGCAGTGGCTTCAGCCTACACCTTTTTCGGTTATCATGTATATTTTTTTGTTATATTTTTTGTTTTGTTTTATTTATTATGAAAAATTGTCTGTAAGGACCGATTTTTTTTTTATCTATCTATGAGTGAGATGCTACAAAAGACGCTAGGCGGTCAAACCATTGACTGTAATAAAAAATGGACAACGCGCCTTCACTCTTTTCTGTTTAAATATGGCGCTGACATCTTGAGTCTCGAGTCTGTGCAGTCGTGAGCGTGAAGTCCCGCCCACACTCCCGCCTTATCAACAACTTTTTGTGAAATAAACAGTTATGGAAATGTGGAAATTAAAGTTAAAGCTCCAATCTCCTCCTGAAGTTCCTGGAAAAAGTCTGTTGGTGCCTCAGAGACTTCGCTCAGAGAAGCTGTCAATCTCAGCTGTCAATCATAACGTCACACCCCCGTTTTTATAGCATCAAATAACTAAAACTGAAACCAAATTATTTAAAGAACAAACACTTGAACTAACATCAGCATGATAAAAACTGCCTAAAATGACAGAAACCATCTTTGGAAAACATTTATTTGAAATGTAATTTGATTGTTTAGTTTGTTTACATTGCATAGAGAGGGCGGGGTTTATGAGCAATACTGCACCCAGCCACCAGGGGGCGATCGAGGCGCTTTGGCTTCACTTTTCAGGACTCGTGTGGCACACTTGGGTCAAACATGTCTGTCTAGCGCGTTTACATTGAAAAACTATGGAAAAGTAGCGCAGTGGAATGGATAACGTGTTCTGCGTGAACGCCGCCGTACTGTTTTCCACACATCCAGCAGCACAACACACTCTTGAAAACTCCTTCATCCAGCAAGCCGACCTGACACATCCGATCTGCTTCAGCAGACATCACGCCGAAGGCTTAACACGTCACAGAGCGCGCTCCATCACGTGAGCCGCGCGTCACAGAGCAGCTGCACCTCTTCCCTTTTAAGGCACGGTGGGGTGCGCTGGCAGGCCTCTGTCCACCGGGGCCCCGTCTCTGAGAGGCTGACGCACGACAGGGGCCCAGGGCTCCTACAGGGCCCTCTCTAATTGGCCTGACCGTCAACGCCAGGCACATAGACGACAATGAGTTTATTTATAAAGGTGCCGAAGACGCACGGTAAGTGAGAGAGAAAGAGAGATGCCCTTGGCCTATTTTGGCAGAGGTCGTCCCCGGATAGATGGCAGGCAGGAGACGGAGTCCAGAGAGACAAAAAGGGGGAGAGAAGTCGTTTGGTGACATGCCACGAGGCAACAGGATGCACTTGCGTCTTTTTGCGAGCGCGTGCGGTGCGGCCTGCCGCGCGTTTCCAGGTCAGAGCAGGCTGACGGTGTGAGCCAAGAGGAGAAAGAGACGAGCGCTGGAGCGTGCGGGACATCTGTTCTTTAATACGGTCCTGCAACACACTCATAGTAGAAGAGTCACCTTATTGTTTCAGTCAACTGTTGTGCAGCGACTATTATGATGCCTATTGTGCCGCATTTGCAGGATAATAACTGTTGGGATGTTTATTCTGGTGGTGGAATGCGTGAGCTATTGTGGTCTCTTGCGTTGTGAATGGTCTCTAACGGCCCATTTGAAACTTGACTCAAGCTCCCAACTGACAGGATTATGAAAGACCGGAGGACCGGTGGTCAACGCTGGGAAAAGATTCACGTCTTTCTATGGGCAAAGATATTTTTACACCACACTAAAGCCACAGTGATGTCAGCCAACAACAAACACACTAGACCAGCAGTGGTCAACTAGAAATGACAGAAATTCATTTCTGTAATAAACAAAATTGACTGTATTTACTTTCTTAATACATGCTCCTGTTATTGTGAATGATTCATTAGTGCACGTTATTCCATATAAAACGAAAACTTTGACAACTTTCCTTTTCGTCTGACGTCACCAAACTCTTGTTTTTCTCAATTCTGGCACGTAACGCCCACTTTTTACAATGCAGTCAATTCTAGATAGATAAAACAGGTCTCGTTCTGCATTTTCTTTCTTGTTAAATATCCTGTTTTACTCAGAAATAGGTTACAAGAAAAATGGGTTTCATGCTGACTAAACATTCAACCGTTTAATAGGAACATAGTGTGTAGAGTCATAAACACAAGAAGTAGTGATTAATAATCAAACTGTGACTATTTACATAAAAATAATGACATTATAAAACTTTAAAATGATATATATATATATATATATATATATATACGTATATAAAAAATATAAAGTATATCAAGTACAGTAATATGTCAAATATATATAATATTCTTTAATTATGAAAGAATTTAGATATTATTAAAAAAAGTTTTTAAAAAAACCATTAAAAATACTTTTGAATACATATATATATATATATATATATATATATATATATATATATATATATATATATATATTCAAATTGTCTCCATCAACCACATATATATAATAAGCTTTCCTTAGCCAAGAAAAATTAGCTATCAGAATCAGCCTCAAATTTCTATGTGTGTGCATACCAAAATATAATTATATTTAATTATACACAAAGCAAATCTGTGGTAGATACCAAACTATAAGATGCCATTGTAAGCAGGATCTGAACGCATGCCTGTGAGCCAGCAGAAAGCGAGAACGAGTGAAACTTTACCAGATTCCCTCCGTGTTCCTGAGAGAGCTGGTGGAACGCGAGCGCGGTTTCATAACGATACTCATGGCCAAACGTCTCTCGGTTTTCTCTACACCTCGTCAAAGTCCGTCCCGCTCCGTGATGGACATGCTCTCCAGATAATCCAGCTCTGTGCTCAAACTCTGTCTCTGTCTCTCTGTGTGTCTGCAGGGGAAGCGAGCTGGACTGAATATCACGTTTCTAGTCCTAGCACTGGCCTAGCAGTGGGAGTGTGTGTGTGTGTGTGTGAGGAGGGATAAACCCTCAGGGTCCTGTGTGTGTGTGTTTGTGCCGTATCTCAGCGAGGGAACCAGAGCGGACGGCTTTAGGGAGCGGAGGGGGTGGAAATGCAGCTGGTGACAGCGTCAGAGCCCACTTCTCAGAGGCATGGAGGACACACACACACGAGACAAAAAACACCAGCCAAGTGAGAGAAAACCACAATGAGATCTCTTTAGCATCTCAACTCATTATCCAAGATAGCATCAAGATGCATGGAGAGCAAACGGAGACCTGATATCATGTTTCTCCTGATAAAAGACCTCACGTGCCTCCTATAGGGTTTCAGAAAGACCTCAAACTGTGTACAGATTTTACAAATATTAAGATATCAATTAGACACCAATCAGAGTCAGCACTAGAGTTTCTAGTTTTAAACCTCAGCTAAAAACATATTGGTATTATTTGGCTTTGTAATTAGGGGTGTTGGCATGTTGTGTATGTGGTTTAATGCATTATACTTTCTAAAGATGTGTTTAATTAATAGAAAGGTATTATAATGTATACAATGCATTATAAGGTGCATTACAAGGCATATTTTTTTATAATGCATTAAACTAAACTATTGGATACATTTAACCAATAGCTAAATGTTGCTATTTAAATGGCTTACAGTAACTGAAATAAAGCAGAAATAACATAAAATATAATTATTAAACCAAAAAATAAATGAAAGTTAGAAATTATGTCAGAAATAAGTACAAAAAAAATGAAAGTTAATGACGATTTAAAAATAAATAATCGTAAAATGACACTGATTAAAAATCAGATCTTTTGATATGAAGAGTTTAGAGAGGCAGAGATTTCAACATTTCTCATCAAATTCTTCCCAGACTAAATGATGACGCTCTGCTCTGATTCCTGGGATTTTACATCATTCCCATGATGCAAGGGTGCTCTGTGAGCTTGCTAGGGTGTTGCTATTTGGTTGCTAAGGTGTTCTATGTGAGAGGAGAGAAGCCAGTATAAAAAAGGAAAGAGTGTGAGGAAGAAGGAGGCTCTCCATGGGAAAGCGCTGGAGGAGGAGGAGAGCTGGAGTGTGAATGACGGTCTTGACAGGAGTCAGGAGATATGGAGGTGTTTCTGAAGGCTTGAATGGCTTTCTCCACAGAGCTGTCGCCAGTTTTTTCAATACATGCTCCTGGTTTTAATGTGCATGATTCATCAGGTCAAATGGAAGCTTGTTTCCACCATGGAATGAGAAATAAAGGTAATTGTGACTGTGTGAATTTTTATCTCGCAATTCAGACTTTATAACTCAAACTCACAATATCTCAAAAAGTCCAAATTGTGAGATGAAAAAGATAAAAAATGATGTGGCGGAAACAAGCATCCATACAGTAGGTCACCTTACCATATCAAAAAAAATGGCAGTAACACTTTCCTTAAAGCCCTTTATATATACAGTATATATATATAAAATGCATTATATCTTTTCATAAATAATTGTAACCAAAATTAAAATGCATTATAATATGAATTGCAGATTCTGAAACTGATTGTTTGTTGTGTTTTAATGCATTATACTTTCTAAGATGTGTTCAATGAAAAGTATTATAATGCATTATAACTGTAGTTACAATTATTCATGAGAGACAAGGTGCATTACACGTAAGATAATGTAATTACAAGGCACACTGCAAACCCAAATAAGTTGGCAAAACAAACAAAAAATTAAGTTAAGAAAATGAAACTAAGTAAGCAGAACTGCCAGATTTTTATTTCATACTTTTAATTGCTCTTAACTTGAAATATTTGAGTAAGCTCATTCATACATTTCATTTAAAATGATCATGTAATCTCAACTTAAATATTTTTAGTTGGCTAGCTTTAACAAGCTAATTCAGTAAATGCTAACTTGCTAATTGGTAACACAATGCTTTGGTAGCATTAGCATAGCATAATAATTGTACAGCAATACATGTTTTTACACACAAAAACATAATATAACACTTCATTTTAGCATGTACTCTGCCTTTTGAGTAGCATGGCAAAGCAATAGAAATCAGTTCAATTTAAGTTTGTCTAAATAAGTTCATGAAACTCAAAAACTGAAACAATTCAGATTACTTAAAATGTGTCCGTTTTTAGTGAACTCAAAAGAAAAAGTTCTAAATACTCATAAAAGTTCATTTGATTGAACTCATTTGTTTAATTTACTCAAACTACTTCATTATTTTGAGCATTAGTGTACAGTGCATAATTCATGCATTAAAATACTTTTATAATGCATTATATATAAAGGCTTTAAGTAAAGCGTTTCCAACATGTTTTTGTAATGTTTAATCAAAATGCAATAACTTGCATCCAATAAACTATTGGATAAATTTAACCAAAAATGTTCTCACTGTAAAAAAAAAAGTGTTCATGTTGCCTTGAAATTTTAAGTTTAGTCAACTCAAATATCCAAGTTGTCACATTTCAAGTTGACCAAACTTAAAATTTGAAGGCAGCACACACACACATACTTTTTTATGTTGAAACAACATTTTTTTTACAGTGCTGTTTAGAAACATTATCTGCAATGCATCGCCTACTTTTCATCATCCAACTACATTTTGTCTCACTGAATATTCACTCAGAAATGTCAGTAAAATAATTAAAGGGTTTTCACGTTTTTGTGGTTCTCGTATGACGTCAAGCTGTCAAGCCTTTATTTTTAAGAGTGTCTGTATTCTGCATGATGTGCTTTACTGCACACTTCAACTTCCTCAACGCTGAACTCGAGATGCTCTTACTGGCACTCTTAGATATGGGAATGCAATTGAATTTCCTTACATGCGAGTGTGTGTGAGGGATATTGCCCAGCAGACCGTATCTGATCTAATAAAAAGACTTACTGATCCATGAAGCAGCGTGTAACATCGGAGGATTTAGGCTGCGACATGCACTTCCACACGAGCCCCTCCTGGCTTTAAACATCCATCCGGCATTACAGTCCAGTCGGATTCCTAGCAGACAGGCGCTCTAATTAAAGCAATTATTAGAGCAGAGATGTGACGCCGATCATAGCGATCACAGCCCGGATACGACAGACACAAGCCTGAGGATGACAATATCTATGGCCACTTATGATAGAGTCTGAAGACTTTCTGAAGGTCATTATATGTGTTACGTTAATGTCATAAAAGGACAAATTCCTGATCGTCCTTGGAAACATTCTTTAACATCACTGGCATTAGAACAACATCACATTTCCTGGAAGTGAGCAGTTGAGTTACAGGAAGGGAAGACATACAAAAAATCTCATTGAGCTGTATTCAGAATAACCGAAGTCATTGTGCACTGAAGGCAGATGGAAAATTGTGTGCACAATATTAGCACAGCGTCTCATGATGCTCTGACGACACACATCACTTGTGTCTCGAGTCTTTTTGGCAGAAAGGGTGAGCTTTCACAACGGATGAATTTATGCAACAAGGTGGAGGAAGTACGTGTGCAATGACATTCACACATGCTCTATCTAACGGCATTAAGCTTGCATTAATGCTGCAAAGCCCAGCAGAACCCAACACATGAAGAGCTGCAGAAAAACATTAGGACGCCCTCTGGTGGAGAAGACAGAGATCATAAAACTGCACCGTTTCATCAGTGGGACGAATGTCTACCTCTTGACAAAAGAGGCACTATAATCATGATAATAATACTAGATCAGTGAAAAATATTCCATTAGACGTTATTTATCAGAACTAGCTGTGAAGCTGGATGATTAATCGTTAAAAGATCGTGATTTTGATTCAAACACCCACACAAACTCATAACTGACTATCTTTTCAGCCACAGTTTCATTATTTCATATTGTTACATATATTCATATTATCACAGAAGAACTGAGATAAAAGTTTATACAGGGCTTGACGCTTACTTTTTAATCCCAAGGAGCACTTGCGCATTTACAAACTTTAGGGGCGCAACTAACCATTTCTGCCTTTATATATGTGACCATGGACCACAAAACCAGTCATACGGGTCAATTTTTTGAAATTGAGATTTATGCATAATATGAAAGCTGAATAAATAAGCTTTCCATTGATGTGGTTTGTTAGGATAGGACAATATTTGGCTGAGATTTGAAAATCTGGAATCTGAGGGTGCAAAAAAAATCTAAATATTGAGAAAATCTCCTTTAAAGTCGTCCAAATGAAGTCCTTAGCAATGCATATTACTACTAATAATAATTTTTTTTATATATTTCCAGTAGCAAATTTACTAAATATCTTCATGGAACATGATCTTAATATACTAATGATTTTTGGCATAAAAGAAAAATGGATAATTTTGCCCCATACAATGTATTGTTGGCCATTGCCACAAATATCCCCGTGAGACGCAGGACTGGTTTTGTGCTCCAGGGTCACACATAAACACACTGTAATAAACAGATTTTGCCATACTAGTGTTATTTTGGCATTACTGAGATACTATTATAGTTTTTATTAATATTTTGAATTCAATTAAATGTTTGTATTTTCTGCTTTCATTAAAATTTTTAGTTAAAAAAGTAATTTTGTTGATTTTGTTGTTTTTAAAAATGTGTGTATAGTTTTTAATAAATGTTTATTTCAGTTTTAGTTTGGTACATCAGGTTAATGAAACTAAAATAAATATTATTTATTTTATGGCAGTTGACATTTATTCATTTCAAGTAATGAAAAATTGATTTTATGGTTTTAGTTTTTGTTAACTATAATAACACTAATGCTAGTCCCTGAGAGAAGCTACAATAGTTTACTTTAAATTAAATGGAAATTAAATTAAATTGCATACAGTTTGTGTAACCAAATAATAACTGGGGCGTAAATTGATAAGCCTGAAATACACCGGGACTCTTATTTTGAAATGTATATGCTTTAATATTGCAGGATGTTCATTCAAATTCAGATGAGGGAGATAAATATGCATTCTTACAACCGTATACAACATATAACAATATAAACACTATAAAGTAAACACTGTCATAATTGATCAGCATTAGTTCATAAGCAATCGCTGGCATAAATGTGCGTTATTCATTAATTGCGAGAGAACGCACAACAGCGCCACCTTCAGGCTTTGAAACGTGAAGCACTCACATTTATTTTATGAAATCATAGCCTTTTGAAGTTTAATAATCACATTAGGCAGTAACACAATTTATGTTTTTCCATCCCCAAAATAAAAGCTGCTTTAAAATGATCATTAAGACGCTTGTTATACCATTTAAGATATTGAAGACTTTTTATGATCTTACATTTAAGAAAACTAATCCGGAGGGATTTTCTTTTATTCGCACACGTGCTCCAAAATACATCGTACAGTTCACACATCTATTTTTAGTCGCAAATGCAGGTGAAATGCTCACAGTGTCGAGCCCTGATATAAACACTGATGTCTACGGTAGCGTCAAAATAGAGCAAAAGTCCCCTTTTGAAAGTAACTTGACGCTTCAAATAAAGTTTGTATCAATTACATTGTTACACCAGTAGGTGGCGACAAGTGACTGTTAAAATTTGCATTGTCATTGAATCATTCACTCACGAGATTCGTTCAAAAACACTGATTCATCCAGTAATGAAACAAGTGACATCTTTATGAGTGAGTCATTGAATCATTCATTTAAGAGATTTGTTCAAAAACACTGATTCATCCAGTAATGAAACAAGTGAAGTCTTTATGAGTGAGTCATTGAATCATTCACTCAAGAGATTTGTTCAAAAACACTGATTCATCCAGTAATGAAACAAGTGAAGTCTATGAGTGAGTCATTGAATCATTCACTCAAGAGATTCGTTCAAAAACACTGATTCATCCAGTAATGAAACAAGTGAAGTCTATGAGTGAGTCATTGAATCTTTCACTCAAGAGATTCGTTCAAAGACGCTGATTCATCCAGTAATGAAACAAGTGAAGTCTTTATGAGTGAGTCATTGAATCTTTCACTCAAGAGATTCGTTCAAAAACACTGATTCATCAAGTAATGAAACAAGTGAAGTCTTTATGAGCGACTCATTGAATCATTCACTCAAGAGATTCGTTCAAAGACGCTGATTCATCCAGTAATGAAACAAGTGAAGTCTTTATGAGTGAGTCATTGAATCATTCACTCAAGAGATTCGTTCAAAAACACTGATTCATCCAGTAATGAAACAAGTGAAGTCTTTATGAGTGAGTCATTGAATCATTCACTCAAGAGATTCGTTCAAAGACGCTGATTCATCCAGTAATGAAACAAGTGAAGTCTTTGTGAGTGAGTCATTGAATCATTCACTCAAGAGATTCGTTCAAAAACACTGATTCATCCAGTAATGAAACAAGTGAAGTCTTTATGAGCGACTCATTGAATCATTCACTCAAGAGATTCGTTCAAAAACACTGATTCATCCAGTAATGTAACAAGTGAAGTCTTTATGAGCGACTCATTGAATCATTCACTTAAACCATTTTCTTTGTATAATTAATTCTAATTAAACTGACTGCAGCCATTAATATTTTGTCAGAACCTTTAGTAAATTACATAATTTTATTTAAACCGTGGGATAATCACAATCTCTGAAACCAAAAAAAATGCTGATTCTCAATTCATCCAGAATCATGCAGCTCTATCTCTGCCTAGTAAATGTGTGAGAACTATTCTTAAATGTGAGATGTGCGTAACTGCAAAGGAAAGCGGTTTCACCAATAACTTGTTTGGTGTAACACTTAAGGTTTTCTTGTGAAGGAAACTGAAAGAAAAAATGCATCAGGGCAATTTATCAACGTACTGGGCCAAAACCAGTTCCTCTTTCAACATGAATATCACACAATTTCCCACATCCTAAACTGATCTGCTGCGATAGTAAATGCAAAAAACACTCAAACGTATGCTAGGAATAAATTACATTTTAAAATATATTCAAATAGAAAACAGTTATTTTAAACTATTTAACACTATTTTTGATCAAATAAATGCAGCTTTGGTGAGCAGAAGATTATAAACATTCAAATATCTTTCAAACGCCAAATATTTGAACAATAGCGTATAATGAAAAAAAAAATATACAAATATATATATAGCTGCAAAAATTGTATTATACATTTTTTATTATAACTAAAAACAAAGGACAAAAATTTGACATGATAATATGAACCCCTTTTACTCCATCATCTGCTTTTTAAATGCAAGTAATATTTATGCAAGCGATGGGTACACTTGCCCTCTCTAACTGACATTTCACTGCAAAGATGAGAAAAATACAACTGTCCAGAAGAGAATCTGACAATGAGATATACAGAAAGCTTCAGAGCAAACCCACAGCTTCTGCCAGCTCACAGAAAAATGCACTGGAGTTTAGCAAACCAGAATCAGCTTATCTCACTGTGTCAGATCACCTCAGGAAATTCTGAGCGCGCTCGGTACCTGTAGGATTTCAGCAGGCGCTTTCGTTTCATGCCTCTGGTTACGGCTTGCATGGGAGCGATGAAGTCACCCGTACAGTCCTCCTGTAAGTCCATCAAGGTTACATCTGAGCTAGAGCCTTGTCTTAAGATGGCAAGAGCTTCCTGGACTGAGTGTGAGTTGCATCTCCTCCCCTTTCACACAAAGTGACAGACGTCTTCATGTGGCCTCCGCTAACCCTGGCTCCTCCCCTCCGGTAATCTGATTAGCATTTAGGGACACAGAGTCCAAGCGAGGGATACTCTTACCTCTGGCTTTCCCTCAAAGTACTGCACCAGTTCCTCATGTGTAGACAGCCGAAACCCCGCATTTGACAACCCAACTCTCCTTTAAAGGGATAGTTCACTTGAAAGTTCACTTCAAGTCCATTGACCTTTATTTCTACATCATATTATTTTAATGTATTGTCGTAATACATCAGCGCAAATAGTTTGTAGTGAACATTTTTAAGTATTGTAGAAAAACACAAGAGTGTCATTATTCAGCTTTCAAACCCATAAGACTTTGGTTAATCTTCAAAACACAAATGAATGTATTTTGAGAGGTTTCTGCCCCTCTAGATAACCACACCTTTAAAAAAGGGTATAAAGTATTGTACATCATATTGTATCAATATAAATCAAGCAGTTTAATAAAAGTCTTGTGACAAGATGCACTTGCTTTGTACTATAAACATACAGTAGTGGCCAAAAGTGATGTCCGGCCTAGCAAAACTGGGTTACACTTTATTTGAATGTATCTGTAATTATATATTTAAGTACAGAGTAATATTAAGTAACTACATGTACTTAAAATAGGTTAGGGTTTGGTTTAGGGTTAGTTGCATGTAATTATGCATAATTTATAGTTATTACTTATGTAACTTATGTAACAATGACACTGTAAAATAAAGTGTTACCGACTTCAACCTTTTCTCAAATATTATTTAAAATTTGTTATAGATTTTGTAAGCATATTGTGTAGTCGTGCTTGGAGTCGATTGTTTTATTTGTGATAATAACGCAATGAAAAATGACAAATTGTGTGACATAATTATTTGCCAGGCTGTCATACAAAGAAATTATGAATATGTGAAATAAAATAAAATTAATAAAATATGAATATCCGATTATGTTGTAGTTAATGTTTGCTTTTTGTTTTTCTATGCATTTTTGTTGCATAGTAAAATAAAACCTGTAGCTGTAGTTTGCCTTTTTAGCCAAATAATTTTGTCAGATAAATTTCTTAACCAAGTTTAGTGTTTTGTTCTTCCCTCATATTTAAAAAATATAAAATATTTTACTCATATCATATTTTGATGGTTTAATCCAACAAATATCCCTTTCCAGACATCACTTTTGCCTACTACTGTATTTAATTTCATATTTTATTCACATATAAACACAGACGCATAGAATACATCACATATAGTTAACACAAAAGCTTTATATATTATGCTAGAGCAAATCATACTGGTTCTCATGCATCACACACACACACACACGTTTGAGCTTGCTTACCAAATGTGATGGCCTATTGTACACTCAAAAAAAAAAAAGCTTGGTTGTTTCAACCCAAATTTGGGTCAAATATGGACAAACCAACCGCTGAGTTAAAAATGTAACCCAAAGGCTGGGTTTGTCCATATTTGACCCAAATTTGGGTTGAAACAACCCAGTATTTTTTAAAGTGATGTATTTGTGTTGATCGTTGTTAATATGTAAATAAAAGCCTAAATTAAATCTGTTCAACACATAAAGCAATCGTAAGTTTTGGTGACCTAAACTTCCAATGTAGGCATGAAACAAAAAAAACTTGTTGATTTGAAGATTAACCAAAGTCTTATGGGTTTGGAAGGACATTTTCGAGTGAGCTATCCCATTAAAGCGACCTGACCACATGAGCATGCTTAAAAACCAAAAACCTCAAAGGAGAACATTGTCACAGGAGAGGCGGTGAAAAGGTCTGTGGGTAATATCCTCTTTCCGATTCACCTTTACACACAACCACGCTCCCGTTTGGCCGCAGGCCGCGTGAAATTGAAGCGGCCTGCTTCCTCTGCGGTTCAGCGGCGGGTTTGCGCCTCACATTCGTGTAAGTCCTTAAGAAGCACATTGGGGGAGGAAGTGCATCGATATAATTCCTCCTGACAGCCTTGTGTGGATCTGAAACTGAACTGTGTTGGGGCTAGAGAACAAGAAGCCAAAGCTCTTTGTGTTTATTCTCTCTAAACCCATCAAGTCATCAGCATGTTCAGCGCCTGTGTTAACTGCCCATCATCAGCGCAAACTGAGCAACTCATTAAACCGGGACAACAGAGACGAGCACATTGAGGGAACGCTGCTCCCTGATAAAACACGCTGATGGGGCAAATTCTCACTCTCTTAAGCTGCTTTACTCCTCACATAACAGAGCAATCAGATTACACCTGACATTTATAAAGTTTAGCACAAACAGGTAACGTAAATTGAACTCCTCCAGGCCTTAGTGTGCTCCTTATTTGATTTTGAGGAACAAAATTAACAAATTTGTAACCTAAGTGACGCTTGTTGCGAAGCATGATGCTACAGTAGGACGTTTCTATGCGGTTACTAGCCCTGTTTTATCACTAAGACAAATAACAGAAGCCCTCTCCTCAATAAACAACATGTTTGATGCATCCTGTTCTATATAGAAACCAATGCATTTACTAAAGTTAACACACTGAACCTTACTCTAACCTAACTTAACTTAGCAGTAGTGCAACATCAGCCTTATTGGTGCATAATGCACATATCGCATTCTGAGTAAAATAAATGTGGATATCTTTTTTGCAATCCACAGATTGTATTACCCTGAGTAGATATCAGCAACACCAGTTGACTACCAATAGTAAAACTGACACTCCCTGTTGCAAATACCACTAATAATAGCATAATTCTCAATAGGTTTTTCCATAGTGAGTGTCTCTCACCTGATACGGCTCTATTAGGCTCTTTAAGGTGATTAAGTGATATATAAACACATTAGCAGCCTGAGCTCTGCCTATTCATTCAATCACTTTAGGAATAAACAAATGCAAGAGAGGAAATGTTTACACACTATAACAAACAGCCATAGAAAGCAACCCGCTAAAATCCTGCACCGCGAGAGTAAACAACACACATAGGTTAAAAACGTCAAATATCAAACGTTACCATCTTCTCCGGGCTTTAATGTCGATGGGTTTGTTGGTGGCAAACGGCGAGCCGCTGGTGGACATGCAGAGAGGTTTCACTAACAGCTCAAGGGAGAGGAGGTCGGTGCGAGCGGGTAAACTCATCTTTGACATCAGCTCATCTCTTTCCACGTCCTCTCTTTATGAACACGGCGCGAGGCAATGTGACACCAGCTGCTGCAGAGACACTGAGCATTCATAGTCATATTCAGACACCTCGCTGAACCTCTAGCCAAACACTAAACCCGGGGAACAGCGCTGATGCGCTCTCTTCCAGAGACCTGCCAGTTTACCGCTGGAGCTGCCAACATCTAATGAAACTTATGAGACTTGATGTTTATTGACTGGTTCTTGGAAACCCCACACATACCTGTCTGTTTGGAGTTCCTGTGGCACTGTTGCGCAGTGACAGACCAGAACCGGATCACATTTGGTCATTTTGAGATTATCTATGTAGATTGGCCATTTTAAGGCTAATCTGCTCACAAGGGATGTGCAAAAAAAGAACATTTCTAACAGACTTTCATTGTTCAATAATTTTAGCCTCTAATTAAAGCACCACCACTAAAAAATAAAAACTTTAAAGGGTTCTTTCACCACTGGCAAAATGGGCTTTCAATTAAACTTGGCTGCATATACAGTGGAAAGGTGAAATTATTTAACAATTGGAGCTACCTGACTCGAGAAAACTAGAAAAGGGGCTGTTGCTAAATAGTTAGGATAACTTCAACACAGCCATATAGGGCTGTGCCGGTAAACTTGACAACCGCGGTGGTCCACTTAAACACTTTTTTTTGTATGTGAATGCTGTTTTACGTGAATATGACCACAGGAGTCATGCACAAAGCTTTGTTTACAAAAGAAATAATAGGTTAGCAATTAAATGTTACTTTGCAGCCATGGTAACATATGGATCCATGCCGAATGAGAGAGGTAGGCTATGTGAGCACAATTTATGCTCTCTCAGCTTTTTTATTCTGTTTTGCGATCTGGTCAACGCTAATTTTAACAATAGGCCTACTCCATTTTATTCCACTGAACATGGATATCTCGTTTCTTTTCCCAAATCTTCTTTTGCGTTTCAACCATTTTCGCAGGGAATTATAAACCTTTCTTCCTTTTTCGTTGCTAATAATTAGGTCTCTTATACCTATTCGCATCCTTTACTGTGGTAAAGTAGAAAAAACACTGTAGGACAGATACCTTTTTACTTCAAATTCTATTTAACACAGTTTGTGCTTGTTATTAGACTTAGTAAGGCTCGTCAAGTTTATTTGTATAGCGCATTTCACACACTGAAGTTTTAGTTTCGCGTTCTCTGGCAGCACAAAAATCAAACATGGCCTAAATGTCTTGACCCTGTGGAAGATAAAATCCGCTCTTCAGACCTTTTACAACAAGTGTCAGTTGCTTTGCAACATCAGGAAAAAACATGAAGACAAGAAGATATTAGAAAAGAGATGGTATCTTTCCTGCTCGTGTCCCACATCCTTCTCAAAGCGCAGAGCCGCATATGGCGCATCTTTGTGGGGAAATATGAAACAAATATATTTTTTTAACTAATATTTAATTTTTTCGTTTCACTGAAGTAAGTGCTAAAATAAACACGCATGCCTGTTATGAAATGGATGTTTGAGCCTTGTTTATTATTTTAAAATGTTGTCTATATATACACTCACCTAAAGGATTATTAGGAACACCTGTTCAATTTCTCATTAATGCAATTATCTAATCAACCAATCACATGGCAGTTGCTTCAATGCATTTAGGGGTGTGGTCCTGGTCAAGACAATCTCCTGAACTCCAAACTGAATGTCAGAATGGGAAAGAAAGGTGATTTAAGCAATTTTGAGCGTGGCATGGTTGTTGGTGCCAGACGGGCCGGTCTGAGTATTTCACAATCTGCTCAGTTACTGGGATTTTCACGCACAACCATTTCTAGAGTTTACAAAGAATGGTGTGAAAAGGGAAAAACATCCAGTATGCGGCAGTCCTGTGGCCGAAAATGCCTTGTTGATGCTAGAGGTCAGAGGAGAATGGGCCGACTGATTCAAGCTGATAGAAGAGCAACTTTGACTGAAATAACCACTCGTTACAACCGAGGTATGCAGCAAAGCATTTGTGAAGCCACAACACGCACAACCTTGAGGCGGATGGGCTACAACAGCAGAAGACCCCACCGGGTACCACTCATCTCCACTACAAATAGGAAAAAGAGGCTACAATTTGCACGAGCTCACCAAAATTGGACAGTTGAAGACTGGAAAAATGTTGCCTGGTCTGATGAGTCTCGATTTCTGTTGAGACATTCAGATGGTAGAGTCAGAATTTGGCGTAAACAGAATGAGAACATGGATCCATCATGCCTTGTTACCACTGGTGCAGGCTGGTGGTGGTGGTGTAATGGTGTGGGGGATGTTTTCTTGGCACACTTTAGGCCCCTTAGTGCCAATTGGGCATTGTTTAAATGCCACGGCCTACCTGAGCATTGTTTCTGACCATGTCCATCCCTTTATGACCACCATGTACCCATCCTCTGATGGCTACTTCCAGCAGGATAATGCCACAAAGCTCGAATCATTTCAAATTGGTTTCTTGAACATGACAATGAGTTCACTGTACTAAAATGGCCCCCACAGTCACCAGATCTCAACCCAATAGAGCATCTTTGGGATGTGGTGGAACGGGAGCTTCATGCCCTGGATGTGCATCCCACAAATCTCCATCAACTGCAAGATGCTATCCTATCAATATGGGCCAACATTTCTAAAGAATGCTTTCAGCACCTTGTTGAATCAATGCCACGTAGAATTAAGGCAGTTCTGAAGGCGAAAGGGGGTCAAACACAGTATTAGTATGGTGTTCCTAATAATCCTTTAGGTGAGTGTATATACACAGGTGCTGGTCATATAATTAGAATACCATCAAAAAGTTGATTTATTTCACTAATTCCATTCAAAAAGTGAAACTTGTATATTATATTCATTCATTACACACAGACTGATATATTTCAAATGTTTATTTCTTTTAATTTTGAGGATTATAACTGACAACTAAGGAAAATCCCAAATTCAGTATCTCAGAAAATTAGAATATTACTTAAGACCAATACAAAGAAAGGATTTTTAGAAATCTTGGCCAACTGAAAAGTATGAACATGAAAAGTATGAGCATGTACAGCACTCAATACTTAGTTGGGGCTCCTTTTGCCTGAATTACTGCAGCAATGCGGCGTGGCATGGAGTCGATCAGTCTGTGGCACTGCTCAGGTGTTATGAGAGCCCAGGTTGCTCTGATAGTGGCCTTCAGCTCTTCTGCATTGTTGGGTCTGGCATATCGCATCTTCCTCTTCACAATACCTTATAGATTTTCTATGGGGTTAAGGTCAGACGAGTTTGCTGGCCAATTAAGAACAGGGATACCATGGTCCTTAAACCAGGTACTGGTTGCTTTGGCACTGTGTGCAGGTGCCAAGTCCTGTTGGAAAATGAAATCTGCATCTCCATAAAGTTGGTCAGCAGCAGGAAGCATGAAGTGCTCTAAAACTTCCTGGTATACGGCTGCGTTGACCTTGGACCTCAGAAAACACAGTGGACCAACACCAGCAGATGACATGGCACCCCAAACCATCACTGACTGTGGAAACTTTACACTGGACCTCAAGCAACGTGGATTGTGCGCCTCTCCTCTCTTCCTCCAGACTCTGGGACCCTGATTTCCAAAGGAAATGCAAAATTTACTTTCATCAGAGAACATAACTTTGGACCACTCAGCAGCAGTCCAGTCCTTTTTGTCTTTAGCCCAGGCGAGACGCTTCTGACGCTGTCTGTTGTTCAAGAGTGGCTTGACACAAGAAATGCGACAGCTGAACCCATGTCTTGCATACGTCTGTGCGTAGTGGTTCTTGAAGCACTGACTCCAGCTGCAGTCCACTCTTTGTGAATCTCCCCCACATTTTTGAATGGGTTTTGTTTCACAATCCTCTCCAGGGTGCAGTTATCCCTATTGCTTGTACACTTTTTTCTACCACATATTTTCCTTCCCTTCGCCTCTCTATGAATGTGCTTAAACAGCCAGCCTCTTTTGCAATGACCTTTTGTGTCTTCCTCTCCTTGTGCAAGGTGTCAATGGTCATCTTTTGGACAACTGTCAAGTCAGCAGTCTTCCCCATGATTGTGTAGCCTACAGAACTAGACTGAGAGACCATTTAAAGGCCTTTGCAGGTGTTTTGAGTTAATTAGCTGATTAGAGTGTGGCACCAGGTGTCTTCAATATTGAACCTTTTCACAATATTTTAATTTTCTGAGATACTGAATTTGGGATTTTCATTAGTTGTCAGTTATAATCATCAAAATTAAAGGAAATAAACATTTGAAATATATCAGTCTGTGTGTAATGAATGAATATAATATACAAGTTTCACTTTTTGAATGGAATTAGTGAAATAAATCAACTTTTTGATAATATTCGAATTATATGACCAGCACCTGTATATATATACCCCGCCCCCTAACCACCGTGACACCGCCGGTAGTTGGTCCATTACCACCATGGTGGTAAAAAACTGCCACCGTCACAGCCCTACACCCATAATGCACTGGGCATGTTGTCGTCCAAGGCCACTCCCACCAGTCTGTTATGGAAGCGCCTATGAGAGTCAATCACCGCCTTGCTTTAGTAGGAAATACTTCTAGTCATAATGGTGTCAACTTGTATTGTTCCCAGGTGCACTAAAGGTCCTTGCACACTGAGTAAAAAAAAAAAAAAAATGACCTCACATTGTGTCAATCACGTTTACACACTGCCTTCGAAAAACATTCGTCCGTCATAAAAAACATTTAGATCAGGTTAGATTTTCTGCGTTTTCCGCAGCT
Source organism: Rhinogobio ventralis (assembly GCA_039654625.1). Classification (NCBI taxonomy): domain Eukaryota; kingdom Metazoa; phylum Chordata; class Actinopteri; order Cypriniformes; family Gobionidae; genus Rhinogobio; species Rhinogobio ventralis. The sequence continues at coordinate 31,662,963 of CM077215.1, forward strand.
CCTTGATAAGGAGGTGGAACTCTCCTTCCTCTTTACGCAATTTCTCTTTCTTTTTCTCTTTTTAAAAAGACAGAGGACAACAAAATCCTCCTCACTACTTGAAGACTCCATTTTAATTGTCCCATTGCAACGGATAAATTAAAATGCATTGGACTCAGTGTGCAAGGTTTCTGTGCACAATTAATTTTTATGATGACGAATATAAAAAACACATACGAAAATGTCGGACTCAGTGTGAAAGGACCTTAAACGTTTAGCAGAAGTGACTGAGTTTCAGTTTCCAGTGAAGGTGTGTGTGTGCATGCATGTGTGCGTGTTCCAGTGTGTTTTAGGCAGTGGATAAAGGCTGCAAAGAATCATACATTCGAAGAGAACACCACAACACAAAAGCTGAAAAAACTCCATGTTTGTAGTCAACACTTTAAACTGGATGACAACAAACAGTGTTAACAACCCTCTGTCGACTCGACCGTCCATGGATAGGGGTACAAAAATGCGGAAGTGCAATCTGTAGTTTTCACGAAAGCCCCGAGGCTGTCAAAAGAGTTTTGCTGACAAATAAACGTGAATTTCTTTGCCCAGGTAACACGGAGAACGAGTAAGCATTGTTCATTTACATATACTATTCAAGTTGCAGTGTTAAAAGCAGGTTAAAAATCGGTGAACTTATACTTTAAGTAATACAATAAGTATTAAAAAAAATTAAGTAAAATAAGTAAATAATATATAGTATATACAGTATAATGATTTTATATATATACATTTTATATATACTACCGTTCAAAAGTTTGGGGGTCAGTAGGATTTTTTTATGTTTGTGAAAGAAGTCTCTTCTGTTCACCAAGGCTTCATTTATTTAAAATATACTGTAATATTGTGAAATATTATTACAATGTAAAATAACTGTTTTCTATGTGAATATATGTTAAAATGTAATTTATTCCTGTGATCAAAGCTGAATTTATCATCATTACTCCAGTCTTCAGTGTCACATGACCCTTCAGAAATCATTCTCATATGATGATTTGCTGATCAAGAAACATTTATGATTATTATTATCAATATCATAACTTTTTTCAAAATTCAATTTGAAACATAATTTTTTTTGTAACATTATAAATGTCTTTACTGTCACTTTTTAATGCATCCTTGCTGAATAAAAGTTACCCTCCTTTAAAAAAAAGTCTTAGATTTTATACACACACACACACACACACACACAGAGAGAGAGAGAGAGAGAGAGAGAGAGAGAGCAAATATTAAAAACTATAGTGTTCATTGGTCATTCTGCTCTCTAGACACTAGCATATGAGTATATTGTTATGGAAACAGCAGTAACAGTGTTGCTCGCCCTACTGTATGCAGCATGTGTAGAACTGCAGTCACTGTACAGCACATGCTGAGGGAACCGTGAGCGCGAGTGGACAGGTCAATTCATTGTGTTGATTTATGAGCTGGTGATGAAAACAGCAGAGCAGCAGATGTTTGTGCGAATCATAAAGCCTCTTCCCCTGACTATTAATTTCTCTACAAAACAGAAAACTATGACTAATTCAGGAAAGAAGATATGGCTTCATTGATCCCATCTGCTCTAAAAGGATTTGGAGGTTGAAACTGATGATTCATTTAGCGACGGCCTGCTATTGGGTCGTCCCTGGTCAGGTAACCGGGCAGAAAATATGACCGCTGAATATACAGCAGCATTAAATATGAATTGTATTATATTTATGGAGATTTAAACCATTCTATGAAGGGAAGGCTAACCCTAATCTCATGCAAACTGACAAAAAATGAATTAAGTGCAATTAAACAATATTTTGAACATTTTTATAATAATAATAATAATAATTGCAACAGTATGCTTTGGATAAAAGCATCAATAATAAATGTAAATATAATTATTAAACACGAATCAAATTAAGTTTAACAAATATAATATGAAAAAAAACTATTTAAATAATAATAATAGCTGGTGCAAATGTATGCTTTGGATAAAGTAATAAATGTAAATAATAAATGTACTTATTAATAAACAGATAAATCAAATTAAGTTTAACAAATAAAATTTGAATAAAAAAATAAAATAAAACCATATAAATAATAATAATATTTGGTGTAAATGTATGCTTTAGATTTAAATTAATACATGTAAATATAATTATTAATAAACAGATAAATCAAATTAAATGAAACAAAATAAAAATAAAAATAAAATAAATTGTTATATTTTATTTAACAAAAAGTAAAATAAAAATAGAATGTGTGCCTCACAATCTTTTTTTTAACTCTCTGAGCTGGTCCTATCCAGCAGTGTGTGCACATGCACATGCACAGAATGGAGGTCAGCATTATGCAGATGAGGTGGCGTGGCAATATATCACTGTGTAAACAGCTAGTCTAAACTCCGGCTACCAACCTCTGCATTTTTCATCAGCACTGTAACCATAGTCCCCGAGGGGCAGACTAAACCTTCTACAGGTGCAGTTCTGTTGATGTGCGCTTCATGGAAACTAAATTGTTGCCGCATACTAGTTGATGAATATCATGGTGTGATTGGCCCGCCCTGCTGGCTGGCTAAACCAATCACATGCCAGGAGTGAAGCTACACACCACACAGAGAGAAATTCTCCTGTGATTAGATGCAAAACATTCTAATGAAGTGTTACTTGTCTAATCCTGCAGGTTCAGGGTGCTTGGTGTTAGTAAAGCGTGCTGTGTTCCCTTTAAACACCACTAGAGGGAGACACTCTCACTCTGATCTTCACAGAGCAAATGATGTTTGCCAAAACTGAAGATTCATAATTGCACTAGTATTAGATCACTCAGGTCACACAGGCTCAGGAATGGGTCAAGATGGCCGACTAGTTTGACAATGATTTAAAGGGGATGAACTGTGCCATTATTAGAGAAGGATTTGAATGTGCTTTAATGTGTTAACACGCTAAAACCTTACAGAGATGTTGCATCTGCAAAATCCCCTTTAAAGCATATCCAAGTCAACAGGGAATGTTCTGGCAAGGCTCTCTGAACAAATGTTCTTCCTGTTCACAGTTATTTGGTCTTTAATAAAAGCGTTTGTATTTATACATTGTTCATGGAACGTGTTTTTCCTGAAATGTTTCAGTTAGACGTTCTTCTAACATTTTTAAATGTTACTGCTTGTTCCGGAATGTTCAGAAAACATTCAAAAGTAATGTTATATAATGATACACAATAATGATGAAATGGAATGTTCCCTTAACACTCAAATAACCAAGATTTTATTTTTTTTAAGAATTTAAAACAAAAAACTAGAGGTTTTAAACGTTCAGAGAACATTCAGAAATAACTTTGTTTTTCACTTAATGGGAAATGGGAACATTAGCTAAACGTTCTTAGAAACATTTTTGTTAGCTGGGATGTAGTTATGCTCATCCCTTACTTTTATAATCTAATTTTGTACACAATTATGTGATTTTATAGTGTGCAAAGCTAATCCGTGTGATTCAGATGGAAATAAATGCTTGGATGAGGTACGACAAACATAATATAGACCTTGTTTGGGAAAACGGCATTAATCAGCTTCAACTGGAGATGGTCTCTGGGACACAGACGCTGATCTAGAGACTAAATAAAAGGAGGGAAAACAGGCAAGGGCTGGAGGAGCGAAGAGCTGGCCCCATGCGAGACCGTCTCCTTCCAAGTGACTCTGTTTGATTGGTCTAATTCAGTGTCTACAGCGGAGACCCAGAGACACACAATCACATCTCCTGCCACCCCTCATTTAGCCCTGGCTTTACACGGATCCACTCCGCCACCTGTGGCCCAAAGCTCTGCCCTCCTCTCCCATCCTCGTCCTGTGTCTTACCACTGGACACGGCTTTACATCAAAGAGAAGACTGTTCACATCTGAATGTGATTTGTGATGGAAACACAATAGATAGATAGATAGATATACCCTTTACAGTCTTGAATGATGTCTTACTCTTATCTGTATTGAGTATTTTAAGTTGTTTCCGCTGTTATAATGAGACAAAATCATTCGGCATTGTGCAGATTTGTGTTGTAAGTCTCACTGCAGTCCAGTGATGAAATATGTGTGTGCTGAAAATGGGAAGCCTCAGGTGGCGCTTCACTCGCTGTCTCTTCATTAGGGCTGGGTATCGCTAAAAAAATTTTGATATCGATACCGATACCTTGACTTCGATACCAGTTCCTGAACGATACTTTTTTCAATATCAATTTTATTTTTTCAGTTTGTTTACTTTTTAGGTTTTTTTTTTTTTACAGAAATGCACCCTTCATTTGGATTACATAATCAAAGTATTTGTTGTCGATTCAAATTGGTTCATTTAATAGACATTTTAAGCTTTCTACATGTCTGTGCTGAGTTTCGGTTCATTTATGAGACGCGCTTAAGTTTAAGTTATTCCATGCACTGTCAAGTGCTTCAGATTTGTTGTGTTGCCGGAGTTGTGCCGAATTTCGACCCCCTGTCAAATTATTACCCCCCTCGTTGAAGTCACTACCTGATTGTCTAATCCTAACCCCACCCCTAATCCTAACCCCTCCCCCACAACTAAACCTACCAATACTGGGGTAAAAATTTGGTGGGGGTCGGAATTCGGCACAACACCGGTCTTGGCATCAATTATCTTGTCGTGAATATTGCATTGCGTGCTGTTGGCATCGAGCCTGGTGAAATGTAGACACACTTTTGATCTTTTCCACATCTTTTCCATCTATGTGGGTTGGGACGCTTACCCCCTATTTACACTGCACACGTCTGCGGCACATTACGGCTCCGATGAGGTTTTGTTTCATCCTCGTTCCGCGGCACGGCTGGTATAAACACGAGCATTGACTAGAGTGGACGCGATCAGCTCCGGTGGCCGTGTCGGAGCCGCAATGCGCCGCAGACGCTGAGAAGATGAACCCCTTAGGTATCAAAATTTTGTATCAAACGACAAGACCTTTTACAATACTCTATGGTATCGAGGCAATTCGGTCAGTGCCTAAAAAGTATCGATACCTCGATACCCAGCCCTACTCCTCGTGGAAAGATGAAGTAGGCTCTTTTTCTCCTCACTCATCTTTCTGTGATTACTTGAAAAAGCATAATATTGAAGTTTGTGGATCTGACCATTGTCAATAGATAGATGAACTTAATGACCTCTCATGCACTAATCTCTGCACACTTTTATTACTCATTATTCTATTTATTTTGTACTTTTATAACACAGAGATTTCAGTTTTGTAGCTGATTGTGACCAAATACCTTTTGTTTTTTAATCATCCCTTGCACTACTGTCTGTTCAAAATAAAATGAAAAGAAACCTAGCATTGGGGATTTGTTGCTTTTTCCTGTTGTACCGAACTCCTATCGAACCGTGACCCCAAAACCAGGTATGTACCGAACCGTGACTTCTGTGTACCGCTACACCTCTAATAGATATAGTGTTTGTAGGGCTGACTGCTTCACTGATCTTGTGTCACAGACATCTGGCTAATCCATCAGCACTTGTAACTAATAAGTTAATGCAGGTGAATTTAATCAGAATGTCAGTGGGTGAGCGCCTGTGCTACGGTTATGTCAATACAACAGCTTCCTGAGCGATAAAAGACTCAGGGCTAACTGAGGAGTGCCGTCTGTTAGACTGAGGCCGGTGAACAATGGCTCACTTAAACATGTTTGTCCTGTTGATGGTGAAACTGTGATTTATGACTGGCTGACATTACTGAACAATACACAAGCAAGTTGACTGATGACTCTCTTGTGTTCTTCATACACAGGCTGGTGGGGATGTGTTATGAAACCCTGCTGATGCTCAACCCTTAGGCTCTGATGAAAACAGTAGACACACAACTAAAGCAAATCCAGATGTATCAACAGAGGCAAAGTCTTTGGGAATTGGACATATTGAAAGATCAGCATGTCCTCTGGAAGCAGCAAAAGCCTGAGGACTGTTGACCCGTATTGTTTGGGAAGCACCGTTGGAATGTTTTGCTTAGATCAAGTTAACTAGCCTCTGTTTCAGCTCAGATCCATCTAACCCTTACAGACTCAACAGTCTAATAAAAACGATAGCGTCTTCATTTACAGGTATATGTTGGTTTGGTCAAACAGGTATAGTTACGGCCACCAGCAGATACTGTAACACAAGACACCCATCTACTGAGATCACAAGTTACATGATAGATGCTTTTAACTTAATAAACGAGTCAGCCTTTCATTTTCCACAGCCATCATGATATTTTCTTTGCTGTCTTGTGCTCAAAAGTGCCCTAAAATGATACAATTACTGCAGTATGTACATACTATAAAGCAGATTCTGTTAAACCATAGATTATTAAAATCATTGCAGATGGAACCCACGTCCCCTGATTGCAATGCCAAAGTCATGTGTTTGATTCCCAGAGGATGCATGAACTAATTAACTTTAACCATTTAGCAGACACTTTTATCCAAAACGACTAACAAATGAGGAAATTCACATGCAATTTGCCATAGTTTAGTAAGTGCTACTGTATATACAGTAATCTAATAACATAAATACCTTTAATGTTTAATGCAATGTACAAGGGTCTGGCAAACATAAACGTAAATGCAATGGTGCAAGGCGAGTAGGGTTGGGTAGCGAAAAACCCAGTGCCAATATGCAGCTGGTCCAAAACGCAGCAGCTCGAGTTCTTACTAGAACCAGGAAGTATGACCATATTAGCCCGGTTCTGTCAACACTGCACTGGCTCCCTATTAAACATCATATAAATGTTAAAATCTTGCTAATTACTTACAAAGCACTAAATGGTTTAGCTCCCCAGTACTTGAGCGAGCTCTTAACGCATTATACTCCATCACGTCTATTGCGGTCTCAAAACTCTGGCCAGTTGATAATACCTAGAATATCAAAATCAACTGCAGGCGGTCGATCCTTTTCCTATTTAGCACCTAAACTCTGGAACAGTCTTCCTAGCATTGTTCGGGAAGCAAACACATCTCTGTACTATGGCATACACATAAAACATTTTTAATTTCTATTATTCAAATCAATTAAATGATTGTTAGGCTGCATTAACTAGGTCAGCCGGAACCGGGAACACTTCCCATAACACCTGATGTACTCGTTACATCATAAGAAGAATAGCATCTACACTAATGTTAGTCTCTCTGTTTTTCCCGAGGTTTACTGCAGTCAGCCGGATCTGGGCCGTATCCAGATCAGATGGTGGACCAGCGCCCAGACATTACCAACTCATCCCTGAAGTGTCTGCAGAGACCGTGTCAATTAAACTCCCCCTGTAAATGCCGCATCGACACGACATCCTCATTAAACCCGTCTCCGGCGTGACGACTCCAATCTTTTGAATAATCTTACGCATATCCTTCGATCTAATATGACTTCTGACCTGTAATGTTGCCAGAATCATAATCATACACTATCTGTTTGTCGGCCAGAGGAGAACGGGCACCCAGACTGAGCCTGGTTTCTCCCAAGGTTTTTTTCTCCATTCTGGCCCTGAAGGAGTTTTGGTTCCTTGCCACCGTCGCCTTTGTCTTTTGGCTTGCTCAGTTGGGGACACTAAATATTTAACTATATTACTGATCTGCCCGCATTGACACTATATGATAACTGAAATGAGCTGATGACATCAGTGTTTTCTCCAGAGCGGCTGTAGAGCCGAATCAAATTCTGTTGCATTATTTTCCTGTTTAACACTGTGAAGCTGCTTTGAAACAATCGGCGTGTTTTATTCATATCAGATACACATTATATAGTTAACCATATACTCTATTCTTCTCCCAGTTCAGCGGTCACTTACTTTCATGTATTTCGTGAGACGAGGATGAATTTACGTGATGTAAATCTGACAGATCCGATTCTCTGAGGCGCAAACTAACATGGCGGCGTGCATCGCGCATTATAGATCAACTAACATGATCATTATAAAGGGTTTTAAATGACAAAACACATTCACTTACACACATTTGATATCAGAATATCAGATAGTTCATGACATAGTTAACAAGTAAAAGAAAAAAACGAAATAAAACCGATACAGCTGAGCTGTCATACAGCACATGTGTGTCATGTGAGAAGCATGACGCGTCGCCATGGAAACAATAAGGTGATGCGTTCTAAAATATTTAGCCAGAGAATATGATCATATTTCTGCAAAATAATGCCGAACCTTGAAGCTGGTTTGTAGCATACCAAGAATACCGACGACTGCTGTTATTAGTCCTGTAACTGTTATTTAGTGTTAAATTAGGCCTATTGTAGTTGGCTTAGGTGGCTTAGGTTTTACTGTGAATTTGTTTAGTAAATTTGTTGTGTTTTGTATTTATTTATATTTATATATTTAAGTATACTTTAAACTTTTAATAAATTGTTTAATTTAAAGAACTTAATCTTTTTTTTTTCAATAAAAAGCCATTCTTTAATGTCATCCACCGTCGTTTTGTGGCTCTTTTTTTTTATTTAAAGTTTCGGTTCAGGCACCATTTAGGCACCGGTACCGTTGTAAAAGTATACCCAACCATAAAGGCGAGACATTAAAGGTCTTCAGTGGATCACCGAAAACAAGTTTATATATCTGAGCTATAACTAGTTCTGATATCACCTCTGAAGCGTTTTAACCTTGCAAAGCCTGACATCAAATTATAGTTTTCTTTTTTTTAAAGGTGCACTATGTAACATTTTTTCAGTAAAATATCCACAAACCACTAGGCCAGTGTTATATATTTTGCTCAGTTGAGTACTCACAATATCCCAAATGTTTCCAACTATTTGTAAATCGTGAGAAAATTTTTATTTTAACCAAGGAACCGGGACGTGTGAGGGAGTCGCCTGTCAATGGCGTCATATCTGCGTTACTCTCGGTTTCCGGTGTTATTCAGCAGAAACGCTTTACTCTCACTGCAGTGTGCAACAAGTGTCATAGCAGCCGCCGAGCGAACGCACAGAGTAACGTCAGAACATCATTTTCAACACACTCAGATGTATCTAATATGATAAACAGAGCTGCGTTACCTCATGACCCGAAAAGCAGAAATGGCGCCGGCGACTGTGGCATAAAAGTCCCGCCGCTCGCGAGGCGTGTGTTGTGCAATCGCTCCAGCGGCCTTGCTCAGCTCCCACAACACTCGGCTCTGCCCTGCTTCATACTACAGTAACGTTAATAATCCCATCCATGAACATGATGTCTGCCTGAGTCCTATCCCGATTCTTTTCCACCAGCTGTGAGGTGAAGACCACATGACCCAAGATTCTGCGCTCAAACTTGGCGTCATCAAACTACGCCTTTGTTTTGAACAGGCGACCTCTAGCGGACGGAAAAGTTACATAGTGCACCTTTAAATGGAACATTTTATTGAACCTTTAGACAACATATTTAAAAAAGTCTAATGAAAAGGTTTGCACATTGTTTGGTTGAGTATCATATTTAATGCATCAGGCATTTATGTTAGAACAGTATTTATCTGAAATAGAAAGCTTTTGTAACGTACTACTGTTCAAAAGTTTTGGGTCGGTATGAATTATTTTTTGGGAAAGAACTTAAAGAAATTAATACATTTATTCAGCAAAGATGCATTAAATTGATCAAGTGACAGTAGACATTTATAATGTTGCAAAAGTTTTATATTTCAGATAAATGCTGTTCTTTTGAACTTTCTATTCATTAAATAATCCTGAAAAAAAAATTGTACACAATTATTTTCAACATTGATAATAATCATAAATGTTTCTTGATCATCAAATCATCATATTAGAATGATTTCTGGAGGATCATGTGACACTGAAGACTGGAGTAATGATGATAAATTCAGCTTTGATCACAGGAATAAATTACACTTTACTATATATTCACATAGAGAACAGCTGATTTACACTGGAGTCATATTTCACAATATTCCTGTTTTTGCTGTATTTTGGATCAAATAAATGCAGCTTTGATGAGCAGAAGAGACTTCTTTCTTTGAAAATAGTAATGTTTCCAAACTTTTGACCAGTAGTGTATATATATATATATATATAACATTTTGTGCTATTATGACTAATAATAATTATTATGATTATTATTATTGCTAATAATATATAATACTATATATAATAATATTTAACAAAATAAGAAATATTACTATTACAATAACATTTTCATTATTAAAAATAAAAAAATAGAGTATTTGAGAATAAATATAACAATGTAATAATAATAATAATATTTATATTTTACAGAAAACTTATTTTACAAAAAACTGCAGTGTTACCTGTTAACATGCAGGCAGCCTATGACTAAAAATCACTAGAAATGTCTAAGGATTTATTATAAAATATTATATTATTATTATTATAAAACCTGTGATATCAATTTCTTAATTTTTGTCAGGAAGTATGCAAAATCAAGAATGATTCTGTCTTTATTATGAAATATGAGCCTCTTATGCATGGGGAAAAACTCCAGTACACTGGAGAAAAACATATGGATTGTCATATAGATTTATTTAGAGAAGTAATTTGTTACCCAAAATAGGATGGAGTGAGCACTGCTGGGCGCTAAACACACTCATGTTTCATTCATACTGGAGGCCAGAGGGCGCCCTCGAGCAGAAACGCCTCAGAGAGAAGTCATATAATGATGTTTTCAGGAAATCCCTAATGTGAAGCTAGCGCTGGAGCTGAATAAAAAGAAGATAGAAACGCTTAAACACACGACTGCGACAATATATGGTGTATTAGAGTTCTTCAAGCCTCCTCGGGTATTTTCATAATAATAAAGTATATTATAATGCAGTGCTAATCGACATAGACTTCATCACTGTATCACAATCGTCTGCCTCATTCTGTGATCAGAAGCCACATCAGCTCACAGACACTCGACTGACGATATGAAGTGAGTTAAAACATGTTATTAAACGGTGTCTTTTTTTATAAGCGACTCAAACTCGCCGTGCTTTCAGACGGAGCAGCGTTTCCTCCTGATCACAGAGCCGCTCTTCACTGACACGCTGGGCATATATGTATTTCATTACAATCGCAGCCTTTACGCTTTCATAATCGCACATAAGCCAAATCCCGATTGCGGTTCGATTTCGATTAATCGTGCAGCCCTAACGCATATCTGTGTTTGTGTGGAGAGTGCGCTTTACTGCATGACATACAGGCGCCGGCGCGATCACTTCATTTATCATCACCTAATTATAATCAAAGCTCTGTAGCTTTAAAACATATAATGCAAAGCAATACAATGCAGATTGAGAGATGAACAAATAAACCTTGTATTTGATACGCATGATTTTTCTAAAAAATAGCTCTAGTCCAGTAAGTGTTCATCTTGAAATATGACTAACAATATAAAATGTATTCTTGTATACTTTATAAAAATCTGAAAGATTTCACAGCAAAAAGACCTGAAGGTGGACGTTTGTACAATTACACTAAAAGGCTTTTACTTGCTAAAAAAGTTGAACTATCAATCAGGCGACAGAAGGATTGAGTGCAAAGTTTTGATCATGTTGATCATTTAGAGGCCTTAGAAATGTCCGTATCAAATATGATAGCAGGCTTTATAGGGTTAAATATCACTCCTTCGTTTTCCCTGATGTCTGCTAAGACTTATTTGCCATCAAAGGGTGCTGGTTTGTCTTTCCATTTACCCAAGATGCTCTACTCATTAGAGCGCTGCGGTGAAGACAGACGCGTGTCGTGGCGCCCTGTAATAAGAGGGATCCGCTTCTTTCTAACGGCAGGTTTAATTAGTGAGTGCCATGTGGCCGATCACCTGGGATGAGAGCTTTGCCAGCTTCAGCGTCTGGGCTTCTGTCTCACTCCGTCTCGCGGCTGTAATGATCCTCTCCACAGGAGACCGAGCACTCGCTCCCTCTGTGCCGACGCATCTCTCGGACCCGTTTGGCAAGCGTCAGATCTGCTCACTGAAGATCCCACGCGGCACAATTTTGTCAGGTACAATTTAGCGTCACGGGCCCTTTCTGACAGCGGGTTATTAATAACCCTGTTTCATTTACAGAGGACCTATTATGCCTTTTCAAGTCTTGACTTTTTGGAGGGAAGTCTACTAGAATAGGTTTATTAGTGGGGCTTGCCATTGGTAAAGCATGACTATTGTTCTCTTGCATACTTATTATTCTTCTTCTGGCTTTTGACTTTTAACCCGTCCCGCACCATTTGTCATAGTCCCATGAATGAGGTGTCAAATCAACCGGCTCATTGAGGAGAGGTGTGCTCTGTTTTTTCTAAGAGATCGGACCTACGATGTACTCACAGCGGATGAAAGAGCGGGCAAAAATCCCATAGATTTACAATGGAGGAATCTTCGTGTTATTGAATTCCAACTGTCACTTTCACACACACCCACCCACACCCACACACACACACACACACGGCCATAGAACACTTTTTCTCTCTCTCATTCTCTCTCCCTCTCTCTCTCTCACTTGACTTATCTTATCCAACAGCCAATAAGTAATGACCTAAAATCTTTATAGCCACACCCTAGCAACCAGTTACAGCACCCCAGCAACCACCCTATAGATTTCCATTGAAAAATATATTATAAATGAATCGGAACATCATAGAGAGACGAGAGTTTGTCTGTTTTGATTTGGGCAGAAATCCAGTCTATTACTTTAACCTGCTAACTGTCATGCCCTAGCAACCATTGACGAGCATCCTAGCAACCCAAACCCAAAGAGGGATATCTTCAAATCGAATGTCATAAAAGCATTGTGGTTGGTTTATATCATTCATACTGGCAAGCAGCTTTTCGAGTATCATCATTAGCAGCTGCCAAGCTACTCACTAGCAACCAAACAGAGTACCCTAGCAACCTTTCAGCAAGACCTATATCTCTGCATCAGAACATCGCATAGAGATGGGGGTTGGCTCTTTTGACTTATGCTAGCAAAAAGGACTTTCATCATGCTACACATGATAGCAGTGAATACATGCTAATAGTGATTAGCTAAGTGCAAAATCATGCTAAGAACTCTATAAAAAACTCCATAGTAACCATCTGTGACAACTACCAAACACCTAGCAACACCATAGCAACCACCCAGAACACCCTAGCAATGCCCTATTAACCACCCAGAATACCTTAGCAACTTCCTAGTAACCACCTAGCAAACACCCAAGGAACCACCCAGAATACCTTAACAACCGCCTAGCAACACCCTAGCAACACCACAGCAACCACCCATAACACCTTAGCAGCCACCCAGCAACCACCTAGCAACCACTCAATACACATCATAGCAAGTGAGTGCCGAGTTTTGCCACTGCAAGCAAGCACCACTCACATTTTCTTCAGGAAATGTACATTCTAGTTATTTTATTATTATTTTTATTATTTTACACATTATTTCCCTCATATTCTCCATTGTTGCAGCTCCTCTCTTCCCAGTCTGTCAGTAACGCTCTGTTTAGTTCCTGTCTCTATGAAGCCCCTCCTTCTGAAAAGCACACTGTGCTCTGATCGGTCGACTGTAGCAGTGTGTTGTGATTGGTCAAGCGCCTTGAGTGTGTGTGGGAAGTGTCCCGCCCCTTACCATAACCACCATTTTCAACACACTACTAACTAACTCAACCAGGCCCCGCCCCTTTATTCTGCATATTAATTATTTAAATGAGGAATATTGTGACGTGTTCGTTCCCAGAAGAAAACTCAAGACTACAATGGAGGCATTTCAGGGAGTTCAGAAACAGTGATATAGAGAATAACTCCCGCTGGAGGGACTTTGGAAACCTTTTTCATGCTCAAACAGCAACATTACACACTTAAGAAAGATGAACATGGAAAAAAACCCTTTAAAAAGTTTCGCTGGTTGGCATTACCATTAGCTGAAAGCATTTCCATATACAGACAATGAGAAACTGAGCTTAACGTCAGGCACCAGCTATTTCGGGGACAAAAATAAATAATATGAAACATGAAACAAAGACAGACGGAGGGTATTTAAAAGAAAAACATTCTTTGAAGTCCAAATGAGATGAAGCCTCAGCGAGAGGACATATTCTGGAGAGAAGACCACCTGTGCCTGGATGGAGGACTAAACCAGAACAAAAGAAGGTTAAGCCACATCATCCCCTGAAATACCCTCGACTGCGTCACAGATAACATTGCAGTAAACACGTCTCTAACACACGCAGTCATGCGCAACACTTGCTGATCGTAATTTACATAAATGCATATATCAAGGTGTGCCTATCAGTTCATGCATACGTTATTGGTGCTGTAGAAAAATGATACCCCATGCGACTCCCCATCTGCCACCAGCGTTTCCTGAGATTTGTTTACATCTTTCTTAAAACAACATTCCCAGCTGGAAACTATTGCAAAGTTCCCCGAGGGCCTGAAAGCTTGTGCGTTTATGTCCGCAACCTCTGTAGCAATCAAGAAACAAGATCCTCAAATCTCAAGGGAAATACGAGCAATTATGGGCCAAAAAAAGCCTCAGTGAAAATGTGAACAGACGCAGGGTTTAATCAAGAGCCAGAGAGTCTTTGTAAAGGTGCAGCAGGTGATCGAGAACCCTGTCAGACCGTGTGCCCTTCTAACATGAAACAGTTGTGAAACGGTGTTTCTTTAGTTTGCCGTTTGATTTTACAGTTGATGCACTGCTGCTAATTTAGCCATGAACCACAAGCATCATTTTCTACATGCAGGAGAGTCTTTTACACAGCTCTTCTGTGCCGCGCCCAGTCAAATCATATTTTACCCAAGCTGAATTCATAAGATAAAAAAATAAATAAAAAAGTACTGCAAAACGATGAAATGCAAACATGTTACACTTGTTAGTTTAGGGGCCAGTTCTCACTATTAACTAGTTCCTCATTAGCATGCATATTACTATGATACTGGCTGTTTATTAATACTTATAAAGCACATATTAATGCCTTATTCTGCATGACCATATTCTACATCCCTTAATCCAAGTAAATTAGGAGTTTATTGAGGCAAAAGTCATAGTTAATAGTGAGAGTTGGACCCTAAACTAAAGTGTGACCGTCTTTCTATTGAGTTGCAAAAACAAATATACAGCATGTTCAGTGATCATGAGCAAATGACTCTTATGAAGCTTTAATGAATTGTTCAAAAAGACTTCACTGAATCAGTGGATCAGTCAGAAATTTTGTGTATTTGATTGTGAAAAATAAATAAATAAATATATACCTAAAACATATTAAATGTATAATATATATATATATTATTAAAAATGACTATTATATTGTGTGTGTAACTATTATGGCTGGGTATTTAGATTCAAAAGCTTGCAGTTCGATTCGATTCAGTATCGATTCATTTGGATATCAGGTACAGTACATGCCACATTTTCTCAAGGAAAACAAATCTCTGAACTAATGCTGTAAACTATGGGAGTCAGTCGGTACTACATTAGCCTACTATAATGTTGAAGGTAAAAATTACACTCAATGATGTTTTGAAATATAAACATTGAAATGGTGGCTGTCATAACTTGTCAGATTTATTCATACATGCATTAAATATTGAAGAACATTAAAAATTATAATGAATATGTGATATGGTGCATATATTTAGCAAAATGCTCATCTCTGGAGTCATTTTTCTAGCTGACTATCGAGTTTATGGACACTGGATATGGTTTTTCTGAGGTAAATGTGACGTTACGTGACATTGTTCATAAGCTGTTTTACTGACGTCTGTCCGCGGTTGAAACACTGATTGAGTGATTCCACGTGACGTGATACAGATTTCGGTAAGTTGTACTCTATCTTTTAACACTTCCAGATGCTCGTTCATGTTTATTTCGTGCTGTAACTGGTGTTAAGGCTGTGCCGCTTCTCTTGAGCTGAGCCGCGCCGAGAGCGATCTAATGCCACAGCACCAAAACGGTTTTTAAATTTCATAACAAAATGGACGTAATTTGAAATCTGAGACTTTGTTTCATATCAATAGTAACAAAGCACAAAGATGACTGCGATTTATTGGATGGGAGGCGCTACAATGTCCCGTTCAGTCATCTGAAAACAGGATGACTAATCGATTCTTGGGATTTAAGAATCGATATTGGTTCGTAAAAATGAGAATCGATTAAAATCGATATTTTTTACCCAGCCCTAGTAACTATATATATATATATATGGTACACATATTCGTACCGAGAATTTTCTGTAGGCTAAGTGTCTTTCGGTTCGACGAATACAGACTTGTAGCACATTAACCACTTTTAACCACCAATAACCGCAATAAGCTGTGTTTTGTTACTTTCTATAAGAAACAAAGTCTCATCTCTCAAATTCTGTCCATTTTATCACGAAATTCAAACGATAAATGCCGTTTTGACGCTCTTTAATGTGACGTGACTGATCACTGTATAGACGCCTCAGTTCAAGCGGCGGTGAACGCGATCATCTCTTCTTTAATGCTAGTTACAGAATAAACAAGGATGAACATTTGAAGATATGTTGAGGATACATTACAACTTACTGAACCGTATCATATGTGGTGTAATCTCTCAATCAGTGTTTCAACGGCAGAAAGACGTCAATAAAACAGCTTGTAATCATTGTCACGTAGCATCACATTTCCCTCAGAAGTCATTCAGTGTCCACAGCTGTTAGTTCACTAGAGAATATATGCACTGTATTAGCCTATATATTCATTATATTCTACTCAACCTGTTACTGATGTCTGGATTATTTAATGTGTGTTTAAATTAATCTGTCATGAAAATGACCTCCACTGTGTATAAATGATTATATTTCAACAACGAATAGGAGAAAAAAACATAAATGTATAATTAGATTTAGAAGTTAATGCAAAAACTGCCTAATGTGAAGTTTACATGTTTGCACACAATGTGTTATTTGAGTGTTGATTATTATATCTAAAAATAAATAGCAACTGAATTTAGGCTAATAGTTTGGGCTCTGTTGTTAACCTTTAATATTATAGTAATGTGCAAGGAAGGGCTCCCTATAGTTCACAGCATTATCTTTAAGAAACTTTTAGTTATAATTGAATTTATTCATTCATATATATATATATATATATATATAATTGGATTACAATGAATTAATTAATTAAAAATTATTATTTATATATTACACTGTGTACATTATATAATTATTTATTATATATAATTATATAATGATGTTTTATATAAATAAACTAAATAAAAGGTAGATAGGAACAGAAATCCATAGGGAAAAATGCAATAACTTTTACAGATAATGACTTTAAAAGCTCTAAACTCATGTTTCATTGTTAAAATGGAATCATGTGACTTGAATAAGTACAAGCAAGTGAACAATTTTTTAACAGGACTTTTCAACAAATTATCCATAAATATGGCCACATGGATGCGTACATGCATCTGAACTGCGTAGAGCTCCTGCTAATCTCTCCAGAGGATTCCTCCAGCCTCCGGTCACCTTCATTTGCATTGTCAAATTCAAAACAGCTCTGGTGCTAAATCTTTCCTTCAGCGCTGCAGTGTAATCCTTACATTACTCACAGCACAGCGGACATGAAGAGTGGCTAGCGCTTCTGTCTGTAGCATTAGCACTGGCTGAGGTAATGGGTTTAGTCATTTTGCTGTTGGAAGTGCATCACACTAATGCTAATCCCATCAAACCGTACCTTTGTGATGTCACTGACCTCCCCTCAGCCGAGGGTGTGCGTACATATGGGACGTCCCAGGGATGCCCTGTGTCAGGGGTAAGCCTGGGAAGATCTCCAGACGTCACAAGCAACACTGCCACATCTTTTTATAGCACAGAAGAGTGCATCGTGTACGCCGCACGATTACTACATCTTATCCTCAGGGTCGACTAACACCTGAAAAACGTCACTTGAGAAGTGTATTATGTAATTCGAAATGTTTTGGACACATACATAGATATGCCATATGTTATTTGCTTTAAAAAGACATTTAAGACCTCAAAATAAAATGTGTTTGCTGATTCAGCTCACGTATATGCACTATCCTCTTTAACCTGACCCCAGGATGCTGCTGCTGTTCGGGTGTGGATTGCTGGGAAAGAGGAGGCCATGCAATGATAAATTCCCAGTTAACCAACAATGATGCAACATCCCTAGAGAATATCATGTTCTTGGATATTAGAGATGCACCGATCAGAGTATGTGAGCGGCAGCAATTTCCCCTCCACGCTCTAAGCATTCAATAATCACTCCGCTCCAGCTCCGCTCCGGGTTCACCATTTCCCGCTCCCCGCTCACTGATATCAGAAACACCGCTCCGTCTCCGTCTCCGCTCCGAGGAAATTTCCGGCTAAACGATAAAGTATTTTAGTAAGCTCTGAAATATCACAAAAGTTCGCTTTATAACATACATTAAATGAAAAAATAAATAAACAATAGATAGATAGAGATAGTTTCAACGTGGTTTATTGGAACACTAGTGTGCACATTTTTTTCCTACGACATGCCAAGCTTATTAGGCTTTATCAGCATTAAAAGTTACTTATCATTGCTGCTTTTGCAGTGCAAATTTTGTTTGGAAAGATGAAAATAGTACGTTTTTATCAGTTATTTTATCTACGGGTCACTACATTACAGATTTCAGCTCATTCAAAATCAGATAACTGTAAGCAGATAAGCACTGTAAGATTTGTTTGAATGCATTAGAGAGAGCGATTGCGTGTGTGAATAAGTGCTACCTGTTCCAAATGTGCTTTCACCCCATCATATTCAGTATGCAGAAGGTACAAAAGAATTCCTTGAACTATAAAATCCCGCTCATGTCCATCGCCGTCATCATAACCTTTACATTCTTTCTGATTTGAGTGATCCATCTGAATCCAGCTAGTTAAATGTGTTTAACGTGTGAGTTCTGGCAAAAAAAGCAGTTATATTATGGGCCGTTGGCATGAATTGTACTCGTGATGGAGCGGTAGTGGAGCGCTCTTGGAGCGAGTGAAAACCACAACGCTCCGACTTTTTCAAAAATCCGCTCCTCACGCCATTCAAAATTACGCCGCTCCACTCACATACTCTGGCAGATAGACCGGCTAGGGATCGGAATCGAACGATTTTTTCCGAATGATCAGCCCGGATCAGTGACCGGCCGGTCGGCCTCATGTCTTACCGATTCAGATACCGATAACGTCAGCTGTGCATTCTCGCTCTCTTCTCTCCGTCGGTGAAGTGACACACACACACATCCTCTCACTCGCTCGTCTCATTCACTCCGGTTAAATAGTGCTTGTATTGTGCATAATTTTACTAATTTCGAGTTCCCACCAAAAGCGTGCGCACCACTGATCTATAGAAGTGGAAAACACAGAATCCAGTCATAAAAATGGAATTTACTGTTTAACGTGCAATGTAGGGCTGCACGATTTGGGGAAAATATCTAATTGCGATTATTCTGATTAAAATTGCGAGTGATTCTTATTTTTTTACAAATTAAAAGTGTGTGTGTATATATAACATTTTCTGCTTCTATATTATGACTAATTATTATGATTATTATTATTGCTAATATATATATATATATATATATATATATAATATATTTAAAAAAAAGAAAAGAAATATTACAATAACATTTTCATTATTAAAAAATAAAATAAAATAAAAAATAGAGTATTTGAGAATAAATATAACAATGTAATAATAATAATAATATTTATATTTTAAAGAAAACTTATTTTACAAAAAACTGCAGTGTTACCTGTTAACATGCAGGCAGCCTATGACTAAAAATCACTAGAAATGTCTAAGGATTTATTATAAAATATTATATTATTATTATTATAAAACCTGTGATATCAATTTCTTAATTTTTGTCAGGAAGTATGCAAAATCAAGAATGATTCTGTCTTTATTATGAAATATGAGCCTCTTATGCATGGGGAAAAACTCCAGTACACTGGAGAAAAACATATGGATTGTCATATAGATTTATTTAGAGAAGTAATTTGTTACCCAAAATAGGATGGAGTGAGCACTGCTGGGCGCTAAACACACTCATGTTTCATTCATACTGGAGGCCAGAGGGCGCCCTCGAGCAGAAACGCCTCAGAGAGAAGTCATATAATGATGTTTTCAGGAAATCCCTAATGTGAAGCTAGCGCTGGAGCTGAATAAAAAGAAGATAGAAACGCTTAAACACACGACTGCGACAATATATGGTGTATTAGAGTTCTTCAAGCCTCCTCGGGTATTTTCATAATAATAAAGTATATTATAATGCAGTGCTAATCGACATAGACTTCATCACTGTATCACAATCGTCTGCCTTATTCTGTGATCAGAAGCCACATCAGCTCACAGACACTCGACTGACGATATGAAGTGAGTTAAAACATGTTATTAAACGGTGTCTTTTTTTATAAGCGACTCAAACTCGCCGTGCTTTCAGACGGAGCAGCGTTTCCTCCTGATCACAGAGCCGCTCTTCACTGACACGCTGGGCATATATGTATTTCATTACAATCGCAGCCTTTACGCTTTCATAATCGCACATAAGCCAAATCCCGATTGCGGTTCGATTTCGATTAATCGTGCAGCCCTAATGGAATGTCACGGAATTTGTTAAATTTTGGATGACTAAATCAAAAGTTGGTCAGTCACTTAAATCACATCACGATATGGACTAGTGTCTGTGAATATTAAACCACAAGAAGACTATATGAATATTAATCCTGCATGTTCTGCATGAATGAATGGTGCAGACGCGTGGTTTCATTTCACACACACCCACACACACTGAAACACTCGTGACGCTCGCGGTGTTACTATGCCGACATGAACTTCATCTCTAGAGCCGCTCTGAGAGTCACTTCATGAACATTTTACAGTTTCATTTGAGAAAAGCTATTATCATACACACAGAAACTCAAGATCTTCATGGCAGCCCGTCAAAATAAAAGTTTGGTTTAACTTGTGACAGAAATATATTACTATTGTATAATACTATGTGCTATTGTATTACTATTATACATTATAATGTATGTCTTAATGTAATACTAACAATAATAATAACAACAATACAATAACTATTAGAACTTTATTTTTAAAGGTATAATCACACACATTTTCTTCCATGTTTTCATTTTAACAGTAAACCTCTGTTGTGTGCAGCAATTTGTTTGTTTGCCAAAAAATGAAAGGGTTTATTTAAATTTAAATTAAAAATAAATGAATGTTTTATGCCTTCATTTGATTACCAGAAAAACAAAAGTACACAACACAGAATTTGTTAAAAAAAAAAAAATTATAGGGCCCTATTATTGTAAACAAATCAATAGATTATGTTACTTTTTTTATTAATTTAATTAATTAGACATGTTTTTGATTAAATCATGGATGGAACCCAGAAAATTTTAATGGAAAAAATGGATTTTGGAAAAAATAAAACAGATTTTATAGGGCCCGAAATTCTCAAACAGCTTGTGAATCGCAAGTACCAAAATGAGTGTCTTACTGCGCTTAAACGCTCAAAATCACACAACATTATGTACAGCTGTTGTTTGATATTTTATTTGTTATTGCTGTCTTTTTACTTGTTTTTTTTTTAATGAAAATAAAATGTTGCATTTAATGTTGCAATATGTCTCTATTGGATATAAGGCCTAGTGTCATTCTGGCTCTCTTCAAGTGTTGTGAACTACTTTCCTGCTGTCCATACTGTTGAAGAAGCCACTTTTATCTCATAAGGTTCCTTGTTTTCTAGCATGCTATGCCGTTTAAAGGCACAGAGAGAGAGCGAGAGCTGGTCATGGAGGAGTGTAAAGCCGTCTCTGGTGTGCAGCGTCTGTGTGTGTGTGTTATTTGTTATCTAGTGTGGCACACGCTCCAGGGACGGCGCTCAGGGAGCTTTGGCAGACAGCATGCAGTAAATATCGCAGTGTGAAACGAACCATTATAAGCTACTACAATAGTGCAGATGCAACTAATGGCTGGCATGTGGCTCTGAGTGATTCCTAAACAGATGAACAGAGAAATTTTACAGTTACGCAGTCTTGATCACTATGTACAGAATGAGTCACACAAGGCATTGCATATTAATAAAATCAGTCACATTTTACCAGACTGCAACAGTAACAGAAGAATGCAACTTGACCATTTCAATGCATTGGCCAAGCACTCGCATATGCATTGCAAATGATTTCTAGACTTAAAGGGTTAGTTCACCCAAAAATTAAAATTATCTCATGATGTACTCACCCTCAAGTCACCCTAGGTGTATATGACATTCTTCTTTCAGACAAACACAATTAGAGTTATAAAAGCGCATCTATCCATTATAAAAGTGCATCTATCCATCATAAAAGTGCATCTATCCATGATAAAAGTGCATCTATCCATTATAAAAGTGTATCTATCCATTATAAAAGTGCATCTATTCATCATAAAAGTGCATCTATCCATTATAAAAGTGCATCTATTCATCATAAAAGTGTATCTATCCATCATAAAAGTGCATCTATCCATGATAAAAGTGCATCTATCCATGATAAAAGTGCATCTATCCATGATAAAAGTGCATCTATCCATCATAAAAGTGCATCTATCCATGATAAAAGTGCATCTATCCATTATAAAAGTGCATCTATTCATCATAAAAGTGCATCTATCCATTATAAAAGTGCATCCATCCATCATAAAAGTGCTCCACACGGCTCCGGGGGTTAATAAAGGCCCTCTGAAGCGAAGCGATGCGTTTGTGTTAGGCATGGGACGGTATCAAATTTTCATGTTGCGATTAATTGCTGAATCTTTTATCACAGTATACGGTATTATCACGGTTTTGGAATAAGATGCAAAAAACGTGTTGTCATACAATAACATGTTTAATATATTTTTCTTATGACAAAAAGAACTGAACATTTAAATGAAATGAAGCAATACACAAAAATGTATAAAGTAAACGTTTCAAATGTTGTCAGTTTGTTAACTAATGAACGAACTAATGTTAAATAATGGAGCCTTATTGTAAAGTGTGTGACTGAACCATAAAGAATCAGAACATATTCAAACAATATCTAGGGCATGAAGTCCAGATTAAAATATAAAATGTTTAAGTTTGAAAATAAATAGCCATAAGTCTTTAAGTATTGAGTATTTGGTGATGTGATGAGCACTGTAGTGAATACAGAAATCTGAATGGCCGTTTGAAACATTTAAAAACTGTTTAGTAGCGTGAGTCTGCTTTGTTTACGAGGGTTACCGGGAAACGGCTGCATTTCTGCTGTTCCATCAGCGCCATCTGCTGTCAGAGAGTGAATGTGAACTTTCATTCAATTCATTGAATTCGTCTGAAAGGAGAATGTCATATACACCTAGGATGACTTGAGGGTGAGTAAATCATGGGATAATTTTCATTTTTGGGTGAACGAACCCTTTAAAGGTGCACTGTGTAAATTTTAGCGGCATCTAGTGGTGAGGTTGTGAATTGCAACCGCCCACCGTCCACCCCTCCATTTGGAAGCATTTTGAGAAGCTACGGTGGCCGACAGGACAAAGATGTGGTCGAAGAGAGCAGAGAGTGACTAGCGCTCTGTAGAGCAGTTTGTCCGCTTAGGGCTACTGTAGAAACATGACGGCGCAAAATGGCGACTTCACTGTAAGGGGACCCGCGGTGTGTGTAGATAGAAATGCCTCATTCTAAGGTAATAAAAACATAACGGTTCATTATGTAAGGTCTTTATACACCACTAAAAACATAGTTATGTATATTATATTGCATTTCTGTCAATAGATCCTCATAAATACTACACACACACTAAGTCCATTAATGAGCGTCTCTCAAACACACTCCAAGCTCAGTGCTAGTTGATTCTTCATTATTTTGCATGCATTGCTTTTTGCGGTAATTGATTTTCCCAATTAGTGACGGCACAAAAGCGTATGCAAAGGTCATTCAAACAAGCTTACGTGGCACATGGACGAGCACAATCATGTGAAACCAAGCGGAATAAGGTGAAGTACGCTGACAAGACCTGTCCTTTTAATACTATTCAGAGCTGAGTAGATCAATTCCACTGCCTCCACAACGTAACGGCCACAATTCATCTGATGGCATGTAATAGCCTCAATATTTCCTGAAAAGTACTCAGGAGAAAAAAACTAGCTTTTATCATCCACGAAACGCAGAGAAGCAGGGGACCAGTTCAATAAGAGTTAAACGCAAACATGAAAAGTGTGTATTTGGCTGTGTGCGCGTTTCCAAAAGAAAGACTGGGATTATGTGATTTTGGGCTTATCAGACAGCAGTGATAAAATGTTTAAAATTCTTTCACTGTCCGTAGACGTTCAGTGGGCTCTCAATTATTCAGCCATAGAACGCCATTAAAATTCCTCCCTCTTTAAAACCAAATTCATTTTAGGCACATGATGCATGTGATATTTCATATTATTAAGATATTCTGGAGTCCAGCCTCTTAGGTGGAAATAACTTAACATCTAACAAAGCATAAAATAAAATAATATAGTTATAATATTATAATAATAAAGTCGTGATAGTGCTTTTACGTAACAGTCATATATTATAAATAATGATTAATACTGAGTAACTTGCATGTTAGAAACAATATTGCCAGTATTGTATTTCTGCCAGTTTCAAATGAACCCACAGCAAAATGAACTGTTACGCATCTCCAAACAACACAGTAGTGTGTGTTTCGTTACTGAATGAATCAGTGTTTTAGAATGAATCAGTTGACTGAATTATTCAATGACTCACTATAAGACAATCGGTGCGTCCCAATTCGCATACTATCCATCCTAAATAGTATTCGAAAATAGAATTAGTATGTCCCAAATCATAGTATGTTGAAAAGTGTATTCCAAAGATACCCAGATGGGCTACTATTTCCGGTCAGAATCCGAAGTGCAGATCTGTGCACACTCTGACGGCTAATATTACCCACAACCCATTGCGAGTTGGACGAGGATTCGATTAGAACTACAAACACGGATAAATATTTGTTTTTTTTAAATACAAACATGGCGGATGTGCGAGTCTGACGGTTAAGCATAGAGATTTAGATAAAGGGGTTTGAGTGATCAATTATCAGTATCTACCTTGACGAAAACATATTTATTTAATACTATTCACATTATATTTAATCTGCAGCAGCATTGTGAACTTTTGTAATGATACGTTTGGCCATTAACTCTTAAATGCATCATTATATTTAAATTGCAAACACATGAGGAGAGCCTCTGCATTAAAGACCCACGAATGGCAGATCAACGTGCTACTACATTTCTCTCCAATTCTCTGAATGTGGAGGATTTGAACTGTGACGATGATTGACAGGGCAGTTTAAACGGTGACAGGACGCACGTAACTAAGCGACAGAGCTGTCCGTTAAAGATGACGAAGTAGTATGTCCCAAAGCTTGCCTACTATTCTGCTACACACTCAAAAGTATGTACTTTTTCTTCACAAAAAGATGACATACTTTTAAGACATAGTATAAGTAGGCGAACTAGGACGCAGCATATGTTTTATTCTGTGCCTGAATTAATCGTTGTTTTGGAACGAATCACTAAATAATGATTCAATGACTCACTCAAAAAGTAAGTAAGTAAGGGATAATCCACGACTAGCTGTGTATTAAACGATTTTAATGCACGACGTGGAGGCATAGAACTGCCCTACGTTTAATGCACAGCTAGCCGTGGATTATCCCGCTTATACCATGGTCATTTGCCAGCATCAAGATCAAGGTAGAGTTTACGGTGATTAAACTGACTTTGAACTACCTGTGCATTTCATTGCACACATTCCAGCCAATCAGAATTGAGTATACAGACAGACCATAATATAATATAATATAATAAATCTGGTTGGGAAGACACTCACTACGACGCTTCTATTGGTGATTCAAGGAAAACTTGTTCATACTGACTTGTCTGTTTTGCAAACAGAAGCAAATGAAGCTTGTCATTGTTCAGTTTCTGAATGTTTGCATTATCTTGGCGTGCTCTGCTTGTGACGTACGTTCATGTTTGCTTCTCATTGCTTAAAGCAACATTTAAAAGTCCATTTCTATCATATAAAATTCCAATGGAGCAGTGAATGTAAAGAGTTTAAGTTCACTCACATGAGGAAGACTGTGTTGCTCTTAACAGCAGGGAGCTTTGACAAGTCTTGACCTGACAAATGCATTAACTGCAACTGATGTATTACTAATCTGTTGAAAATACACAACTGCACAGAAAATGTTTGGTTTTCACATTGAACGTCACTGGAAATAGACACTGCGCTGCCTTAGGGAAGATGAGTGAGATGAGAGATCTGTCTTAAGGCTATAAAACACAAGCTTAAAGGCAGCAGGTTCCTGATCTGAACTCAACCTGTCGTTTCTGAATGCAGAAACACCAGCTGAACAGCATACGGCACATCACTGGACCATTGATCTCCTCTGAAATAACAGGCATGGTGTAGGTGGAAGTGAAAAACTAGGTAAAAGTTTGACGGTTTAAAGCAGCAAACATACACACACACACCCACACAAAGCACCGGTTGTATGCTTTCAGTTCTCACAGAACAATACTGTCTTGCTGTAGGGTGGGGAAGAAATCATATGGTGCTTTCGCAATGGTGTAATTTGATCATAGCAAAGACAAATGCAAATGACATGACGGTTTTCCTTCCAAATGTTTAGGAAGCTTTGTTGGTACATGAACTAAACCAACGCTAAAGGTCTGTTTAATGTCATTTGTCAGGTGCTAGTGCTGCTTTTATGATGCTTCTGTTTAAGTTGTGACTTAAGGAAACTAAAGTGTGACACTCCTACATGAAACTAGAAACACGGACCTCCGTCGGATCGAATCCCTGTTCATGTGCCACACTAACGCTCATTTATCACCATCGTAAAGCAGCATGTCAGAGCGATGCCATTATAGAGCCTTAGAGAGAAGCAAGACATTATACCCAAAGCCTGCTGCTGTCATGTCTGATTCATTGTGACGCTGCTTTTGCTCTGTTTTGTTTTTCGGGCTTTCCACATCAGGGCGATGACACCAGAGCCCGCTGTTCATACTCTGGTGTTGACGGGCTGGTGAGCCTGTGAGGCCTGCGGTCACTAAAAAAAGGCTGTGGTTGCACACATATCATGGGAAAAAAACAAAGCGGAGAGCGAAAATAAAAGACTTTTATGAAGCAAAGGCCTAATTTCCTGGGTACCAAAAGCTAATATACACTCACGGTGTAATGAAATACAACCAAAAAACCATGATCCTAACCTTTATCTCCATACCAAATCTCAGATGGAGATTAATCTTTTAGGATTTGTTAAAATATTGGTGTCCGGGAGACTGTAGACTTTTTAAATGCTCATAAACGGCTGTTGAGATGGTATTCTCAATGGAAATAAGTAGAGTTTTGGACCCGGAAACAGTATTGCTTACGCCTCTATGGAGACTCTAAAAGGCAAGAATGGACAACGTCATATTTGGCTATTTTCATTTGCCTCAATAGCAAAACCGAAAATCCACAATAGCGCTTCTATCACTTTACAAAAGAGGAAAAAAATATTAAGGGGCGAAGAGAGAAAGATGTCAAATTTGCTACACACAAAAAATGTGGTTCTTCTTCGGTTCTTTGGGGAGGTTAAGGTGCTATATAGCATCGCTACCGTATAAAGAATCAGTTAAGCCCCTGTATAGTTCTTTAAACTCTCTCTTAGTCTCTTAGTTTAGTTTGGGAAAGGATTAAAAAAACAACAATAAAATACAACATACTTTCTGAAGATAGCGTCGTTCTCAACATTTTGAGAACGACGAAGTCTCCCTATAAGGAAATATTCCAGGGCCCCCACACGAGACTTTTTGACCTCAGAAAAGCATAAAAGTGATTCAAAACAGCTTTTGTCATTGTAGTAAATTCCCATTCATAGCAAACATATGAGAGTGCAGTAACAGATCTAAAATCTAAGGAGAATGGGGTGGTTCTATGGTTCTACATAGCACCATTTGACAAATGTGCTGTATGGGTGTTGTCCTATGATTACAAGCCAATTAACCACTTTTAGTGCTATTTAGCACCATTTTTGTTTAGAGTGTAAGGACACACCATGTATAAGCTTATAAATGCACACATTACTCAAGCCATGGCTCACCATCAGCACCTTTGCTCTTACTACACTGACACCCAATGATATTTAGTTAAAGATTAAGACAAATCTACAGGCAAATATGTGGAATGAGTGTTTTGGTGTGTAAAACAGGCTTGACCTACCAACTACTACTTCTACTGTCATGAAACACAAATACACATACAGTAGTGGCCAAAAGTGATGTTCAGAGGGGATATATGACACTAAAGTTCGATTAAACCATCAATATATAAGGACAATATTTTAGATGAGGGAAGAACAAAACACTAAACGTGGTTATGGTGTTTATCTGACAAAATCATTTGGCAAAAAAGGCAAACTACAGCTACAGGTTTTATTTTACTATGCAAAAAAGGCACAGAAAAAAAAAATCTGATATTGACTACAACATAATCCGTTATTAAAGGGTTATTAAAGGGATAGTTCACCCAAAAAGGAAAATTACTTCATGATTTACTCACCCTCAAGCCATCCTAGGTGTATATGACTTTATTCTTTTAGACGAATACAGTCGGAGTTATATTATAAAATGTCCTGGCTAATTCAAGCTTTATAATGGCAGTGAATGGAGGACCCAAAAAAGCCCAAAAGTGCATCCATCCATTATAAAAGTACTCCATACGGCTCCAGGAGGTTAATAAAGGCCTTCTGAAGCGAAGCGACGGGTAAAATATCTAGCCTCCTCCAGACCGCCTTCCGTATTCAACTTATGAAGAATGTGTAACGCCTCTCGCAGTTCAAAACTTCATCCGACATAGAGTTACGCTTTTTCCGTAATATGGATGGCGGTCTAGCCGTCATGTGATATTTTTCTCACACAAACGCATGGCTTGAACTATTCCTTTAAGGGTCATTAATTACTCACCCCCATGTCGCTCCAAACCAGTAAGACCTTTGTTTATCTTCTGAACACAAATTAAGATATTTTTGATGAAATCTGAGGTTTCTGAACCCCACATAGGCAGCAACGTCATTGCAACTTTCAAGGCCAAGAAAGGTAGTAAAGACATCGTTAAAATAGTCCAAACTTAATGTAATGAAGCGACGAGAATGCTTTTTGTGCGCAAAAAACAAAACAAAAATAACGACTTTATTCAACAATCTCTTCTTTTCTGCCATTCTCCTATGCTATTCACGTAGTCAATGCATTGCAGCGCATCCAGGTTCTACATCAGAACGCCGGCTCACCATTGGCTGACGCTGTTCACGTGAGCACTACAACTCATGCGTGTGCAGAATTTTCATTTTGGGGTGAACTAACCCTTTAATATTGGTTCTCTAATATTGCTGGTTTTTGCACGCATTCATAATTTCTTTGTACGACAGCCTGGCTAAACATTATGTTGCACAATTTGACGTTTCATTACGTTATCACAAAAAAAACACAATTGACTCCAAGCACAACTGTGCAATATGCTTACAAAATCTTGAACAATTTTTTATAATATTTAAATAAAGGGTGAAGATGCCAATTTTCCTAGGCCGGACATCAGGGTTGGCCACTACATTACACTAATCGTCCCGATTCCTTCTGCAAGCCATTTTTCACCACTCACCATATCCAGGAATGCCTTCGAAACGGGAAATTGTTGACGTGCATCATTTTTTTCTCCCTTCCTGTGTAACTGCGGCCGGTCTTCATTTAAGCGAAGGTGTGGTTTGTGTTGGCTTCTCTCTCTCAGAAATAAATAACTCTTACGCCGGCCTTGGGATAGCCATTATACACCCTGCTTACATGTCTCCACTCCAAGCATCTCAGAAACAAGAAGTCCGCCTGGAGCAACGGAGATTACATCCTCTCAGTGGCGGCGTGTGCTATTCCATAGAAGAGTCCTGAGAAGACGCTCCATCCGTTTATAAATGTTGACAGTGTGCGTAAATCAAATTTTAAGGCAACAAAATGGCAAGCATGTCACACGGAAAAATAGTCTTGATGGTTAAGGGGTTGTTCCATAGTAGTAAAGCAGAAATAACAAGCAAAGAGCAGAACGAGGGTCCTTCCGCTGCCGTTTGTGTGGGATTTGAAACTCACTGTGGTACATCTTCATTGTGAATTCTCTACATTAATGACCATTTGAGGAAAATACTTCATTTGGCCATCGGAGATGCTTCCCAAAGGAAACCCGGAGATGCATGCCGTCCCTTCTCCGAAATATTCCTGGTGCAAACAGCCCAGATGCCATGGAGAGACAGGTCCGATTCGTTCCGATGGGCTTTGCCGTCCTGGAAATGTTGCTTCACTCCCCCCCACCCCCCCCGGAAAAAAAAAAAAGAGTAAGCGCTCCGCTCCTGTCAAACACCGCTATTAATGATCCTCTTAGCTCTGATTAATTCAGTGGTGTTTGTTGAAGGAATGGGTGGAGTAGCCGTAGAGGATGAGATGGAGCGAGACGAGCTGAAGAAGAGAAAACACACCGAGTGTCACCTCCGCATTCCTGTGTCTTCCCGTCTCAGCCGTCTGATCTGGGCTCTCATCAGCTTTGGCAGGCGGTGACAGCGGTCATGGTGCAGTGGAAGCAGCACGTGCTAAAGCTCTTCTTTACCCGAGGGTTTCTCTGTCTCTCTCTGTCTCCCTTACTCTCTTCCCAGTACAGCAGTTTCCCGGTTCTTTTCGCTCTCTGCCGCTCTGCTGCAGCGCCGGCTCTGGGCTGAACAGGGTGTGTGTGTGTGTTTGGGAAAGACTGTGTGACTCGTTGTCTGTGTGTGAGCGTCAAGGGGCCCCACAAGGGAAACTCTGACCGGCCGACGACGCACAGTGCTAAATAAAGCACACGCCTGACAGCTAGAAGAGCCTGTTTCTGCAGCACGGAATTAAAGCTGATGATAATATCTCAAAGGTCAGGAGCAATGACAATGATATGACAACATAACATAAGAATTAAAATATACTGTGAGACAATATATTCCTACAAAACTAGCTGTAACAGCCTATAAGGTACAAGAACAAAACACCATGTTTGAATTAGAAACGCCTCACGGGAAAGAAAAATCATAAAGGAGGTCTCTAGAGTTTCTCCTCGATGGAACTGATCCTGCTTCTCCTGAGATCAAGATCTCATGTTTCTCCTATCCAGAAATCTTGATAATCATCATAATCATCAGATTTCTCATCAATCGGCCAATATCTAATTATATGAGCTGCTATAAACATTTTCATTCACAGCATGTCAATAACTGATTCATTTTAGGAGAAACACCGAGCTGATTGTGTCGTCGCTCGTGACCCTCAGGGTGCCCCGATGTGCCCGGCTGATGCCATTTTAGGACAAAGAGAAAATTGCGAACAGACAACTTTGCAGTGATGCCTGTCTTAAAGAATTATGCATGTTGTACCTGCAATTTCTCTTCTTGTTCAATTTTCCCCTTCAAATAACCAGGAAAAAGAGTCAAATCATTCCCTGTGACATAATTCAATTTTACCACTAAATCTGACTGATGTTTTATGCAGGGTCTAACACAGTGTAATACCTGGTCATAAAACAAAAATATCATTCAAGATGGAGATGTTAGGAATTACTAAATAGTTACAGAGAGGATGCTTTAAATGCGACTAACACGATTGGAATGTCTTGGTTTGTTCAGGTGTGTGTTGAGCACACATGCGCATCTAAATCGACCGCACTATCAGTTAATAAACAGACATTGACATTCCAAGTTACATCAACAAAAAGCAGGGCACTGATAAAACACATTCAGAGCCATGGCCTACTGATTAGCAAACACACTGAGCTGTGGTGCTCATGTGACAGTTGTGATTTGTAGTTATGATTCCATGTGCTCCCTTTATACTGTAGCTATTAATAAAAGCTAAAAACAAACAAATCTTAAGCACAAATGGAGCGGGATGATTTACATGCTGAAGTTTCATATTTAGAACAAATCCTGAACCCTCAATAAAAATAATTACACTTTCAAAAGAAAAAAAAAAAAAGACTACAAAATTGTACCATCACTGGGGTGGTTCCATTAAAGGGATAGTTCACCCAAAAATGAAAATTTGACGTTTATCTGCTTACCCCCAGGGCATCCAAGATGTAGGTGTCTTTGTTTCTTCAGTAGAACACAAATGAAGATGTTTAACTCCAACCGTTGCAGTCTGTCAGTCGTATAATGCATGTGAATGGTAACAACATCTATGAGAGTAAAAAAAACATGCACAAACAAATCCAAATGAAACCCTGCGGCTCGTGACGACACATTGATGTCTTGAGACACGAAACGATCGGTTTGTGCGAGAAACTGAACCGTATTTATATCATTTTTTACCTTAAATACAACATGTTTACGCCAGATCGTGTACATTGACCTCCCTTACCGGAAGTGATCGCGCGTTCAAGGCTGTTGGGCATAGTGGTGTATTTGAGGTAAAAAATTATATAAATACTGTTCGGTTCCTCGCACAAACCGATCATTTCCAATGTGTCGTCACGAGCCGCAGGGTTTAATTTGGATTTGTTTGTGCATGTTTTTTTTACTCTCATAGATGTTGTTACCATTCACATGCATTATACGACTGACAGACTGCAACGGTTGGAGTTAAACATCTTCATTTGTGTTCTACTGAAGAAACAAAGACACCTACATCTTGGATGCCCTGGGGGTAAGCAGATGAACGTCAAATTTTTGGGTGAACTATCCCTTTAAGGGTACATTTTTGTATCTCTAAGTAGAGGAAAACAATGGTATAATTGTACCCTAAGGTACAGTTATACATTTTGTTCCCCTCTGAGAGTTTAGGAAGAACCCACATTTTCAGCACAACAAACAAAAAATATATTTTTATACAAAAAATACAGTATTTTAAAAGTTGCTAGAGACTAGATGTTACTGAGGTAATTAATCTTGTGGCATCATTCATAATTGAATTGTCAATGCCTTTTAAATGCCAATTCAGTTCCTAAATTTAAAATTGAATAGAGGTAGCAAACATGATAAAGAATTGCAATTTGAATGTATGGAAGTAGAATTAAAATGAATTGGACGTGAAAGAAATTCACAAAACTGTTACTAGAAAATTTTAACTACAAAAACAAACGTTGGCAGATAGATGGATAGATGGATGGGTGGATGGATGGATGGATAGATGGATGGGTGGATGGATGGATGGATAGATGCATGGATAGATGGATGGGTGGATGGATGGATGGATGCATAGATAGATGGATAGATGGATGGGTGGATGGATGGATGGAAGCATGGATAGATAGATGGATGGATGCATGGATAGATGGATAGATGGATGGGTGGATGGATGGAAGCATGGATAGATGGGTGGATGGATGGATGGATGCATGGATAGATGTTCGATGGAGGAATGGAGGAATGGATGCTTGGAAACATGGATAGATGGATGGATGGATGGATGCATGAATAGATGAATGGATGGAGGAATGGATGCATGGAAGCATGGATGGATGGATAGATGGATGGATGGATGGATGCATGAATAGATGAATGGATGGAGGAATGGATGCATGGAAGCATGGATAGATGGATGGATAGATGATGGATGGATGGATGGATGGATGGATAGATGGATAGATGGATGGATGGATGGATGCATAGATAGATGGGTGGATGGATGGATGGATGGATGGAAGCATGGATAGATGGGTGGATGGATGCATGGATAGATGGATAGATGGATAGATGGATAGATGGATGGGTGGATGGATGGATGGATGGATGGAAGCATGGATAGATGGGTGGATGGATGGATGCATGGATAGATGATGGATGGAGGAATGGATGCATGGAAACGGATAGATGGATGGATGGATGGATGGATGGATGCATGAATAGATGAATGGATGGAGGAATGGATGCATGGAAGCATGGATGGATGGATGGATGGATGGATGGATGCATGAATAGATGAATGGATGGAGGAATGGATGCATGGAAGCATGGATAGATAGATGGATGGATAGATGATGGATGGATGGATGGATGGATGCATGGATGCATGGATGGATGGATGGATGGATGGATGGATAGATGGATGGATGGATGGATGCATGGATAGATGGATGGATGCATGGATGCATGGATGCATGGATAGATGGATGGACGGACGGACAGATAGATAGATAGATTCAAACAATCTATTTACTTCAGCTGAGATTTGTTCCGTTCACTTCAGCGTGGCCTTATATTACACACAGCAGAGGCTCAGTATTTACTTATTAAAACCTCTGTGTATCTCAGCGCTGGGCGTAAATGTCACTTTGTGTTTTCTGCAGTCAAGCGAGAGCCTGATGCCCACAGTCACTTCAGATCAATGTGAACATGCAAACCGCACAGAAGCGCCCGGAGAGCCTCAGTGACCCCGACTGCTCTGCAGCATCTTACCAACATGCACAGCGCTTTCCTTCATCTCGCATGCAAACTCATCTACAGGAACAGAGCAGCAGCGCTAACACCTGCTCATGCTAAGCAACTTAGCTGTGTCTTGTACTGTCCTTCACTGTGGCTTGAAGTCATTAAACTACAGTCAAGCTAGCTGTTAGACAAAGTGGTTAGCTACACTACAACTCGCTTACAAAAAACAGTGACATGAAATTCAGCTTTTTACCCATGTTCATCTTTCCTTAGTCTATAATGTTGCTGTTTTTAAGGCAAAGCACAAAGTCCCTCCAGCGGGAGTTCCTCTCAATATCAGTGTCAGTGTTTCTGAACTCCCTGAAACGCCTCCATTGTAGTCTTGAGTTTTCTTCCGGGAACCAACACGTCACAATATTCCTCATTTAAATAATTAATAAGCAGAATAAGGGGCGGGCCTGGTTGAGTTAGTTAGTAGTGTGTTGAAACTGGTGGTTATGCTAAGGGCGGGACATTTCCCAAACACACTGGAAGCTGGAATCACTGCACACTGCTCCAGTCGACCAATCAGAGCACAGTGTGCTTTTCAGAAGGAGGGGCTTCATAGAGACAGGAACTAAACAGAGCGTTACTGACAGACTGGGAAGAGAGGAGCTGAAACAATGGAGAATATGGGGAAATAATCAACATTCAAGCAGGAAAACCTGCTCTAGTAGAGCCCAAAAACAACACCAAGACTGAAAAACAGCATATAGGTCCTCTTTAAAAATATTGGGAAAAAATTTACAAAAAAGAGGGTTTAAAATGAATCGGTTCATTTAAGAGAGTGTTCTGAACAAACCAATCTGCTTAAATAAATCAAACTTGTCCAATTTCTAATTTCAGTGCATGCCTAATTTGGCTAAATATTTGTCTAAGTACACAGGAAATACTTGACGAATTACTAAAATGTGAATTTTTAAGTCAAGGAACTGCATGTGTGCTCGGGGGAAACTTGTAATAGACACTATCCACCTCTCCTGTCCTTCCTCAGGGCCCAGAGAACAATCCCCCTGGGTGAAGGACTGAAGATAAAGATGAACATATTTCCTCTAGAAGGCCCTCGTGGCTCTATCTGCTGCTGTAGTACGTCCACAATCTACAGCCCTCAGTCGGGCCTCTGCCTATCACCATCCTCTGCCTGCAGGAACACAAGCTGATAACACACAAACACACACACACACCCATCAGCTAAACTACTCACATTTCCTATCTGACTCTCTAAGGGAGCGGCGTGCAGTGTGGAATATACACTACAGCTTAAAAGTTTTGGGTCGGTAGGATTTTTTCATGTTTTTGACTCTTCTGCTCACCAAGGCTGCATTTATCTGATCAAAAATACAGTAAAAACAGTAATATTGTGAAATATTATTAAAATTTAAAACAGCTGTTCTCTATGTGAATATATAGTAAAGTGTAATTTATTCCTGTGATCAAAGCTGAATTTATCATCATTACTCCAGTCTTCAGTGTCACATGATCATTCTGATTGGATGATCTGATGCTCAACAAACATTTATGATTATCAATGTTGAAAACAGTTGTGCTAATTCATATTTTTGTGGAAACAAGGATAGATCTTTTTCAGGGTTTTTTTTAATAGAAAGTTCAAAAGAACAGTATTTGTTTTATAACATTATACTATAAACGTCTTTACATTCACTTGTGATACATTTTATGTGTCCTTCTTGAATAAAAGTATTAATTTAGCCTTTAAAAAAAAATCTTACTGACCTCAAACTTTTGAACATTAGTGCATGTACACATTGCAAAATCAAGACTGTAAATGAAGACTAGGGAGGCACGATATATCGGCCACCATGTCGGTATCGGCCGATATATGTTCATTTTTAATGTTATCGTTATCGGCCCGATAAGAACATTTGTCCGCTTATTATTTCCTTCAGCTGAGACACTTCAGATGCACTGTTCACCATGATGGGTTTGAATTGAAATATGATTGGAATCACTTCAAAAGAGAAAAATACAGTTCAGAGCAACATGTGCAGCGCAAGTCTGTCATATCAGCTACATAAAATTATAATGAGAACATCATAAGTGTGTGTTTGGGACATGGCTTTAATGCTGAGACCTTTGTTTTTGTAATCAGGCTCTCAAAAATTGTATTTAGTTTAGATTTATCGGCCAATATATCGAATATAAAAAATTATCGGTTATCGGTATCGCCCTGATGTTAGTTTGATTCACAAATTAATTACTCTTATGAGCCAAATCTTTTAATGAATCATATTCAAATTGATATTGCTTATATGACAAAGCAGCTTCAAATGTTTTATTGTAATAAATGGCATTTCTTTGTTTATTTCTGCCTTGTTGTAAGAACAAAATTCTGGGAATGTAACGACTGCATATAGCTCATGCATATATTCACTTCTTATCTCCCTGTTGCCAAAATATCAGATGCTTGATCTTGTGTGTTTTTAAGGCAGGATGCAAAGGCCAATGAAGTGTGTGTGTGTGTGTGTTAGTGCAGCGAGGGCTTGTCACTGGGATGCCTGTCTGGATAAAATGGGAAATGTCAAGCACAGCCAGGGCAGGTATATGCTTCAGCGTGTGCAAGGTCACATCCCGACCCCTGCTGAGCAAACCCCACAGCGCTTCAAGAGTATGACGAACCTGCACATGCATCTGAACGCGACCCAGCGGGTACAGATGTGGATTACTTCAAACTTTACTGTGTCTCTGCAGACGTAGCCGTTTATTCAATGCACTGCGCTGACTGTGCAAGCGTGGGAGGCTCTTGGAGAAGCAGTCGGAAGGCTATACGTCTGCCATCAGACACCCGCTGACATGCTTTCTGCAGCATTCGGTTTCATTCTCCTTGTTAACGCATGTCAGACTGTAAGACGCAATCCCAAAACACGATATAAGACCCGGTGTGACAGAAAGAGCTGAAGACAGGGATGAACATGGCACTGGTGCGACAGATGTTGAAGTTTTGTAGAACAGGCCACACAATTACAGCACAAGTATAAAACTCCTGTTACCATTTCTGACAGCAACCATAAATAGTGCAGTCCATCATGCATGCAAGCTAATTATGTTATCAATCACATCAATAACATGCCATTGTTTTTTAGTTTACGGGCCAAAATAAATAAATACATACATACAGTCAAACTAAAATGTATTCAGATACATTTTGTATACAAATGTATTACCAGAAAATGGTAATAAAATATAACAAGAACTGAGTTAAACTGTGTCAGAACAAATCCATCTTGATAATGTCAGATAACTTTGATAGAAAGGTGTGTAATGGATTACAATCAACTAATCAGCTGTTAAATTTAAGTATTAGATAATACCAATTTAGCTCAACCAATGACCAAGCAATGCTTCATTTTGTTCAGTCTGTGGGGTCAAAGGTCACATTAGCAATTAAAGAAAAAACACTGAACAAAACATGCTCAGGTCAAAGTGTCTGAATCATTTTGCTCCCAAATTATTATACATTTGACTGGTAGTCACTGTATGAAGAATTTCTGGGTATAATATGTCACAGTTTACTTTATTTTGCTCTCCTCACTTACAGAAATGAACTATAGAGTCCTGCACACACTAGTAAAAATTATACCTGGTGTCTGAATAATTTTTGGTTTGACTATAAATAGATGTGTCATAAAAGAGCTCATTTTTCTTGTGCATATGCTATTTTCCCAGGAAAATTATTAACTGCGCTATATATTGCACTAATATATTTAAAATCCTCATTCTCTATATATAAGTATCCACATCCTTGCAAAACAATTGTTAAATCTTCCAGAATATGCTTGACATACAACTAGATTAAACTACTTCTCACCACTACTTTCTGTTGCTTAAGAGTATTTTTCCCCCCAAACATTCTTTTTATTGTTTCAGAAAATAGCAAAACGGCGAACATGTCAACTAAAAACACATCTGTCAGAGTGTAAGTCAGCGGGCGGTTGCATATGTGTCGCACTGTCCAGCCCTGGAAGAGATCATGCATATTATACTGCAGGGGTTCCCAAACTTATTTGTCAGCCAAACCCCTTAGACCTTAGATTTTAAGTCAATCTTTCAATAAATTACCAACACATTTGTATGTTCATGGCTCTCTGATGTCGGTTAATGGTCGCATGACATGCAAGTAAACAGATATCCAATATCCAATCTTTTGCTGTTTACAAGAACCAACTAACCCTACAATTTACAATACAAATATTTAGGGCCAGATTTACTAACAGCTTGCATCTGTGCAAACCGTACTGTTAAACAACTGCTGTGAGGATTTACTAAAAACATTTCAAATTAGCACTGAAAAGGCGTGGACAGGGTTATTTTTGCAGCTGACCGTATGCATATGCATTTGTAGGAGTTTCAAATTCAAATGCAAAAAAAAAAATTATAGGACGAGAGTATTTAAATGAATGACGGGACATGATTTACTAAGGTTTGCGGTAGTCAGTGTACTGGTATTTGAGGCATTATTTAAACGGAGTGTCTATTTACACCAAGTGCAAATAGCGTGCCTTGTTGGCAAGTGGTATTCGCACTAGCTCCACCTAAATGCCTGGTTGGGAAAAACAAGATAAAAAAATAACAGATGTATTTCAATGTCTTCAGTGGTGTAGTCAGTAAAGAGTAGGGCTTAAAGATCTTGGTTTTGATGCGATCGACCCGGGTTCGAATCCGCCTTTTGCAGAGCTTGCTCTTCTCGTGTGGTGAAACGCCGCCTCAACAGAAGAATAAGTACGCCTGATTCTGTAGCCCCGCCCACCGACTCGTGGAGCTAAACAGATCGCGCTACCGAGCAATAAACATGCCGAAGATAGCAAGATATTGCGCTGTGCCTGGTTGTGGAAGAACACAGTCGCTGCATAAGCTTCCTTCGGATTCTAATATTAGGAATGTGTGGTTGAACTTTATTTTTAATGAAGATCCAGCTCACGTGCGTAAGACATTGCGCGTTTGTTCCTTCATTTTACCACGGATTTGTTTGTAAACAAGAGACTGGATTTGCAGACAGGATGAGATTACATGAATGAATGAAGCAACACACTTGTGTGAGTAAAACTTTTTTTTTATAGTATAGTGATAGTATTGCATTGCATCGTTTTGATATCTATTGATTATGTGTACATGTCTAACAGAACATAACTTCCACGCTGTCACAGGCTGGAGAATCCTTTATTTGTTGTTGGTTCATTGTGTGATCAGACTCGGACATGTATGGGCCAGGGCTTGCAAAGCCCAACGTTTTCCAGACGGGCTACCAAATCGTAAATCCGTCGGCAGGCCGGTGAATCTTAAATAGTGAAATAACATTCCTTTCTTGATGTGCGTTGTTCACACTCTTGACTTGATATTTGAAGGAAAAATACAATCGAGGAAGTTTTGATCATGCTGATTTGTCTGACTCTGCAGTGAGGCTTGTGTGTGTGTATTAGTGATGCACGGTTCACGGTTATATCCACTGATCAGACGGGCCAAGTAATAAAAAATAACATTCCAATTAATTGCGGGTAGGTGAGAGATAAATCATTGTGTTTGTTTGATAAAGACACTTTGCGAGCCCTGGGGGTGAATCATTCCGGTTTTCCCACACACTTTCAAAACAATTCCTC
Organism: Rhinogobio ventralis; assembly: GCA_039654625.1. Taxonomy (NCBI): domain Eukaryota; kingdom Metazoa; phylum Chordata; class Actinopteri; order Cypriniformes; family Gobionidae; genus Rhinogobio; species Rhinogobio ventralis. The sequence continues at coordinate 31,703,014 of CM077215.1, forward strand.
ACATGTACTGACAGGGGAGCTGAAGCTCATTATAATATGCAAAGCTTATCCAATCATAGCAGTGGGCGTTTACTACCAAGTCTTCAGTGCGGCATGCCCATAAAAACAGAGCGTTCCATGAGAGAGGCTCAAAACCAGGGTAGAAAATAGCCTATTACTTATTCATTATGATGTTTTTTAATGTAAAAACCACCCGAACCTAATAAGTTGACCTCAGACAACAGTATAAAAAAAAAGAAGAAAAGCCAGTTCATGACCCCTTTAATAATAATAAAAGTATTTATTGGGTAGGGTTAGGGGAAGGTGTAGGGAGGGCTTTTATTGTCCCATTAAGGCGGCATCCATTTAATAATTTTAATAAATATAATCATTTACACTCTATGCTATTATTGCATCCTGTTTATGTAAATACTGAGGTGCAAATAGTATGTATCTGTCAAAAAGTATAAATAGCATCTAATTACTATTTACACATATTGCAAAGAACTACTTCTACATGGTGTAAATAGAATATATCACTATTTTCACTTAGTAAATAGCATCTACAGATATTTGCACTTAGTGTAAATAGCAATTATCGCTAAGAAAATATGCTACCTTCACTGAGTGTAAATAGAATCTATTGCTATTTTCACAGTGCAAATAGCCGCTGCCTTAATTAATGCACCAAAAAAGCATGTCTTAAAAGCATCTGTGCTTTTATGGGATCGCGGTCTCACGCTGATGTTCTTAAAATCTTCACTTTCAAACCCTCAAGCTTTTATTTTGGCAGAATATTGGCACTTTAGTTTAGGGGCCAATTCTCACTATTAACTAGTTCCTCATTAGCATGCATATTACTAGGATATTGGCTGTTTATTAATACTTATAAAGCACATATTAATGCCTTATTCTGCATGACCATATTCTGCATCCCTTAATCCACCCAATACCTAAACCTAAACCTAACAACCTTACTAACTATTAATAAGCAGTAATTAGGAGTTTATTGAGGCAAAAAGTCATAGTTAATAGTAAATATGTGCTCCCCATATAAAGTGTCACCGTTTATTTTAATTTAACATTGAATGTAATTGATTGAATTTGAATTCACTTTAATTTAATTCAAAATTCGTTTTCATCACCTCACGAACATCTGTTTGGAAAACCCGGATATATAGTATTTACAGCGCGTTTGGCATAACAGAGAAACAAGTTACATGGGAGGAAAAGCCTCACGCATCAGGAGGAAATGAATGATCCGTAGAGATGAATGCTTTTATTACCCCAGCCTCACAACAGATGGAGCAATTACAGATACATTGTGAATTACTGCAAGCAAAGTCCAACGCCATCTGTCAAAAAAAGAAATCAGAAAGCAGGTCCAACTGGACGGGACGTTCCTCAAGAGTTCTTGGTTAATTAGGGTGCTAGGCATGTCTGTGAATAAAGTGTGATTCATCTGGAGTTACATAATCTGAAACAGTACGCACAAATTTCTAGGAATCTGGGTCTGACAGTGATTTTTATTCACTGTAAGTCAGTTTTGACATGACATCGAAAACAGTTATACTAGTTAAACTCATCCAGCGTCTTACTATTGTAGTGTAGACATAAAAAATGTATAGTGCAGTCTGTGCTAACACTCATTTACACTCAGTTCTGATCTCATCAAACACCGTCACTGAGGAGATGAGCACCTTGAGGACCGCAGCAGGAAGTAGTAAGTAGGGTTGGGTACTGAAACCCAGTGCCAATATGGCACCTATACACTCACCTAAAGGATTATTAGGAACACCTGTTCAATTTCTCATTAATGCAATTATCTAATCAACCAATCACATGGCAGTTGCTTCAATGCATTTAGGGGTGTGGTCCTGGTCAAGACAATCTCCTGAACTCCAAACTGAATGTCAGAATGGGAAAGAAAGGTGATTTAAGCAATTTTGAGCGTGGCATGGTTGTTGGTGCCAGACGGGCCGGTCTGAGTATTTCACAATCTGCTCAGTTACTGGGATTTTCACGCACAACCATTTCTAGAGTTTACAAAGAATGGTGTGAAAAGGGAAAAACATCCAGTATGCGGCAGTCCTGTGGGCGAAAATGCCTTGTTGATGCTAGAGGTCAGAGGAGAATGGGCCGACTGATTCAAGCTGATAGAAGAGCAACTTTGACTGAAATAACCACTCGTTACAACCGAGGTATGCAGCAAAGCATTTGTGAAGCCACAACACGCACAACCTTGAGGCGGATGGGCTACAACAGCAGAAGACCCCACCGGGTACCACTCATCTCCACTACAAATAGGAAAAAGAGGCTACAATTTGCACGAGCTCACCAAAATTGGACAGTTGAAGACTGGAAAAATGTTGCCTGGTCTGATGAGTCTCGATTTCTGTTGAGACATTCAGATGGTAGAGTCAGAATTTGGCGTAAACAGAATGAGAACATGGATCCATCATGCCTTGTTACCACTGTGCAGGCTGGTGGTGGTGGTGTAATGGTGTGGGGGATGTTTTCTTGGCACACTTTAGGCCCCTTAGTGCCAATTGGGCATCGTTTAAATGCCACGGCCTACCTGAGCATTGTTTCTGACCATGTCCATCCCTTTATGACCACCATGTACCCATCCTCTGATGGCTACTTCCAGCAGGATAATGCACCATGTCACAAAGCTCGAATCATTTCAAATTGGTTTCTTGAACATGACAATGAGTTCACTGTACTAAAATGGCCCCCACAGTCACCAGATCTCAACCCAATAGAGCATCTTTGGGATGTGGTGGAACGGGAGCTTCGTGCCCTGGATGTGCATCCCACAAATCTCCATCAACTGCAAGATGCTATCCTATCAATATGGGCCAACATTTCTAAAGAATGCTTTCAGCACCTTGTTGAATCAATGCCACGTAGAATTAAGGCAGTTCTGAAGGCGAAAGGGGGTCAAACACAGTATTAGTATGGTGTTCCTAATAATCCTTTAGGTGAGTGTATAACCGGTATGTAACCGAATCAGAACGCAGATTTCGGTGCCACTTAAATTCAAACGTGCCTTCGAGCTTTGGCTGGCGCCGAGCCAGAGACAGACACGCTCAGCGCTCGTCACATATCAACTATTCAGCGTTTTCAACCACATAATGTTTATTTTAGGTTTCAGACGTTTAAATGCACATGAGTACTAGCAAAAACACACACTGATGTCTATGGAAGCGGCATTAACAATCCTTTCAGTTATAATTTGACTACGTGTTTTATTCATATCAGATACACATTATATAGTTAACCATATACTCTATTCTTCTCCCAGTTCAGCGGTCACTTACTTTCATGTATTTCGTGAGACGAGGATGAATTTACGTGATGTAAATCCGACAGATCCGATTCTCTGAGGCGCAAACTAACATGGCGGCGTGCATCGCGCATTATAGATCAACTAACATGATCATTATAAAGGGTTTTAAATGACAAAACACATTCACTTACACACATTTGATATCAGAATATCAGATAGTTCATGACATAGTTAACAAGTAAAAGAAAAAAACGAAATAAAACCGATACAGCTGAGCTGTCATACAGCACATGTGTGTCATGTGAGAAGCATGACGCGTCGCCATGGAAACAATAAGGTGATGCGTTCTAAAATATTTAGCCAGAGAATATGATCATATTTCTGCAAAATAATGCCGAACCTTGAAGCTGGTTTGTAGCATACCAAGAATACCGACGACTGCTGTTATTAGTCCTGTAACTGTTATTTAGTGTTAAATTAGGCCTATTGTAGTTGGGTTAGGTGTAGGGTACGCTACCGTTCACATTTGAAATTCGGTACCGGTACCCAACGGTACCTTTTTTCTGTGCTTTAGGGATACATCAATAACTGTAAAGAAGTTTATAGAACTGTAAGTCGTTTATAGAAGTGTTATTGACATTATGCCAGAGCTGCCTTGGTCTGCCATTGTCTGTGATGTTTGTTCACTGTAATATTTACCAGTAAATAGTAGGCTACTGGCTACTTAATTAATTGAATTCATCAAAACAACAGTATTATTATTTTTTCTTTTTAATTCAATTTCTATGAAAAGATTTCCCACAAATTCTGTGTTGTGTTTTTTCTGGTAATCAAATGAAGACATAAAACATTAATTTATCTTTTCATTTAATTAAACTTTTTTGTCAAACAAAGCTGCACAACTGAGCTTTATACCGTTAAAATTAAAACATGGAAGAAAAATTGTGATATATTACTTAAAAAATAAAGTTTTGATCTAAACTCTACTGTACAACAGTAATATATTTGTCAAGTTGAACCGGATTTTTATTTTGACGGGTTGCCGTGAATACCTTTGAGTTTGTGTGTGTTTATGACATGACGGGAGTTTTTCTCAAATGAAACGGTAAAATGCTCATGAAGTAACTCTCAGAGCGGCTCTGGAGTTGAGGGACATGCGTATGAGATGGAAACACGTGACCGTCACACGTAATTCTGTGTGTGTGTGTGAGGTAAATAAACTTCGAGTCAGCGCCATTCAGTCACACAGACACGCAGGATTCATATTTAAATAGTCTTTTTGCTATTCACACACACTAGTCTATATCACCAGATGTGTTCTCAGGAACCGTAATTTGGTACCGATTGATTTCATGTGAATCTGTACTCGGTAGTACCAACGTAATTCGGACGGTGCCCTTAAAAGTACCGAGTTTGGTACCCAACCCTAGTTAGGTGGCTTAGGTTTTATTGTGAATTTGTTAAGTAAACTGTGTTTTGTATCTATTCACATTTATATATTTAAGTATACTTTAAACTTTTAATAAATTGTTCAATTTAAAGAATTAAAAAAAAAAATGTTTAAATAAAAAGCCATTCTTTAATGTCATCCACCGTTGTTTTGTGGCTCTTTTTTTTTTTTTGTATCGGTTCAGGCACCGTTTTAAAAGTATCGGTTTGGCACCCTACCCAACCCTAGTAGTAAGTAAAGCTAAATCATTTAGTGCATTATAATTTCATCAAAGCCGTGGATTTCTGATTCAATCTCAGATCACCATTTATACAACAGCAGCCATATAAAGTAGCGTCAAAAATATTGATATTACGATATGTATCGATACTGTAATATCTGGAACGGTTCCTTTTCTGCAGTATTGATACACTGATACCAGCCCAGCTCAAATTTTTGAAGAAAGACAAACATAAATAGTGATAAAAGCCAAAGTATTAAATGTCACAGATGTATATTTATTGAGTAAACCACTATTTTGTAGAGGGTAATTTTGTCATTTTTGGAGCCAATTTACAGGGGTGTAAAAATGACTTTAGAAAGATGGCAGCATCACTGTTTTATTTTCACACAGAGATTGGTAGGTCAATTACTAAAATCTGTTGACTTTAGCAATCTTTGTTTCATTATGCGCCAACAGTGACAATTTTTGTGTTTTTCCCCCCAAGTTTGCATGCCTGCAACTCTAAAAGTATTAAAGATATCTTAATATCCTTTTAGGTTCTGGTTCTTAACAAACTTTTCTTTTGGTATCTTAAATTTACAGGTCCTACATAGTTAAATACCAGAGATATGGAGATCTTAATGCAGCGCCAAGAGTAAATTGGTCAATTGTACACATTTTCAGTCGACAAAAAACAAATGTGGGTCACTTTGCATAGTGGATTACTCAGCAAAATAATGGTTTACTCAGCAAATATACATCTGTGACATTTCATATTTTGGCTTTCATCGCTATTTATGTTTGTCTTTCTACAGAAAAAATATTAACAAAATCAAAAATTTTAGCCAGGGAAGTTTCCTAAATTTGGTTGATTTGACACAAAATGACCCAGCTGCACGTTCTCGCTCTCTCTTCAGTTTGACACACACTCACGTCCTCACTCACACATAGTGCTCGTTGCACATAATTTTTTCATGCTCACACCAAAAGTGCGCACACCACTGATATATATAAGTGGCTTTCCTGTAGTTTAAACAGTAGAGTGTGGCGCTAGCAACGCCAAGGTCATGGGTTCGATTCCCAGGGAAAGCAAGAACTGACAAAATGTAAAATGTGTACCTTGAATGCAATGTAAGTCGCTTTGGATAAAAGCATCTGCCAAATGCATAAATGTAAATGTAAATATAAGTGATGTGCACATGAAGTCGCCTCTCAAACAGCTTGCGAGTATCAAAGCCAGGTTGTTTTTCAAGGGTTAATGTGCTTAAACGGTCAAATACACTCAAAATTATGTCAGAATACCATCTTGGCGAGTATTCAGGTAAACAGAGTCAGTTTGGGAACGTAAATAGTTGAGAAAGAAAACGCATGTTGTGTTACGGCATATTAGATCCGTGCATTCGTTCTTAAAGTGACAGCAGCCTAATATTCCTGCTGTTAATCATGTTAATCAAAGAACAAAAGACAAAGAGAAAATCACTCTCTGCTCTTGTAACTTTAATTGCAAGCCTTTGGTTTTTACAATGAAGACTATCCAGTGTTATTTTGTACATTTAATTGGAGTTACAGTAGTTGTGTAAGATGTTGTACACGGAAAATAAGATCACGTCGTCTCTTTGCACGCAACTGTACCCTAGTAAGACGAACCAGAGACCTGCACGCATCCACGGGCCACGACACGCATGCCTAATGTGTGTGAGGAACTCAAAGCATCACAAAGGCACGTGCAGCACCACCTGACGTCAGCGAGGTCTGCACTTCAGCGCCGAGGCTGACATTTACGCACACCGGTCACTTGGCCATGACTCATTAGCATGCACCGCGGAGCGCCGCTCTGACGGACAGCCCACTTCTGCTGGCACCTAGCACTGGCAGTGTGGAGTCGTGAACCTTCCAGCAATTAAGATGTCAAATAACACTGCCATCCACCTCCAGAGCCCCTCTGCTGCTGCTCAGAAGCCCGTCACACTGGAAGCTTTGGTGGCCTTTCTGAGCGAGAACGTCTATGTAAATCTCACTCACTCAGCCTGCAACAATTGCCGGTTTGTTGATTTCAAGTCAAGGCTGTCTGTCAGGGTTTCAGCTCACGATTAGGGCCTGGAAAGAAATGTACAGTACAAAAAAGCGGAACAGATTTCTGCAGTATTCGAAAGGCCAGCATTCGTAAATGTCCCATGCTTCATTGCGTTATTATCACAAATAAAACAATCCAGTCCAAGCACAACTATGCTTACAAAATCTATAACTAATGTTTAATAATATTTGAATAAAGTGTGATGTCAATGACAAAAAAATGACAAAAACGCATACAAAATTTTAACAAATGAAAAAGTAAATAAATATTACATTTAAATATAAATTTATATATAAATAAATGTATATATAAACAGTTGTGGTCAGAATTATTGGCACCCCTGGTAAATATGATCATAGATGGCTGTAAAAATAAATCTGCATTGTTTATCCTTTTGTTCTATCATTCAAAAAATTGCAAAAATCGAACCTTTCATTGACGTAAAAGAATTGAATTTGGGGGAACTAACATTATGAAATAAATGCTTTTCTCCTAAACACGTTGGCCACAATTATTGGCACCCTTAGATTTTTTTATGAGTAAAATATCTCTGAAGTATATTCCCATTAATATTTACATTTTTTAGCACACCAGGGTGACTAGGAACATGAAATTGTCTAGCTATGATTTCTTGTTTCACAGGAGTATAAATATGAGGAAACACATCATCACAATCATCATCACAATGAGTTAAGCCACAGAATATAGTTCTGAAGTGCAGCAAAAGATTGTTGAACTTGACAAAATAGAAAGTGGCTGTAGGAAAACAGCTAAAGCATTGAAAATTCCCATTTCCACCATCAGGGCAATAATTAAGAAGTTACAATCAACTAAAGATGTTCTGAATCTGCCTGGAAGAGGACGTGTGTCTGTATCGTCCTAATGCACGAGAGGAGGAGCGCTTGAGTGGCCAAAGACTCTCCAAGATCACAGATGGAGAATCGCAGAGATCAGTTGAGTCTTGAGGTCAGAAAGACTAAAAAAAAGAATAATAATCAAACCACCCCTACATCACCACATGTTGTTTGGGAGGGATTCAAGAAAAATCCTTCTTGCTCATCCAGAAACTCCAGCATATTCAGATCAGACACGACTGGAGCTTCAGACGGGACCTGGTTCTGTGGTCAGATGAAACTATAAAAAGAGCTTTTTGGCAGAAAACCCACCAGATAGGTTTGGTGCAAACAGGGATAAAAAGTGCCCCATACCCACGGTTAAATATCCCGCTGGATCTTTAATGTTGTGGGCCTATTTTTTTGCTAGAGGTCCTGGACATCTTCTTCAGATTCATGGTATCATGGATTCTAGCAAATACCAAAAGATAAAAAATCTTTCTAGCCTCTGCTAGAAATCTTATAATGGGCCGTTGTTGGATCTTCCATCAGGACAACGATCCAAAACAAACATCAAAATCAACACACAAATGTGTCACTGAGCACAAAATGAAGCTTCTGCCATGACCGTCCCAGTCCCCTGACCTGAACCCTATAGAAAATGAGTGGCTGAACCGAAGAGAAGAAGCACCACCAACATGGATCTGGGAATCTGACGGATCTGGAGAGATTCTGTATGGAGGAATGGTCTCTGATCTCTTGTCAGGTGTTCTCCAAACTCATTATAGAAGAAGACTCAGAGCTGTTATCTTGGCAAAAGGAGGTTGCAAAAAGTATTTAATAAAAGGGTGGCAATGATTATGGCCAATGTGTTTTGGAGAAAAGCATTTAATTCATAATGTGATTTACCCCCCACTTTCAATTCTTTCACTTCAATGAAAGGTTAGATTTTTGTGAATTTTTTTAATCAAAGATCAAAAGGATCATATTTACCAGGGGTGCCAATAATTCTGACCACCACTGTATATATATATATCCTAATTGTTTTATATATTAAAAAAAGTATATTAAAAAACATAAACATAACACTGTCATTTAATACTGACTGACTATTTTAGCAAGTTCAGCTTTCTCAGTTCTGTTTAACACATGTACCATTCTGCAAATTTCTCCCCACCCAAATCATGAGCAGAAAATGTGAATAAAATGTGCATATTTTGTGTGGGCCTAGTCATGATCAGAGTTGGAAAACCAAAAAAAAAAGCCTTCGAGCAGTTGAACACAGATGATGAAATCGGCATGGGAAAAATCCCACACTCACATTAAGTTCTCAAACAAGAACAAACATGGTCGAGTTCCGGATCTGAGAGTGTTCGTTTCCCATCACAAATGAACACAAACATCCAAACGAGAGCTATTTCAGCAAAATGGTAGTGTGTTTACTGTGCCACGTATCAAGAGCCTCGAGTCTATTATCTGTAGTAACAGAAAGAGAGACTTCCTCTCAGAGTAAGAGCCGTTTAATAACACATCTGGTTCAACGGCACTCAGCTGCATGAAGAAGATGAAAGCAAAAGAAAACTGTTCTCTGACTCACCATTTACACACTGACCTGAGGTCAACACCTGCACAACTCACATTACAGCTCCAGAGGAGACTCTCCAAAACTACAACACACACGGCAACCGTCAACACGAGTCGATTTAAAGACGGTTTAAACTCATCATCAAATCAAATGGACACTATGTACCGGACTAATGTAAATATAGTAACTTGGTCTTGCTCTGAAACAACTTTCGGTTTCTGCTGATTTAACTTTTTTTATATTCAGCAAGGATGCATTCAATTTATCAAAAGTGACAGTAAAGACATTTGCAATGTTACAATTTCAAATAAATGCTGTTTATCAAAAAATCCTGAAGAAAATAGCACAATTCTTTACAAAATTGATAATCATAAATGTTTCTTGAGCAGGAAATCGAGTAATGATGATAAATTCGTCTTTGATCACAGGAATAAATAACATTTTACTATATATTCACATAGAAAACTTTTTATTTTAAATTGTAATAATATTTCACTATTTTTAATATATTTTTAATTTAAAGCGGTTCATTTGAAAAAGACTTTCAAAAACATTGAAATACCTTTGAACGGTTTTATTTACAGTAAAAGCATTATTTACTCTATTCCGGTATATAACAGCTACTTTTGACCATCATTCTCCCTTAATTTTTCGTTAAGTCCTTCCACTTGCAAATATGTCACTTAACGAATGTATGGTTGTGAATAAATAAGTTAGCATAAATTAAAAAATAAGTTATACCAAATCCATACTGATTGGTATCAATATACTTTATGATACATCTATTACGTGCCATCGATATTTAACATGATCGTTCATTGCTGGGAAGAGAGTCTGAACAGATTTAGGGCCATTTTAATACAGCAGCGAGACTCATGGGATATGCAAGACGCTTCCCTGGCTAGCAACCCACAATGCACTGCCATTAAAGGGCCGGAACAACAGGTGGACTGGAGAAAATCCCTGCAAGTCCTGCTATTTTCACCTGCACTAAAGCAGCACTTTGCCATCATCAATCATTCAGGGCTGGTCTCAGAACAGCCTCCACAGCATCACTCACTGCACAAGAAATGGAAACGCATCTACCTGCTCATTTACAACCCACAATGCACTTAACAGGAAAATACCTGCCAATGCTGCAGATCCCCACTGCTGCAAATGACTGGAGATAAACTGCACACTAAACTTTGACATTTATCATGAAAACAATCAATATCGAATTATTTTGGTCATATTGCCCAGCCCTAGATCTCACTTTAGGATTGTGGGTCGTTTAAAATTTGAAATCAAATTATGAATGTGGCTTCTATACCGTCAAGATTACGGTTGTATTGTTAGGAGACTTTACACAAGCTGTACTGTAAACCAGGGTTGACGTCTCCTCAGCTTACTCTAGATGAAGCAGATCTATGAGGTTGAAGATGCCGTACTCCGTCAGTCTTCCATGGGTGTCCCACTTGTATTTATTTATGAACATCTTCACCACTCGGTGTGGGTGAGGCTACTGTGGTTTGCTCAGAATCATGGGAAAGCGCAGCCTGCCATCCTCTTTCAAAAACATCTCTTTCCCACACACACACAAATCCACGAAATCCTGCAGGCCCAATGACGATGAGACCCAAAAAAGACAGAGCAAACGGGGACCGTTTTAACAAAAGGAACAGACAGTCTGAGAAACGTGAAGGCCGGTTGAGTGAACATACATTCACAGGCTCTGATAAAACCAGGCCACAGTGATCACATAATGACTAATTCTCATGACATCACATTAACAAAATACTAATAAAAATAGTGCAAATGTGCATGTGAGGAACTCTTGTCAAACAGAAATAAACTCTCTTTGCATGAGTGCATTTTTAGCCACTCTATTTCTCAAGTGCAGTGACACCAAAACACACAAAAAAACCTTTAAAGACTATATAATACTAATATGTTCACACACATTAAATATAAAAACAGTAAATATTAGGGATGCACCGATACCATTTTTTCAAAACTGATCCGATACCAAAAATTCTGAGTATCGGCCGATACCGATACCGATACCAGTGCAGTTTTGTTTAAAAGTTCAATGTAGAATTTCGATACCTCAGTGTGTTGAACTGATAATCACACAATCTACTAAATACAGACAACTTCATTATAAAGAAAAACAACAAATTAAAAAAAATATAAAAATCACAATCTATGACAAAAATACTGCTATAACCTAGACTAGTGGGTAATTCAGCAGCAAAAATTACTCTAGAAAAATCATGAGTGCACAATAATTGTATAAAATCTAAACATTTAGTGAAAAAAAAAACATTTAGTGGGGAACAAATAAAAATGAATAAGTGTAGCACTAAATCTGGTCAAATGTTACACATTGTTGTAAAATACATTCATGAAAAACAAGTAAATATATTTATAGAAATAGGGTCTATATACTATATATAGGTATAGCGCAGCTTTTTTAATGAGGCAGCAACATATTATAGATAGAGCAGAAGAAAAAAGGCTATTAATAATCTTTCATTGTGCAAAAGTATTATAATACGAAAGGCTCCGATACAGAGCGGCACAAAGCGCGTATGCACATCCCGTGTGCAGGATGATGAGCTTGAAGCAACACAGAGTCACAGCGCAGCGCTCCGTCCACACAAAGGGAAGAGATATCGATGCGTAGTGTATCTATCTATGCAATGTTTTATTGAGCCTTTTCTTTAAACAGTTTAAAAATTCAGTTACCGTGCGTGTGAAGAACAACACAATCTCTAGTCCAGTGTTGTGATCTAACAGACACCCAGTAGAAAGTAATACGATTTACAGCAATAAACTCCAGCAAGATAGTAATTTTATGCGAAACCATAGAGTGTTATCTACAGATCAAGCATAATAACAGGAACATTGAATCATCTTGGAGAGTTTCATCGTGTTGACTGTTGTAACCGAACGCAACACACAGTTTAAAGCTGAATGGAGAATGACTGACAGGAGGGAAGCATTCACGTAAACTTTGATTTAATGACTCAAATATTCATCAGTACCTCACATTAAACTATGGGATGGCTTCAGAACACTTAATATAGTGCACGAAGCGTTGATGATGCTTTATAATGTTTTTGTGTATTCATAATACTATTATTATTGCACAATACTATAAATTATATATTCTCAATAAATATATACAGTGATACTTTTCACAATGATTTTTACTATATAATGATCATTTCATCCCTTCTGATTAAATATTAAAAAGAACAATCTAACAATTATCATTGGATTTCCTTTACAATGATGTACTGTTATTTATGGGCAGTTGAAGCTAAAAAAAATGGCAAATCTTCAGCCAAAACAACATCTTTCTGCAAATTTCTAGTGTATAAAAATCCCCCAAAACAAGAAGTGCACACATGAGATTTGACTTCTGATGAATTGCCGTATTTTTGTTCTGGTCAAATGAACTCTGACATCTACTCGGACTGAAATCTTTCTGAAATGGCACCTCAGGCTTTATGTTTAAAGATCAATAATCTGTCTGCAGGAAATCGGCTTGTGCTGAGGGCTTGAAAATGTCTGATTTTAGGTCTCATTTTAGCAGTAACCTTAAGCTAAACCCCGTCCTGTGGCATTTGATTCCGTTTGAGCCGCACTGATCTGAGAAATTAAACCGTAACCTGCAGTATTTACCATTCATCAGTTATTTCAGAGACACTACACGGGTTATTGAGCAGCTGCTAATGGCGGTGTGTGTCTCTGTGTGAGGAATACCCCTTTTCCATCAGAATGAACCGGGTGCTAGTTCAGAGCCAGTGCTAGTGCCAGTTCGGAGTTGGTTCGACTGACGAGCCTTCTAAGAACCGGTCTGCCTTTCCACGGGCTAGAGAGCCACCACAGAGCCAGGTCTTACATCACTGTATACTTCTCGTCTTTCTCAGCAACGCTAGCGAGGCAGCAAGAAACACAAAAACACCAGGCTTGTTCGAGATGCATCGGCGCTGCGCAGACAGATGGCCGTATGACATCAGACACCCTTAAAAATAAAGGTGCCAGGAAGAACCAAAAAGGGGTTTTCACAGTGATGCCATAGAAGAACCATTTTTGGTTCCCTGAAGAACTGTTTTGTGAAGGGTTCTTTAAAGAACCATTTTTTTCTAACCATTCTATAGTCTAAAGAACCTTTCTGCACTACAAAGAACCTTTTGTGCAATGGAAAGTTTCTTTGGATATTAAAGGTTCTTCATGGAACCATACACCCCGCCTAAGAACCATTTAAGAACCATTTAAGAACCTTTATTTTTAAGAGTGGTATACCGCAAGAGCGATTCAAAAGCATAAGGAGTCTTATGCTCTCGCTGTACTTTGATGTCATACGGCGATCGGTCTGCGCAGCGCCGATGCATCTCAAACAAGCCTTCTATTAACAATGGCGAACGTTGCGTTACTATTGATGCACATGGTTTGCGAATCTACATCGGCTTTTTTCTCATTTTTGAACGGTCACTGTTGGCGCATAATGCAACAAAGATTGCTAAAGTCAACAGATTTTACTAATAGACCTACCAATCTCTGTGTGAAAATAAAATAATGATGCTGCCATCTTTCTAAAGTCATTTTTACCCCTCTGTAATCTGGCTCCAAATCTCAGGTGACAATTGTCATTTTGACCCCCCTCTACAAAAAAAATTTATTACTCAGTCAATATACATCTGTGACATTTGATGTTTTGGCTTCCTTCTTCATTTATGTAATTATTTCACCAGAAAGAAAAGTATTAAAATCTAAATTTTTAGCTGGGGGAATGACCCAACAGTGTTTTAATTAAAATATTTTCATTATCGCCATTACCAAAAATAAAAGTAAATGTGCACTATAAATAAATTGAACTGTAACTATGATGTGCACTACAACATGCACACTAAATGTCTTTTTAAAAAAAGTTTATAAAAGTAATGTTTATTTAAAAAAACTAAGAGAGATGCCATTTCTTATAGCTGAAAAATGAATTACAAAACAAAGTCTGTATTTTAAGCGGTTTGAGCAGAATTAACTGCAGATAATTATGGACAATAAGAAAACTAAAATGTTTGAGGGACGTCAGTACAGTGCTGCCTATAGCATTCAAAGTACACTAATAATTTAATATAAATTAAATAAAACAGTAAAAGCAACCAAGTTTTTAGACCAAACTAACATTCCTTCCATATAATAAGGAGAAAAGCAAATGCATTATTCCAAATCACTCCGACTGTATCAGTGGGTCTGAACTCACGGCGCTCTCAGCGATTTCTGCTCTAAAACTGTGTTTACCATCATCAGCAGTGACAGCGTGAGTCTTCACCAGTGTTACTTACCTGAAACAGAAAAACACAAGAGAAAACAGTGTCAATGATGGGGACTAAAAGTCTGAATATTCACATTTAAGCTATTATTCTTATTCTTTTTTTATGTGTAATTTTTATAAAATAGAAGAACATTCAAGCATGAAAACATATTCTAAGAGCCCAAAACAAAATCAAGACTTTGAAAAGGGCATAATAGGTCCCTTTAAAATAAAACTCACACACACACAGTGCTGACAACTGTGTGATGACCTGATAATGTGTGACAAGACTGATTGGAGAGGACAAAAACACACACACAATCACTCTCCTCTCTCTAATAATCTGTTTCTGTCGTTCTCTCTGTCTGTCTGTCTCTCCCGAGCCCTTCAGACAGCTCTATTTATAGAGTGTTACTCGCAGTCTTTGCACGTAATTTGCGACACACATACACACACACACACACACACCAGCGTTAACTGCATCAGCATTAGTGTCTGGGGATGGATCACTTTATTTTCACATCACACTTCATTTTTACATGACATTTCCACTCATATGAATTAATTATGGAAACAATGGCAAGTCACCTTTATTTCTATAGTGCTTTATACAATATATTGTTTTAAAGTAGCTTTACAGTGATAAGCAGGAAAATAATGGGTCCTATTTTAACGATCTGAGCTCATGGTCTGAAGCTCATGGTGCAGGTGCTCTTAGGGCGAGTCTAGTTTAAGGACGGAAAGAACGGTCGGTGCTCCAATCAGAGTCTCATCTCCCATTCCCTTTAAAAGCCAGTTGTGCTCGCACCACGGCGGATTCACTATTTACATTAGAGCGGAATCCTTTTATTTTTAATATTTAAAAATTTGTGTGTGTAATAAGCAGAGTGTACGCAAGTTGTGCACCGTCTATAGGCTCATATTACTAACACACCCTTTAATAAAGTAAAAAATGGTGTTGTATATCGTTTTTAAATACACCCTATGTATATTTCATCACTATATAGCATAGATATGAGTATGCTGCTCATATACATAGGGTGTATTTAAAAACTATACACTCACCTAAAGGATTATTAGGAACACCTGTTCAATTTCTCATTAATGCAATTATCTAATCAACCAATCACATGGCAGTTGCTTCAATGCATTTAGGGGTGTGGTCCTGGTCAAGACAATCTCCTGAACTCCAAACTGAATGTCAGAATGGGAAAGAAAGGTGATTTAAGCAATTTTGAGCGTGGCATGGTTGTTGGTGCCAGACGGGCCGGTCTGAGTATTTCACAATCTGCTCAGTTACTGGGATTTTCACACACAACCATTTCTAGAGTTTACAAAGAATGGTGTGAAAAGAGAAAAACATCCAGTATGCGGCAGTCCTGTGGGCGAAAATGCCTTGTTGATGCTAGAGGTCAGAGGAGAATGGGCCGACTGATTCAAGCTGATAGAAGAGCAACTTTGACTGAAATAACCACTCGTTACAACCGAGGTATGCAGCAAAGCATTTGTGAAGCCACAACACGCACAACCTTGAGGCGGATGGGCTACAACAGCAGAAGACCCCACCGGGTACCACTCATCTCCACTACAAATAGGAAAAAGAGACTACAATTTGCACGAGCTCACCAAAATTGGACAGTTGAAGACTGGAAAAATGTTGCCTGGTCAGATGAGTCTCGATTTCTGTTGAGACGTTCAGATGGTAGAGTCAGAATTTGGCGTAAACAGAATGAGAACATGGATCCATCATGCCTTGTTACCACTGTGCAGGCTGGTGGTGGTGGTGTAATGGTGTGGGGGATGTTTTCTTGGCACACTTTAGGCCCCTTAGTGCCAATTGGGCATCGTTTAAATGCCACGCCCTACCTGAGCATTTTTCTGACCATGTCCATCCCTTTATGACCACCATGTACCCATCCTCTGATGGCTACTTCCAGCAGGATAATGCACCATGTCACAAAGCTCGAATCATTTCAAATTGGTTTCTTGAACATGACAATGAGTTCACTGTACTAAAATGGCCCCCACAGTCACCAGATCTCAACCCAATAGAGCATCTTTGGGATGTGGTGGAACGGGAGCTTCGTGCCCTGGATGTGCATCCCACAAATCTCCATCAACTGCAAGATGCTATCCTATCAATATGGGCCAACATTTCTAAAGAATGCTTTCAGCACCTTGTTGAATCAATGCCACGTAGAATTAAGGCAGTTCTGAAGGCGAAAGGGGGTCAAACACAGTATTAGTATGGTGTTCCTAATAATCCTTTAGGTGAGTGTACACAACACCATTTTTTACTTCATTGAGAATTAAAATTTGTTGGAGATGTAACAAGCTGTTAAACTCACACCTACAAACACATAAAGCCTGTGAAATGTGGAGCATAAAGGTAAAAAAAATACCCAGCAGGTGGGCCATGTGCATCTTTATTGCTTAAATAGACATTATCACTACATGTTAAAGAGCTGGTTCGTGCACAACCTCGTGCTCAAATCTGGAACGGTGTTAAAATAAAGCAGACAGCAATGAATGACGCGATCAGTTTGAGCTGTCCTGTTAGTGCTGCCTGTCCACTTCCTCTCGAGCACTGCAGACGCATCTCTTAAATAATGCATCGAGGCTCTAAAAGGTCTTTTATCGAGGGCTGAATATGTGCTCATCTCCTCTGAACTCAGAACACCCTCCATTACAGCTCCGGCTTCACATCAGCGGCCCAAAGATCCTACAGGGTTTACACACACTGTAAAAAAGTGCATTTTTATCTATTTATTCACTGAACTATTTATGTTACTATCATTGTTAATATATTATGATTCATTAATAGTATTATTATAGTTTGTGTGTGTCAGTGTGTGAGAGAGAGTATGAGTGTGTGTGCGTGTGTGTGTGTGTGTGTGAGAGAGTGAGTGTGTGTGTAACTGTGTGTATGTGAGTGTGAGAGTGGGTGACTGTGTGTGTGTCAGTGTGTAAGAGAGAGTATGAGTGTGTGCCTGTGTGTGTGTGTGTGAGAGTGAGTGACTGTGTGTGTGTCATTGAGTGTGAGAGACAATGTGTGTGTGTGTGTATGTGTGTGCGTGTTTTTGTGACATATCAGGACACAAATTAGTATAATGACATGGGTATGACACAGGTATTACAAGGAGAAGGTGACTTATGAGGACATTACCCATGTCCCCATTTTTCAAAAGGTTTATAAATCATACAGAATTAGTTTTTTTGAGAAAGTAAAAAATGTGCAGTTTCCTGTGATGGGTAGGTTTAGGGGTAGGGGTAGTGTGTGTGTGTGTGTGTGTGCGTGTGTGTGTGTGATGGGTAGGTTTAGGGGTAGGGATAGTGTAGGTGGATAGAAAATACGGTTTGTACGGTATAAAAACCATTACGCCTATGGAATGTCCCCACAATTCACAAAAACAAACCTGTGTGAGTGTGTGTGTGTGTGTGAGTGTCAGTAAGTGTGTGTGTGTGTCAGTGAGTGTGAGAGTGGGTGACAGTGTGTGTGTGAGTGTGTGTGTCTGTGAGTGTGTGTGTGAGAAAGAGTGGGTGACAATGTGCATGTGTGTGAGTCAGTATGTGTGTGTGTGCGTGTGTCAGTAAGTGTGTGTGTGTGTGTGTGTGTGTGTGTGAGAGAGAGAGAGAGTGAGTGACAATGTGCATGTGTGCGTGTGAGTCAGTATGTGTGTGTGTGTGTGTGTCAGTAAGTGTGTGAGAGAGTGTGTGTGTCAGTGTGTGAGTCAGTATGTGTGTGTCAGCGTGTGTGTGTGTCAGTAAGAGTGTGTGTGAGAGTGTGTGTGTGTGTCAGTGTATGTGTAAGAGAGAGAGTGTGTGTGTGTGTTCTTGTGTATAGTGTAGGAATTTCCGCTATTATTTTATTTTATTTTCTCCTTCTTTTTATTGTTATTTCCTGTAGATTCTGTTTGTGCATAATGTGCATCATATGACAGAACTTGCTCTACTCCAGTTAGAATTAACCTTGCTCTGCTGCATGGCCTATTTTATTAATAAGAGAGATGGAATTCATAAGCATATTAAGGGTTATAAGTACATATATATGATGTCAATCAATGGTATCTGTAATTGCATTATGTATTCTGTTTATGTGGAGAAAAGCAAATAAAGTGAGGAAAAAATGTGCAGATTTTACCAGTAATTTCTTAAAATATTTCAAAATAAATACTACACTGAATGTTTTCCAGTGTAAGTGCATCTATAACTTGTAAATAATAAGGCCGTTAAATACAGGACAGAGGCGATGCCTTTCAAATCTCATATTTCATTACAGAAGGAATCCAGCCTCCCAGGTGAAACTAGGGGCCGGACCTGTGCTGTAAATCCCCCAAAAATTAATGCTTGAAATGAAAAGCCTCTTTGTCTTTCAACTTACCGTTTCTTACGTAAGCTTCATTTGTGATTCATGTTACATAATGCAAGGTAATCGCCTGCATCTTTTGTTTGAGTTACGTGCGTGTATGGATAAAAATCAAATTAAACGTCCACAGGGATCTCTGATTTCCACAGCTTTCCAAGAATGACGTGCATGCTTCTGTGAAGCGTCTGAGATTTGTTTTAATAATAATACGATTCTATTTCATTGCTCAAGTAAGTTTTCAGCTCACGTTCATTCATTTGTCATGAGATAAAAAAGAAAAGAAAAGCGTGTCAAAACGTGTTGTTACACTCACTAAAAGAAAAAAAACCCGTCTGATGCCATGAGACCCAGACTCGCGGAGCGCTGACGTCAATCGTCTGGATTGTGCTCATATTCCCCAACACATTCCGCATCATTACCGCACCTAATATTCTTAACGCTAAATTAATCCGCTCCGCACACAGTTCACTTCGCATACCGCTCTCGCTTTCAACTCAACAACTGATTTGAGCGTAATGAGCATGTGAGCCTAAGAATAAAAACAGATATCCATAGTGCAAAGCAAACAGTCTAAAGTTTGCTGCCAAGAACAACCCCTCCAGGCTGTGATAAACACCGTGGGATCAGCGTCACAGACCGTCTCAAGGTTGGACTTGCGCTTTCTAGTTCTCTGTGAATTATAAACTCTGAAAACTTCTCCCATTTCTGCTTCTCACACCATTCCTGCATCAGGGCTCAACGCTAAGGATTTTTCAAATTTTTACTTGCCCTGCCAAAATTTGTACTGGCCCCACCACAAAAAAGTAATAAATAAAATAAAATAGGCCTAGTTATTGTTTTGATCCATGTAACCTTAAATAAGGTTAACTCCAAAAAGCCTAACTCATACACACTTTAAATATCGTTAAAGACCGTCTGTAATGAAATAAGAACAAATAATAGAATTACGAGCAACAGCACAAATAAATACAACAGAACAAACATATACAAATGAAAAACATATTTTTCATGTAGGTCTAAACTCGATTTTCAGGTACAGAAATAGTAATCAATTGTAAAATATCACGTCATAATCTTCACTGTATAAATATAGATTAACCCTTATTAAAGTTATTCAGTCAAGAGCAGTGAGTGATTTTCTGTCTTTTATGAGAAAACCATAGACTGTATAAAAGGAGAAAACGCTTCCTAGCCACTGACGATATTTTCCGGGTTTCCCTGTTATACGGTAGGGGGCGCTACTACACATCTCCTGAACGAGTACAGAATCTGATCAAAACACAGGAGAAGAAGAAGCAGAAACGAGCGATCTCATATAAGCCATCATCAGCAATAAACATCTTACAAATCAAAACTGCCTAATGTTAATGCTAATTAACATTAATGAGCTCTAGGACTGTGAAGCTTTGGGGTGTTGATGGACTTGATCGACTCCATCTGTGTTCTGATCATCGCTCTGAATCTGATCTGGATGTAACGTTAGTCTTTGACAAAAATGCGATTTTTCTCAAAAATGTTGCTTTTTTCATGAAACTCATATTCACCCTAACCCTAACCCACATTGAAGTGTTGATAAAAAAAATTCATGAAGCTAGAATAAAGCTTGTTTACGATGATACTCAACAAGACAGGCATTTTGACATAACTTTGTGTGAATATTCGCGCGCACATACAACATCAGCGCCAGGCCATCTTTAATTAATGCAGGGCTCAACATTAAGCCTGTTCATGTCCTTGTCCTTCAGAAAAGTAAATCTGTCATTCACTTGCCCGAGTAAAAAAATAGCTTGTCTTTTTTTTTTGTGTGTTGTAATATCAAATTTATTCTGAAGCAATATTCTCACCAGTGTTCAATCAGCTTTGACATTTTCCCCCTAATCCTATTAAATATAGGCTATGCTTCAGCTTTCATTTTATATTGTTAAATTCAATCAATAAATTAAATTAGAATAAGACACTATAGGCTGTTACCAATCAAATTAAATAATTTACAATTACATAAATAATGTTATGAGATTGTTTTAAATATCTTTTTGAATATACAAATAAGAAATGTTTAAACATGAAACTAAGCCACCAGTAGGTGGCGCAGGTGACCGTCTTAATGAGTGAGTCATTGAGTCGATTCATTCAAACGGCTGATTCGTTCATGAATGAGGCAGTCGTTTATGAATAGGTCATTGAATCATTCAGTAACACTGTTGCTGTGAGATGCGTTATGGTTCTGCTGTGATCTTTGTTTGGAACTATTTTCGCTGCTGAAACAGAACAAAAACAGTCAATATTGCATCTAAAAAGTGACTTAATGTTAATTAGTTGTTTATGGAACTGTCATATGAAATCAGTGTCACATTTTCAATCGTGATGGTATTCAGCACTCTTGGTCGTGTGATGTTGCTTAACTGTATCATATGTTATAAATATAAAAACTCCACATTTTGAATGTTTACCGCAGTATGTTAACTGTTTCTCTGTGTGAGAGGCGTTCATTTGTTGTGATTTCTCCTCGAGAGGCTGCGCGAGCGTCAACAGCACAACCTTGTTACCCTCAGTTCATTATACATTATGATTCCCTAGTCATTTTTTTGTTATTGACGTTTTAATCAGGCTACTTGTCCGGTCGGTCAAGTAAAATTCTCTTTCACTTGCCCCTTCAAAGCGGACAAGCGTTAATGTCGAGCCCTGATTAATGTCTCGCTCATCTAATGAAAGTCCTGCACCAGCATGCATAAAACCACCACCTTTTCCTTGAATTCTGGATTTTTAAAAATAAATAAATAAATTTAAAAAATTGGGTAAAATAGATCTTAGATTTTTATGTGTGTAAAATAGAGGTCTACACGGGTCCAAAAATGTGGCAGATCCGAGAAATGCCAAAAATGTAGTACCCGGAACCGACCTGGACCCGTCTATTATTTGAAAGCTGGAACCGAACCCGGCGGGAAGACACAGACCCGACTGGACCCGATTGCCACATATTCCACAATAAACTGCTATTAATAAGTCAATAAACAAGTTGCGAAAAAATATAACTTTTTGTCTTAGCCTACCTATAGCTGTCGTCTCTTCCTGATTGTGATGCATTACAATCCTTGCCAAGAAAAAAGTTCTATCCATGTTATTCCTCCTCTCTTGTTATTCCAAGCATGCTTAATTCACTCATCATTTCAGCTGTAAAAGTCACGGTGACGGATGACAAATGCAACTTTGCAGATTTGCATTTCGACTCGAGTTAACTCGCATAATAACTTTGACTGTTTGCCCTTTTGAACTTATAACGATTGCTCGTTTCGGTGCCATGGCCGCTGACGTTCACATTATTTATCATCTCTGTGAGCCGAGTCTGACCACCAAAACTTTAAGATTAAACAAGACGGTTCATTCATATTATTTTCATATTAAGTCATTACAGTCACTGCGGGTTGCCATAGAAAGATGACACGCTTGAGAGAGATCGCTCGTGTTTTTTTTTTTCTTTTCTTTTTTTAAACCTTATTTCCCGGCTCACACTTTTCTTATCCTAATTTTACAAGTTGCAAGTTACAAAAAACACACAAGCCGTGCTGACTGACTCTGATCACGGCCAGGTGTTACACACAATGTTAAACAGACCCGGGACCCGAAATAATAGATTGGGACCGTACGGGTCCCGGGTCCACAGGTCTCGGGTGCTCCGTGTAGACCTCTAGTGTGAAAGAAGTCTCTTCTGCTCATCAAAGCTGCATTTATTTGATCAAAGTAAAAACAGTAATATTGTGAAATATTACTCCAGTGTAAATCAGCTGTTCTCTATGTGAATATATAGTAAAGTGTAATTTATTCCTGTGATCAAAGCTGAATTTATCATCATTACTCCAGTCTTCAGTGTCACATGATCCTTCACAAATCATTCTCATATGATGATCTGATGCTCAACAAACATTTTTGTGGAAACTGTACCTGAAACCCTAGACCTTTACACTCACGTTAAAATGCCACTTACTTTTATGTAATGCTACAGTAAAACACTGATGTTCACTTTCAGAAGTTGTAGGGATGCTTTCTTCTCACAAAAAGAATGTAAAATGTGTGTATTGGTTCATTTTTTAAAATGTATTTTACACACTTAAAGCATTATCGTATTGAATATCGAGTATTGCTTTATTTAACGAGTTATCACATATCGCATTATTCTTCAATATCGTGCAGCCCTACCGGATACTAATCCACTAACAACCATTCTATAGCAACAACATATCAATGCCTGGACAGCAACAGATCTTGTGCTAATTCATACGCGTTTTGGTGACTGAAACAGACTCCGGTGACTGACAATCCTGAAGTGCATCTCTGCCAGCTGTTGTGTGTGTGTGTGTGTGTGTTTGCATACGTGAGTGTCTGTCACGCCCGAATAGTAAACCCAACAGCATTTCCTTGAGCATACATCACTTGTCACTTTACACAAACGCACATTTATACTCCAAAGAATTTCTTCCTGTTTAAACACGAAGTAGGCTATTTCATCATGCAACCAAGAACAAAGCAAATCTCCTCCAAAATGACTGTCCCAATTCAGTCACAAACATCCAGGCACTGTTCAGTAACCCTGAGTATTAAAGGGCAGTTGATATGTCACTGTTCCTTCATGAAAAACATAAAAATATAAGTACATCTGGAACTTCATTACAAAACAAAATTGCATATTTATCATCAATTATTAACTTTTTCAATGTCTCAATTTCATCATGCAATTCTGAGACAAAAAAATGGAAGTGTAGTCAACACTAATATGTCCACAGTGTTGAGTAGCAGATAGTAATGTCATTAATAATTATTTTGTAATTTGTTAAACAAAAAAAATCATACTCATAGAGTTCTAAGTGTATATATATACACACACACTTAGAACTCTTAGAACATTTTATTTAACAAATAATATAATTGTTCTTTTATTATGTTAAAATTATATATATATATATATATATATATATATATATATATATATATATATATATATATATATATATATATATATATATATATATATATAATTTTCAATTATAATGCATTACATTTATATTATTATTTATTTTTTAATATATATATATATACACACACTTAGAACTCTATGAGTATGACTTTTGATTTAACAAATAACAAAATAATTATTAATTTAATGACATTACTATCTGCTATTCAACACTGTGGACATATTAGTGATGACTATATTTCCATCTTTTTAACATGTATACAATATGATTTATACAGATACTTTTGAGTACAAACAAAAAACTAATTGTTATAAACAAAAAAAGGTTACTAGTTGGTTAACAGTTTACCTGCACTACAGCATTACAGCATAAGCACTAATAATTTAATAACAAACAATAATAATGATAATAAAACAAGGTTACACTTCTCTGCTGGTTGTCATGTGTGACATTTCAGGCCTAAAGCTAATGGTGACATCAACACAAATAACCCTCTCAACCTTTAGCATGTGCGTGTGGGTGAATTAAAGACAAACACTTCATCTGACAATGTGCTGACGGATGACGACTGGATTTCAGCAGGTAGAAAATATCTCCTAATGAACAGGGTGGCGTTAGCGAGAAGAGAGGGATATAAACGCTGATGTGTAAGAAGAAGCAGATGCTTCTGGAACGCAGTGGCGGCTTTGGAGCGCAGAAGCTCGTGGCTCGGCTCGGCTCACACAGAGGAGTCTCTCACTCCCCACGTCATCGGCTGCCCTGCCTGCGTCAGTCGAGTACAGGCATCCTGGCTGCTCCCAATAATTCCCTCACACGTTCCCTCTCTCTCCGTTTGCGGCGGGGTGGGAGGCTGGACTAATCCGTCCTCGCACAGCAGCGCTACAGAAACAAAGAGCTGTGGGAGCAGATTGAAATGACTTTCCAGACATGGACTGGTGCGTTTTAATAGGCCTTTCATTGTCTGCCAGGGTCAATTAAAAAACTCGGATTTTCACGCTAAGCATGCAATAATGCTCCAAACACAGTCTGAAAGATTGTAATGGGCCACGACGTTCAGATATGAGGAAAGAGCCAATACTTCCTGCCAGAGTGTCTAAACAGCCACTAAAGTGAATATAACAGACATATATTATATTATATTATAAGCCTATATTATATTATTAGCCTATATTATATTATATTATATTATATTATTAGCCTATATTATATTATATTATATTATTAGCCTATATTATATTATATTATAAGCCTATATTATATTAGCCTATATTATATTATATTATTAGCCTATATTACATTATATTATTAGCCTATATTATATTATATTATATTATATTATAAGCCTATATTATATTAGCCTATATTATATTATATTATAAGTCTATGTTATATTATATTATAAGCCTATATTATATTATATTATATTATAAGCCTATATTATATTAGCCTATATTATATTATATTAGCCTATATTATATTATATTATATTATAAGTCTATATTATATTATATTATAAGCCTATATTATATTATATTATATTATATTATAAGCCTATATTATATTAGCCTATATTATATTATATTATAAGCCTATATTATATTATATTATATTATAAGCCTATATTATATTAGCCTATATTATATTATATTATATTATAAGTCTATATTATATTATATTACAAGCCTATATTATATTATATTATATTATAAGCCTATATTATATTAGCCTATATTATATTATATTATTAGCCTATATTACATTATATTATTAGCCTATATTATATTATATTATAAGCCTATATTATATTAGCCTATATTATATTATATTATTAGCCTATATTACATTATATTATTAGCCTATATTACATTATATTATTAGCCTATATTATATTATATTATATTATAAGCCTATATTATATTAGCCTATATTATATTATAAGTCTATATTATATTATATTATAAGCCTATATTATATTATATTATATTATATTATAAGCCTATATTATATTAGCCTATATTATATTATAAGCCTATATTATATTAGCCTATATTATATTATATTATAAGTCTATATTATATTATATTATAAGCCTATATTATATTATATTATATTATATTATAAGCCTATATTATATTAGCCTATATTATATTATAAGCCTATATTATATTAGCCTAAATTATATTATATTATAAACCTATATTATATTAGCCTATATTACATTATATTATATTATTGACCTATATTATATTATTTAATAAATGTAAAACCCCCCAAAATATATATTGTTTAAAATTGTGTATATATATATATATAATTTTATGATAATAAACATTAAAACAATTATATATATATATATATATATATATATATATATATATATATATATATATATAATTGTTTTTTTTATTATTATTATTTTAGTTTTTAATAAAAAAAACTAAAAGTACTTAGTACAAAAAGAAAACTATTTATTTTCCACAATATTACACAAATATAACACTATTTATATATACATATTAGGGCTGTCGATTTAAAATGTTAATTTAATGAATAAGGTATAGTTCACACAAAAATGATTTCACACAATTCTACTTTTTAATAATGTTTAATAAATAAAAAAAACAAGTATAAATAAATTAAATACATTTTTATTTAATACTTTTAAAATACTTTTAATTATTTATTTATTTATTTTTGAATTTAAATGAGAAAAAAAACTAAAAGTACTTTTTATTACTAAAAGTACATTATTATTATTATTATTTTCACAATATAAAACTGACAAATATCACACCAACGAGGGAAAATGATATTGTCAGCTAGATCCCAAAGCTTGAAACACAGATTGGGTGTCGTTTAATTTCACTATCCTTTTCTAAGGTGTCTCATAAAGCGTTATGAGCCCACAACTAATTGCAAACATATTTTAGTCTATAATATTGCTTATGCTCATATTCACCAGGCCCAACCTGACTGTTATTTCAAGCTTTATAATGAGGTTTGGTGTATGCTGGTCTCCGCTTGCGTCAGAAAACAGGCCGTTGAGTGTATAAAACAACTTTACAGAGCCAAAGCTGTGTCGCACGGGTCGGGCCAGATGCCACGCACGGCTCGGATCAAAGCTAAGCCACGGAATATGAAATTCATTTTAGCATGCTAACCACACAGTGACAGTAAACCTCGCACCCAGTTCTCATAAATGAAGCCGTAAATCTTTTAATACTTGATTTTGGTTGGAGCACGTTTAAAGCAACCAAATCTGGTACTCTGGCATTCGTTACGAGAGCTGTAATTTGACGAATAGCAAATTAGTTCAAAGAGTTCAAAGACGCTGTTAAAGCTTGACTCTGAGGCTGTGATGCGTTAATGGCAAACCGTGCGGTAAATGTCACATGCTTTAACGCTTTTTCAAATGTTGGCAGACTGCACCATGTGTACACAAGTATTTGCTTGTCTAGAGGGATGATCTTATGATATTCACGATAGGACAGGCATTATATCACTGCGCTGTCAGTCAAACTGCAAACAAGACACGATCTCTTGGCAACATTCAATATTAAAATGCCTAGTCAGTGCCAAATATGTGATTACAAAGTATAAACACTCACTCACGTGGTGAACTCCATAGTAACAGAGTAAATACTGAACACGACTCCACTGTGACGCATCTTTGGTTTGTGTGTTATGGTGTAACGGTCACATTATACAGCCACAACACAATAAAAAAACTGGCAGTGGACGTTGCCTGACTGACAGTGATATAATAGATTCAAAATGGGCAAAATGAATCTGTTTTCTACATGCTTGAAAATTTTTAGTTAGGGCAGCATGTCAAAGACAACTACCTACTTAATGCAATTAAATGCATGTTAAAACATCACACTCTTACTTGATCTGGACAAACTGAGTATCATTAGAAAAGGTTAAAGACTCCAGCTTCTATATTTGACCACTGTTTATGATTAAACTCGGCTGCAGTGATATTCATTTCTTAATTTATGTCAGGAGTGCAAAATAATAAATCGGTAACTTATGATATTTTGAATAGAATAAAAACACACGCTCATATTTAGTCAGGTCTGCTCCGGTTTATTTGTGTTCACACAGCTACACTGAACAGCGTCCATTAGGGCTTTTAGTCCAAAAGTGCGCATATTTGGAGAAATATTGATTTATTCTCACATGTTTGCACAATATTTCATCATACAGAATATAATTTCTATTAATGTCCCACTAAATTATGCAAACTGAAGAGCTGAACAGCTAACATAGCACTGTCTGTCTATTCTGTTCCAGGTTTGTATTAGTTATGACCTCAGCGAGCGCTTATTCGATCTCTACAGCTGTCAATCATCTAACGTGACCATTCCTCCCTTCTGCATGACGCTGTCCTGTACACTTCCTCGTTCTGAGCGCCGTGAAAAACAAACCCAAAGAAACATGAAGCTAATAAACACATGATTACAATAGTACACCTGTCGCGACAAGACTATTCTATTTCATATCTAATTTTTAAAAAAAATTCACATAAGGTCCCAAGAATATGCTGTTTTTGTTGTTTTCTAGAGAGACTTCAGATAACAGGTGGATTAATGCATAGTGGGCAAGCCACGTAATGCCAGAATAAAGGCTAAAAGCCTCTGAATAAAAACAAAAGAATAACAATAAAAGAGTAATGAAGATTAGGTCTCATACCGGCAGAGGTGTGAAAGGTTTGTCAAGTGAGAACAATAGAAACGTGAATGGTAACAAACGTGACATTAGACAATAGAGTGCAAGTGGGTGTTTACAGGGCAATAAAATACCAGCCTTCTCTAAAAACTCACATGACATGGTCTTAGAAAATGAGAAACATTGTGCCACAACGATTACAATCCACAAATCACCAACATTTACCATGAATTTACTATAGTAACACTAACATGGTATTTTGCCAGAAATGTGGTATATTCATATTGAATGTTATGTATTATGTATTAAATGTATTACAGGAGTAATGGAATATTAGTTCCCATTCAGTCGGTCACTCTCGACGCCACGTCGGAGTACCGACGAATAGGAATCTCGCTCGCGCGAGCCAATCTACTTCGAGTGAAACTAAACGAGCCAATGCACATTGGCATGCAATGATTGCACAAGGTGCTCATGCCACGCAGCGCGGGTATAAATGAGACACAGGTGTTTGCATCAAGTTAGCTTTTTGCTTCGGAGCCGAGTGGTAGATGGTTCAGCCAGATATCACTCTCTACTTCGCAGTCCTGACTGAAAAGAAGCCTGCCCTTTTGGAAGCGATCTCTTCAGTCGGTGTTGGTGTGACGGCACTGCAGCGGGTCGTGTGGTTCTGTGATCATCTCTCTTTCTCTTTTCTGAGCAAACACAAAGGCTGTTCTCACAGCTGGTTCGGTGCGCTAGGTGGAGAGCACTGAAAAGCCGTTCTTACGGCTGGTAAGAGAGCGCCTTCGTGTGAGAGAGAGCGCGCACGTCAGGCTGCACTATCCCCTGACTGTGTCGCCGCGACCCCTCCCCCTGCGTGCTTCAGCACCAAGGAGAGCGTCCTTCTATTAGAGCAACACAGATAGAGCTTGCGTCATCTGTGTGTTTCTGGATGCGGTGGTTATCTGTCACCGAGGGATGGTCACAAGCGCTGTATCTCGTGTTTGGGCGTTCAGCACGCTGAGGCAGTGCTGGAGGATGACTCATGTTCACACTGCGGGAACATGACCATCTCGGAGTTGCGGTCGAGACTCCATCTCGCAAGGGGTGGAGTCCCCGTGCCTCTGCCTCGATCTAATCCTCCACAGAGGGTTACTTCAGGCAGTAGCGTGGGTGATCTGAAGATTACGGTGAGCGCGCTTCCCCCAGGGAACCAACCCCCGGGGAACCCTCACTCCTCCCGCACTTCGCAGCCAGTAGAGCTGCCGTTGGAACACGGTGGGCCACCCACGAGGTGTGTACCATCCGTATCCTTCGGGGCTCCTCTTGACGATAAGATGTCCATCGCTGCATCGGAGGGAGGGTCAGAAGTTTCTGGAGATGACGTGTCGGCGCAGGGGGCTCCTTCGGGAAGATCCGCTGTGCCCGATACGGATCCGGAAATGACGGCCATGCTTTCCCGGGCCGCTGAGAGAGTCGGGCTCGTGTGGAACCCTCCACCGTGTCCCGAACCCTCAAGGCTGGACGATTGGTGGCCCGTGCTGGTTCTCAGCGCCCCACCCCGGTTCCTTTCTTTCCGGAGGTGCATGACGAGCTCACTAGGTCATGGACGGCACCTTTCACTGCCCGAAACCGGCCCAGTGGCTCCTCCTCCCTCACCACCCTCGATGGGGGAGCGCAGAAGGGTTACAAGCAGGTTTCTCCCATGGAACGGGCCGTTGCCATGCAACTGTGCCCTAACTCCACTTCTAGGGGGAACCCGTGTCTCCCCTCCCGGGCCTGTAGGTACTCGTCCGATCTGATCGGAAAGGCCTACCAGGCTTGTGGGGATGCTGCCTCCTCCTTACACGCTATGGCGTTGTTGCAGGTCCATCAGGCCCAGGCACTGAAGACCTTGCACGAGGGTGGTCACGATCCCGCAGTTCTCCAGGAACTGAGAACCGCAACGGACCTCGCGCTTCGTGCGACGAAGGTTACGGCGCGGGCAGTGGGTCGTGCGATGTCCACTATGGTGGTCCAGGAACGCCATCTCTGGCTGTGTCTGGCCGACATGAGGGAAACCGACAAGATCAGGTTCCTTAATTCCCCCGTGTCCCAGACCGGCCTCTTCGGCGACGCGGTCCAGAACTTCGCCCAGCAGTTCACGGCCGCACAGAAGCAGACTGAGGCGATCAGTCACATCCTGCCACGGCGGACAGCTGCTGTCTCCACCCCGCCGCCGGCAGCGCCTCAGCCTGCTCGTCGCTGAGGGCGGCCGCCTGCGTCTGCCTCCGCTCCCGCGTCGCAGCAGCAGCCTCCACCCAAGCGACCTCGTGGAGCCGGGCGTAAGCAGGCCGCCCCGCCCGTCCAGGCCTCTGCCAAGAGGGGTGGCAAGAGCAAGGGCAAGCGGCCCTGAGACGGGCGACCTGGAGATGGGGAGGACTGCTCTTCTGGAGACGGTGACCGCACCGCTCCATCCCCCGGAGGAGAGCCGGGTGGAGAATCTTGTGTTCCGTTTTGTTTCTGTTCCCCAGCGGTACCCAAATTTTCAATAAAAGAGCAGTTTCCCCTATCTCCGGGTCCCCAGGGGGCTCGGAGGGTTGTGGCCGGTCAAACCCCGGACCACACTCATCCTCCCCCTTCGCCAGCGGGCAGCAGTGGACGATCCCCTCACAGTCCTTCTGCCCACCTGTGGAATCAGGTAAGTGTTGCAATGCACACTCACACCTCGCTGCGGCCGCCTCCACAAGACAGCCGCCCCAGCCCGGTACCTGCATTCCACCTCGCTGCCCCACGGTGGGTACGCCAATGGTCCCTTTGGTCCCGCTTGCACGGTCTCTGCGAGCCTGGCTAGCGCTCCCCAGTCCGTCTCGCTGGCTCATTCGGACCATCAGGCTCGGCTATGCGATTCAGTTCGCCCGGCGGCCCCCAGGTTCAAGGGCGCAGTCCTACTGGCGAAGGACGCGATAGAGCCGGTCCCTCCAGCCGATGTGAAGACAGGCTTCTACAGCCCGTACTTCATTGTACCCAAGAAGACCGGTGGGTTACGGCCAATCTTGGACCTGCGAGTCTTGAATCGGAGCCTTCACAAGCTACCGTTCAAGATGCTCACGCAGAAACGCATCTTCGAATGCATCCGTCCCCAAGATTGGTTTGCAGCGATCGACCTGAAGGACGCGTACTTTCATGTTTCGATTGTTCCTCGACACAGGCCGTGTCTTCACGAAAGTCACGGAGTGGGCCCTTGTGCCCATGAGAGAACAGGGCGTTCGCATCCTCAACTATCTCGACGACTGGCTCATTCTAGCACAGTCCAGGGATCAGTTGTGCGAACACAGGGACCGGGTGCTCAGACACCTCAGCCAGTTGGGTCTTCGGGTCAACTGGGAGAAGAGCAAACTCGCCCCCGTGCAGAGGATCTCTTTTCTCGGTATGGAGTTAGATACGGTCGGACGGACAGCGCGCCTCACAGAGGAGCGCGTCCAGTCGATGCTGAACTGCCTGAACACGTTTCAAGGCAGGATGGCGGTTCCACTGAAACAATTTCAGAGGCTCCTGGGGCATATGGCAGCCACAGCGGCAGTAACACCGCTAGGCTTGCTTCATATGAGACCGCTTCATTGGCTACACGGCCGAGTCCCGAGATGGGCGTGGCAACGCGGCACTCACCGGGTGAGCATCACACCGGCCTGCCGCCAATCCTTCAGCCCATGGTCAGACCCCTCGTTCCTTCGGGCCGAAGTGCCTCTGGAACAGGTGTCCAGGCATGCTGTGGTCTTCACGGATGCCTCTGCCATGGGCTGGGGAGCCATGTACAACGGGCATGCAGTGTCAGGGGTTTGGACTGGTCCGCACCTGCATTGGCACATCAACTGCCTCGAGTTGCTAGCAGTGCATCTCGCTCTGAGCCGCCTCAAAAGGCTGCTACGGGGAAAAGATGTTCTGGTCCGCACGGACAACACCGCGACCGTTGCGTATATCAACCGACAAGGTGGTCTACGCTCCCGTCGCATGTCGCAACTCGCCCGCCATCTCCTCCTCTGGAGTCAGAAGTGTCTGAGGTCGCTTCGGGCCATTCATGTCCCTGGTGTGAGCAACCGTGTGGCCGACGAGCTTTCACGAGCTGCGCTCCCAGGGGAATGGCGACTCCACCCCCAGGTGGTTCAGCTGATTTGGAGACAGTTCGGGGCGGCACAGGTCGACCTGTTTGCCTCCCCAGAAACATTCTATTCGCTGACCGAGGGTACACTCGGCACGGATGCACTTGCACACAGCTGGCCCCAGGGGCTGCGCAAATATGCGTTTCCCCCAGTGAGCCTACTTGCACAGACACTGTGCAAGGTCAGGGAGGACGAGGAGCAGGTCCTGTTGGTGGCGCCTTACTGGCCCAACCGGTCCTGGTTCCCAGAACTTATGCTCCTGGCGACAGCCCCTCCTTGGCCGATTCCTCTGAGGAAGGACCTTCTGACTCAGAGACGGGGCACCCTGTGGCACCCGCGTCCAGTTCTGTGGAAGCTTCATGTCTGGCCCCTGGACGGGACGCGGAGGTTCTAGGTGACTTACCCCAAGAGGTAGTTAACACCATCACTTCAGCACGAGCACCGTCTACAAGACAGGCTTATGCTTTGAAGTGGAACCTGTTCGTCGAGTGGTGTTCTTCTCGCCGAGAAGACCCCCGAAGATGTTCGATCGTGCCTGTGCTTTCCTTCCTGCAACGAGAGTTGGAGCGTAGGCTGTCGCCCTCCACCCTCAAGGTCTATGTTGCTGCAATATCTGCCTATCACGACCACGTAGAAGGTAAGACAGTTGGGAAGCACGACCTGGTCGTCAGGTTCCTCAGGGGGGCGAGACGGTTAAATCCTCCTCGACCCCCCTCCATACCCTCTCATGAGCACCTGGTGCAATCATTGCATGCCAATGTGCATTGGCTCGTTTAGTTTCACTCGAAGTAGATTGGCTCTCGCGAGCGAGATTCCTATTCGTCGGTACTCCGACGTGGCGTCTCCGTTCCCTCCTTCAGGGAACGAGGGTTACATACGTAACCGTGACGTTATTTTTGGAAGTTTTTTGCATTTATACTAAATGTTTTTTAGGCTACTGTTTTTCTGTTTTTACTATAACCAAACCATTTAATAATTTTTTACAGTCAAATTGATGAGCAATGCATTAATAAACAAGCAATAAACATTTATTAGCATTTTTCATACATAAAATGCAGCTCGAAGTGCTTCACAAGCATGAAAACAAATATTGGCAATACAATTTCACACAATATCAATATTAAAATTCTCAACTACAATGATCTACAAATGATATATGGAAGAATAATGATTCATTTTCATGAGCAAAAACAAAAGTAAAAATCAAGGGCTGTAGAGATTCCCTATAAACATTTACACTTATTACAGATGCCACTGTTATTCACATCTGCATCCCAACTCAAACTCAAATATCCATTTCCATAAGACAACTTATGTAATCTTATTAGTAAGTAACTGCACTTATTTGTGTAATAAAATGGTAATATTGTGATTATTGCCACTGCTCTTAAATGTTAGAGCCCTGAATACACACACTGGATATATCTAGACAAACAACATTTAGTGCACTCCACGAGGTCACTGGCTTTACGTATTTACGCAACATTTGACGGTAAATGGAGGCTGTTTGCGTTTGCATTCTGAGCCATAAATGAGCACAAACAGCGCGACTAAAGAAACACACAGAGAGTGACCTATACCATAAAAACACAAGAGGAAACTGACGCTCAACAGCCTGTGTGAGCTGATCATCACGGTGTCATTATGAGAAGCATAAGATGACTTTTTTTACATTAGTGGGTGAAAAAATCATCAGTCCCTCCTTGTGTCCCATTTATTTGGGCTCCTTTTGTAATTAGGGCTCCTATTTGCTTTTAACAGAGCACTTTAGCCCGACAGACAGCCTACGCACGACTTCACCTCAGCTGATGCATACAAATTCACTTTCATGTCCTAATAATTCTGCTCTCTAAAGGTACAGAACGAACAGGAGAAATTAGGGGGTGCATTTAGTGTCACATCATCAGACTGCTTCAAACAGTCATTTCAGTTTAAAGACAGCACCTTTACACAGAAAACTGTTTAATTTGAAAGCATGTCAAAGGTACATGCCAATGAAGGAGCCAAAATAAGGATTTAGGCTCAATCCCAGCCAGTCAACGGTCATGCTGTAGACTGCATCCCCCTAGTGGTCACAAATATGCAACTGCCACAACAAACAGACAAACGATTGTGTGTCATCATCATATAACCCAATAAAAGTCAATATTTGCCATATAAATAGTGAAATAAACATCTGAAGCGTTTGATTCCTATTATTAGAACAGAGATTCAGGACTGTAGATATGGTTTGGATCCCTCTCCTCCAATATATACGCCACAACGTAATAAAAATAATTTAGGGGGTTTGTTCAAACGCTTAACTGTAAGTATAAGTAGTATATTAATATTGATGCTTGACCTAGCAAACATCACTAATGAAAAAGATCTCATATGGTTTGAAATGACAGCAGGGTTTAACAGGTCTGATTAGGTAACTAGCCCTCGCAGAAAGATAAACACATGCTGTGGATATTTTTCCACTATTAAAACCAATTACTTCTGAGTGAAAGCCGTTTATCATGTGTGCCAGAAATTTGTTTCCCGTCGTGATGTTTGGCTTAGCATGAATGAAACCGGGCTTTTCTGTTGCATGTTTACACGACACAAATACACAATTACAGTGTGTGTGCTCTTCAGGATTAAGACTGTAAAATGATATTGACTGTCCGATTGAATGGTTTTTAGAAGTAGAATTAATTTAATTTTTTCATATTAAATTATATAGATTTTTAAACAAATAATATAAATATATATATATATATATATATATATATATATATATATATATATATATACACACACACATATATAGAGTATATATATAAATTATATAAAATATAATTTTTCTAATATTAAAAAAAAAAAATTATATGATGAATCAAAAAAAAATTCTTCCTAAAGCTACTTTTTAAAAATGTCTACTTGATGATTTTCTCATTAATGACTTTAAATGATCTTTTGGGGGTAATTTCTCAGCCAAATTTAATGTGTGACTTATTTTTGATGAATCCTAATTTAAATAATAAAACATCTGTGTATTACATTTATTTAATACTGATAAAATAATTGTTTTATTTATTTTTAAATAATTATTTTAACAAAAAAACTAAGTACTTAGTACAAAAATTTAAATTTTTACAATATAAAATACGTGTGTGTATATATATTTTTTTTTTTTTATTATATATTGCTTTCTTATATATATATATATATATATATATATATATATATATATATATAGACACACACATACATATATACATATATACACTCACCTAAAGGATTATTAGGAACACCATACTAATACTGTGTTTGACCCCCTTTCGCCTTCAGAACTGCCTTAATTCTACGTGGCATTGATTCAACAAGGTGCTGAAAGCATTCTTTAGAAATGTTGGCCCATATTGATAGGATAGCATCTTGCAGTTGATGGAGATTTGTGGGATGCACATCCAGGGCACGAAGCTCCCGTTCCACCACATCCCAAAGATGCTCTATTGGGTTGAGATCTGGTGACTGTGGGGGCCATTTTAGTACAGTGAACTCATTGTCATGTTCAAGAAACCAATTTGAAATGATTCGAGCTTTGTGACATGGTGCATTATCCTGCTGGAAGTAGCCATCAGAGGATGGGTACATGGTGGTCATGAAGGGATGGACATGGTCAGAAACAATGCTCAGGTAGGCCGTGGCATTTAAACGATGCCTAATTGGCACTAAGGGGCCTAAAGTGTGCCAAGAAAACATCCCCCACACCATTACACCACCACCACCAGCCTGCACAGTGGTAACAAGGCATGATGGATCCATGTTCTCATTCTGTTTACGCCAAATTCTGACTCTACCATCTGAATGTCTCAACAGAAATGAGCTTGTGCAAATTGTAGCCTCTTTTTCCTATTTGTAGTGGAGATGAGTGGTACCCGGTGGGGTCTTCTGCTGTTGTAGCCCATCCGCCTCAAGGTTGTGCGTGTTGTGGCTTCACAAATGCTTTGCTGCATACCTCGGTTGTAACGAGTGGTTATTTCAGTCAAAGTTGCTCTTCTATCAGCTTGAATCAGTCGGCCCATTCTCCTCTGACCTCTAGCATCAACAAGGCATTTTCGCCCACAGGACTGCCGCATACTGGATGTTTTTCCCTTTTCACACCATTCTTTGTAAACTCTAGAAATGGTTGTGCGTGAAAATCCCAGTAACTGAGCAGATTGTGAAATACTCAGACCGGCCCGTCTGGCACCAACAACCATGCCACGCTCAAAATTGCTTAAATCACCTTTCTTTCCCATTCTGACATTCAGTTTGGAGTTCAGGAGATTGTCTTGACCAGGATCACACCCCTAAATGCATTGAAGCAATTTCCATGTGATTGGTTGATTAGATAATTGCATTAATGAGAAATTGAACAGGTGTTCCTAACAATCCTTTAGGTGAGTGTATATATATATATATATTCTTATTGTCATGCGAAAAACTATAAAGTATTTTTTTACATTCGGTACACAGTCTGCTTTATTTTGACAAACATCAATAAAAAGTAATTCAGTAAACTCAGTGAATTAATCCGGTGCAGGATTTGTCAGATTCAAACTAATAACTTGTGAATATTGAATGATTCATTAAAAGAACCTGGGCTGTGTCCGAAATCACCCCATACCCTTAAATAGAGCACTATTTGAGGGGACAGCCATTTGTAGTGGTGTCCGAAACTATAGTGGACGTTATCGAGGAAACACTCATTAAATCCCACAATGCACTGCAATAATGAGTGTATAACCTATCTATCCAAACCGCTGGTCCAGTGTGGCTATAGCGTAGTGCTGGGTGGTATGACCAAAGATTTATATCATGGTATTTTTCCAAATTATACCAGTTTCGCGGTATATGACAGTATTTTTCCCTATGCACGACCGGGTGTTAACCACATTTTCTACTGATTGAGAGAGGAAATACTGTAGTAGATTGACTAGAATGTCATATGAATTAATACAGAATTAATAGAATAGAATTAATACAGGTTTGCAAAGCCCCACAAAATGATGCTGTAGGGAGAAAACAACCAATAAAACACACTCATTACAGACACATGAATATTAAAATATGACCACAGAGAGAAACAAACTGAGTTGAGGGCACCTTAAGCATTTTAAAAATCTAACCCTATACAACAACAAACGAGGGAGAAACGCAGAAAAACATTTAAAAGGTCTAATATTTTCAGTACATTTAAGAGCACTACAGTCTCTGAACAAATGACACACGTCAGTTTAACACAGAAAGAATAAAGCAGTTACTTTTTTGCCCATGTTAATAATTTGGGTTTATTTCATATCTCTTTTTATTCTATTGCACTTATTTGTGCTGGTGTTTGAAATGTGTTTATTTGTTCTTATTTTATTACTGTCTTTATACTTGTTTTTTTATTTTAAAAAAATAAAATTTTGCATTGCAGAAAAGTCTATTTTTGTTTGTAAAACCTGTCAGTTATTGTGCTTTGGAAGAAAATCGGAATCGGCAAAAATCGGTATCGGCAGGTCAAACTACAAAATAATCGAAATCGGCCAAGAAAATTGCAATCGGTGCATATCTAACATTCACAAAAAGAAATTTGTTGTGATAAATGCTGTTTTAACAATGGAAAAACATTAAAATATATTACAAAAATAGTTTTGTTTTGGTCCAAATGTATTTAGGACCAATTTAGCAGCTGCTCCATTGCTAAAACAGATGGCCAGTTTTCCCTCATTGCTCCAGTTCTGTGTTTTTGCACTGATGACATCACCATGGGCAGATCGATTCGTGAACGCACTTACAACCCTTCTTCCAGTCGGCCGCGGCCGGGCCATTAAAGTGCACTGAGTGAGCCGGGCTATTAGGACCTCTGGCTAAAGAGCACGCAGGTTTCGTGGAAAACGCCGTTGCCTAGGAAATAAATGCCATAGATGTCATCCGCAAGGCCAATATAAATATATAAATAAAATGCTCTGAATAATAACAGTGGAGACATATCTCAAAATGCACATTGGAGCTCAAGTAATAGCAAATAAAGCCGGCGTGCTCTGACGCGAGGAATGCTAATGAGGCGGACTATCAATCGAGCGGCGGAGAGAAGATGTGAATGATGTGATGCATTCTGAAGGGCCGTTTCCATTCAGACCACTGGTGCAATGGGAGCTGGGATACGGCTCTGGATGCAGCTGTCCACTTTCATATTGAAATGAAGCAGGATGGAGTGTGATCGCTCAAAGGAGACCATCACGCTCTCTCTCCTGGCTATGTGTAAGAGATAAGACTGCGTGCTTCTTTTATATCTCACTCCCTGAGCACCTTTGCGGCAGCTTGACTCAGGCTAAATGAACTGAACCCTTGCCCATTAGAAACCTGACGCTTTTTAATATTGAGACGAGCACAGGCTTCTGAAACATGAGCTCTGAACTCTTTCCATATCAGGAAATGATCTCCTCATGTTTCAGCGAGGGGTGTTTATGATTCATCCAGGATGGTTTGAGCTTAACAATCGACAATTAATCATGCTTTCAGTCATCTGAAGCAACCGGCTCAATGTCATCAGTGTTTCTCTATAAATAAAGAAAATGTTCACTGTAAACACTTTGATAGTGTGTTCAAGTACAACATGCATCATTCAGGGTTATTATCCTGCTCTGTATCACTGCATCCCATAATCACATCACTGCATTTCAGGCAAGCGTGCACTGGATTCAAACAGTGAGGACTTATTTAATTATTTCACAATCAACACAGTAGAGGCTTAATTGTGTTTGCTATGTATTTTTATTAACAGTAACACATCTAACCCTGAAATGCATAAAATGCAACAATATATTAGCAGGAAAATACCAATATTCACACTTAAGTATTTTACTTAAGCATTATCATAAAAAAAGAAGGTTTTTCTGTTTTGTGTGAAATTTAGTTAAAGAAATTAAATACAAGTTCTGTGAACAGCAGAAAATAAACGTACCCTTCAGTTTGTGAAAACAAACGAAAGCATTTTCTATAATGTAGTTAAAATGGAAGTCTTGCATTTATAAATGTTTAAATATACACTAGCTTTCAAAGGTTTGGAAAGATTTTTTTTTATGTTTCTGCTTAACAAGGCTGCATTTATTTGATCAAAAGTACAGTAAAAATAGTGAAATATTAATATTTAAAACAGCTGTTCTCTATGTGAATATATAGTAAAATGTAATTTATTACTCCAGTCTTCAGTGTCACATGATCCTTCACAAATCATTCTCATATGAGGATCTGATGCTCAAGAAACATTTATGATTATTATCAGTGTTGAAAACAGTTGTGCTGCTTCATACTTCTGTGGAAACTGCGATACAATTTAACAGGAATCTTTGATGAATATAAAGACCAGAGAGCAGAATATTTTGTAATAGCGTAAAATTTAGGGATGCGCCTCGACTTCGATACTGCCATTTTTGCCGGATCAGGTATTGGCCAGACCAGACTGATCCAAATCAGATATTGTGAGTATACTATTCGGTGTTATTGTTAAGCCCCACAAAAGCACAAAAACATTAAAAAGCACCATGAAGTTTTCGTGCACTATAATCCAAGTGTTCTGAATTTGAAATTGCATTCTAAAAACGCAGCGCTCAATTTAAGTTCAACTTTTAAAAAACACGTCTCGAGACCATGCACTTTTCCTGTTCCACTGACCTGCGTCTCACGTTTTTAACAGCAAAAATGCTTTCTGTGTGAACCGGCCCTTAGAAACGTTTTGAACCTGCATATAGTTCATCATAACATCGTAATATACACTCACCTAAAGGATTATTAGGAACACCATACTAATACTGTGTTTGACCCCCTTTCGCCTTCAGAACTGCCTTAATTCTACGTGGCATTGATTCAACAAGGTGCTGAAAGCATTCTTTAGAAATGTTGGCCCATATTGATAGGATAGCATCTTGCAGTTGATGGAGATTTGTGGGATGCACATCCAGGGCACGAAGCTCCCGTTCCACCACATCCCAAAGATGCTCTATTGGGTTGAGATTTGGTGACTGTGGGGGCCATTTTAGTACAGTGAACTCATTGTCATGTTCAAGAAACCAATTTGAAATGATTCGAGCTTTGTGACATGGTGCATTATCCTGCTGGAAGTAGCCATCAGAGGATGGGTACATGGTGGTCATAAAGGGATGGACATGGTCAGAAACAATGCTCAGGTAGGCCGTGGCATTTAAACAATGCCCAATTGGCACTAAGGGGCCTAAAGTGTGCCAAGAAAACATCCCCCACACCATTACACCACCACCACCAGCCTGCACAGTGGTAACAAGGCATGATGGATCCATTTTATCATTCTGTTTACGCCAAATTCTGACTCTACCATCTGAATGTCTCAACAGAAATCGAGACTCATCAGACCAGGCAACATTTTTCCAGTCTTCAACTGTCCAATTTTGGTGAGCTTGTGCAAATTGTAGCCTCTTTTTCCTATTTGTAGTGGAGATGAGTGGTACCCGGTGGGGTCTTCTGCTGTTGTAGCCCATCCGCCTCAAGGTTGTGCGTGTTGTGGCTTCACAAATGCTTTGCTGCATACCTCGGTTGTAACGAGTGGTTATTTCAGTCAAAGTTGCTCTTCTATCAGCTTGAATCAGTCGGCCCATTCTCCTCTGACCTCTAGCATCAACAAGGCATTTTCGCCCACAGGACTGCCGCATACTGGATGTTTTTCCCTTTTCACACCATTCTTTGTAAACTCTAGAAATGGTTGTGCGTGAAAATCCCAGTAACTGAGCAGATTGTGAAATACTCAGACCGGCCCGTCTGGCACCAACAACCATGCCACGCTCAAAATTGCTTAAATCACCTTTCTTTCCCATTCTGACATTCAGTTTGGAGTTCAGGAGATTGTCTTGACCAGGACCACACCCCTAAATGCATTGAAGCAACTGCCATGTGATTGGTTGATTAGATAATTGCATTAATGAGAAATTGAACAGGTGTTCCTAATAATCCTTTAGGTGAGTGTACATCATATACCGGACATAATTCACCCGCTATATATTGCTAAATTTACCCAATTTCCCAGGATATCCGGTCTTCTCTTGAGACTCCTCTGCTTCAGAGCGGTTATAGTTAATGATATGCTAAAACTCCGCCCACACGTTGACGTGATTGGTTACAAGGAAGCTTGTGATGTAAGAAACACCAACTCTTTTTGAGAGTTTTGTCTTTTATTCACTGCCATTTTAAGGAGAAAATACTCAGCAATGGTGTTGGCTTATGAATTTGAACATGGTTTGTCTTAAATCATATTAAAAACACCACATAGACACAGATTTATTTAACCCAGAATATTACTTTAATATTAAAAAAATAAATTGAGTATGTCATACAATCTAATATGACTATTGTATTGCAGTTATGATTCTCTCTCTTTCTGGCTCTCTCTGCTCGATCAATCAGTCTGGACAGATCTATTTCCTATCCTCTATTGTATGAAACGTAAGCGGAGAAGCAGCAGCAGCAGCAAGAAACCCGTA
This sequence comes from Rhinogobio ventralis, assembly GCA_039654625.1. Taxonomy (NCBI): domain Eukaryota; kingdom Metazoa; phylum Chordata; class Actinopteri; order Cypriniformes; family Gobionidae; genus Rhinogobio; species Rhinogobio ventralis. The sequence continues at coordinate 31,745,368 of CM077215.1, forward strand.
GAGAACATCCCAGATCGCTCTATCAATCCCAATATACACAAATGTACAGTGAATATTCAGCCAGTGCAACAAGCAGCGTCCATATCTCTGGGAAGGCTGTCAACATGATTTATTGGCAATCGCAGAACAAATCAAACAGGGACACATGCTAAACTGAAATAGACCTCACTTGAACATTATACCGACCCAGAGACGTGTTTCTCCACAAACTGACGGACCGTGAGCTGCGTTAACAACAACTACATTTTTATATTTTCTGAGTCACAATGCTTGGGGATTCTGGGTGGTTGCTAGGGCATTGCTATGCAGTTGCTAGGTTACTTGTCTACCCACCTGTCCATCTTGTTTGGGGTCAGTATTGTTTTTTAAGAAATTAGTAATATTGTTCCACAAGAATGCATTCAATTGTGTCAGTAAACAAAAAATGTTACAAAAGATTTTAAATGAATGCTGTTCTTTTGAGCTTTCTGTTCGTCAAAGAATCCTGGGGGAAAAATGTATCATGAACTGTTTTCAACATGGATAATAATCATAAATGTTTCTTGAGCCTAAAATGATTTCTGAAGGATCGTGTGACACTGACTAATGATGCTGAAAATTCAGCTTTGATCACAGGAATAAATTACACTTTACTATATATTCACATAGAGAACAGCTGATTTACACTGGAATAATATTTCACAATATTACTGTTTTTACTATGGCTGTGAATCTTTGGGTAGACAGCGAATCGATTCAATTCATGATTCATAGGTTTTCGATTCGATTCAAGAACGATTTTTGTAAATTCAGAATGATTATTTAAATGCTTCCCCTAATGTGTCTTTATCAGGGTGTGAATTACACAGCGACCTTCAGGGGTCAGAGAGAGAGGGCAAAAAAACAACTTTTGTCCATTAATGTTAGTTCATGTTTTTAATGATGCTACGTAACATAATTTTAATACCCTATAATAATTGGCATTTGTAGAAATGTACATAAGCCAAAATGTAAAAAAGCTTTAAAAGTATTGTTAGTTCATGTTAACTATTGTGTAGGATAGTGTTAATGGCTACACAACCTTATTAAAGTGTTCCAGGAACATTAAACACGCAATGCTTCTGTCACAATCACCAGTGAGAGTGCCCCGTGGTTACCACCAGAGGGCACTCCACCCCGGACTGTCACTCCATCAAAGACTACATTACCCATAACCCTTTGCCCGGACTCATCATCACTCATTGTTTACACCTGTGTCTCGTTTACCTTATTACCTCTGCCTATATCTAGCCTGTTCACCCTGTCATTCTTTGCTAAGTCTTGTTTAGTGTATACTGCATTTCTGAGCATTCGCCCTGGTTTCTTGTGTCTTGTCTCTTGGTTTTGGATTACTTGCCTGTTTCGTGGATTACCCTTTTGCCTGTCTCTCCTGCCTTGTTTGCCTGTTTGGACTGCTTGCCTGTGTATGACTTTCTGCCTGTTTTTTGTGGATTACCCTTCAATAAATACTGCGTTTGGATCCTCTACCCTTCGTGTCTCGGAGCAGTTCCGTTACAGCTTCCATGGAGAGACTGGAATATCAAGCACTTTCCCAACTAATCCTAAACTAACTTTTATACACGGAATAGTAAGAAAATCCTTCTCTTTATACGGAACATTTTCCTTATGACGATTCTGAAAGAAAACGCGCCGGGTGTCTACTGTTGCCATAGTAACAAATGCAACTTTAATGCGCATCTGTGGATGTTTTTTGCTTATTTTATTATCCGTCAGGCAAAATTCTTAAAAGAAAACATTTATCAGATGAGATAACAGCCAAAATGTAATAGAGAGGGTTAGAGATTTTGAAAAATCCCTTACTACAATACTGAAGATGATCACCAAGAAGTCGGAAAATGTCATAGACACACTAGAAGAGCATCAACAACACACACATGCTGCGGTCTGGGGCTTCTTGTGGCGCTGAAGCATTAGAGATGTTGACGAGCACTAATTAAATATCTGTACAATGAGTCACACAGAACAGACAAACAAAAGCCTAATTATTCTAGTCTCTTACAATGCCAACTAGATTTATGTCAACATTTGGCTTTCTCAAATTAACGCAGACGATTTGTGTTCCTAATTCTCATGGTCAGCCTTTAAAGTGCTTTAAAATGCAATTTGATGTGAAAGTCAGTCGAACGCGCCAGGAGCCAGATGTCTCGTGCAATGACTACATGCCATGTGTGGCGTCTTCTCAAGCCAGGCCTGAGTCATCCTGGAGATGCCAACCAAATGTCTTTTATGTGCTCTTCACTAGCAAAAGTGCTTTAATTCGTGAGAAAACACAGTGAAGCCTATTGGTGAGAAAGCGTGAGCTTTGTGCTGAGGGTTTTATGAGCGATCACAGCCGGGATAATATCAGTTGGTGGTTGTAAAATAAGTGTTTGTGTACGTCGTGTGAGTCATTTTCCCTGTTTGCTCGGCCATGCTGAAGCAAAAGTCATCTGTGAACACACTCGACATTAACTTCTGCTTTCTGATGTCAGATCTGCACCACAGAATCAGAAAGATTTCTCTAATACTTTTATTCAGCAAGGACACATTAAATTGATCAAAAGTGACGGTAAAGACATTTAGAATGTTACAAAAGATTCTATTTTCAAGGTCTTTTGAACATTCTATTCATCAAAGAATCCTGAAATCCTGAATCACTTTCCACAAAAATATGAAGCAGCACAACTGTTTTTAACACTGATCATAATCAGAATTATCATAATTAACATCATTTGTTCATATGATTTCATGAATGATTTGTGAAGGATCATGTGACACTGAAGACTGGAGTAATGATGATAAATTCAGCTTTGATCACAGGAATAAATTACACTTTACTATATATTCACATAGAGAACAGCTGTTTTACATTGGAATACAATTTCACTGTTTTTACTGCATTTATGATCAAATAAATGCAGCCTTGGTGAGCATAAGAGACTTCTTTCTTTTTTTTTTTTTTTTTTAATCTTACTGACCCCAAACTTTTCAACCAGTGTATGCAAATGTATGCATTCACTCTCAAAGTCAGAGCCTACTTTTTCTGAAACCAAGCCTTCTGACATGGAATACTGAAGCAAATTTAATACCAAAGAGAAAAAAGTTCAGGTGTGTATGAGGGAAGCTGCGCCAGGAACATCAATGTTCAGGTAATTAAAGGAGTAATAAACTACAGCAGCACAAATACATGCTCCAAATTAGAGCAAAGGAGAAACTGACGCCTCTCTCAGGAGATGCACTCCTTTAAAGGCCGAGTTAAACATCAAACGCTATCACACGCAGTATCGAAAGACGCGCGACTATCAAAGTGCCGCAGTGAGTATGATTGAGTCTGTGATCTGCCGCTCAACTGCATCAGATGCAAACAGATGTAGAACAGGGTTGCTTTTGCAAAGCTGATTGTAATGACGGCTTTCCATGGTCGTACCGCTGAGAGTTCAGTATATGGACGAGAGGTATCATCAAACACGAACGCAAAAAAAAACATCATCTCTTGCACTGCATTCTTGTCGGTTTGCAGATTACATTATTTGCATTTAACACCACCTCATTGACCTGAGCAGGTGAGACACAGAAAGCCTCTCCAGGGACCACATCTGTGAATGAAACAAAGGTGTCTGCTGTGCAATTAAGGCTGAGGACACAGAAATGATGCCAAACGGCTCACACAAGACGTCATCTGAGAATTAACAAGCTAGAAAAACAAAAGGAAGCTGAATGCATATGAATTCGAGAGGTTTGAACTGAAGCTGCTTGTCTTTGGCACGTTTTCTCAAATGGATGGTGATTAATACAGGAACGGCAGGTCCCATGAGACGACAACACAGAATCAACACTCAGAGTACAGTACGATCTCTTCCTGCTCTCTGAGGTACACTTGTGTTGATTTAAATCGGCATGCAGTTAAATGTGGTGGGAGAGACTAATACAGGCTAATACAGGCATTGGCCACCAAAGATTTATTTGATCATTTATATCTGCCGCTCCAGTGTACCGGTACCCGCTGATAACCGGCTCCTGTGAGTGTTTGTGTAAGCGCTCTGTAAAGGTTTCTATTTTTGAGCTTTCTAGCCAATCACAGACATCTCTGTTGAGCACATGAACGTAATGGCCAATCAGATGTTTAAGCTAGTCAGAATTTGCTCAACACCTCTCAAAACACAGCAGTTTTTGTTCAGTGTGACTTCTGCATGCTCGCGAACCCTTTATTATTACCAACTAAGTATAAACATTAGTATTAGTGATTATAATGGCATCGATCTTTGCTCGCTTTCTGTACATAATCTATATTTTTTATGCTGCTAACTACACATTGCAAAGTTTCTGGATTGACAACTGTATTTGAATGCATGATTTAATCCGATTGATGGTGATAATCATATGGACGGAACAAAACAATGTCACGTGTCCAAAATAGAAAAATATTAAGTCTGCTTTTAAAACAAAGAAAAGCAGGTTGGTTAGTATGCAGTAACAGCTGGAAACTCATTTATTCGTGAAGTGTGCGCATGAGAAAAGATTAAATCCGATCAGAAGCTTGTGACATATAAACGCGCACTTTATTCATTTTATTTAGCGTTCATGTGAACACTACGTTTGGATTCATCAATCAGAATGAATTCATTCAGCTGTTGGTGAACATGTCAAACCAGCAAAGACTACAGATTTTAGTCTAGGATCAGAGAAATCTTTTAGGATTTGCAAAATGTGTGCCAAAATCGTGCAGTGTGCACCCAGCTTTAAGTATTTGCCTATTTAAATCCAAACAGTGGCTTTATTTGGATGGGCAGTGTATATCTATCTATATAACTGATTAGAGTTACGTTGGAACACAGGGATGGAGAAAACTAGCTGAAAACGACAAAGAATCTAAAGAGAAAACGTAATCAAAACGTACATCTCACTGGCATAAAACGCCCAGTTTGTGGTGAAAGTTAACGTTTTTTTTATGATGAATACACCTACTGCTAATGCTTCACATGTAATAATGTCCACTGAATCAATATTCACTTATTGACTCTGTATGAGAGATGAAGGCTGTGTGTAACTATGGTAAGGCCCTATGAAATCCGTTTTATTTTTTCCCAAATTCCGTTTTATTTTTTTCCTAATTCCATTTTTTTCTGTTTAAATTTTTCTGGATTCCGTTTTTTTCTGTTTACATTTTTTTGGACTCCATTTAATGGTTAAATTACATTTTTAGTAATCAAAAAGCATGTCTAATTAATTAAAATAATAAAACAATAAAATTTAACAACAATTTATTAAAAGTTTAACATAAATGACATGTTTAAGGCCTTATGAAATAAATTTTTTCCCATCCGATTCCGTTTTATTTTTACCAAATTCAGTGTTTTCTGTTGTAAGTTTTCTGGATTCCATTTTAATCGTTTAATTAAATTTTAATAATCAAAAATCATGTCTAATTAATACAATGCTTAAAAACAACCATATATACACTCACCTAAAGGATTATTAGGAACACCTGTTCAATTTCTCATTAATGCAATTATCTAATCAACCAATCACATGGCAGTTGCTTCAATGCATTTAGGGGTGTGGTCCTGGTCAAGACAATCTCCTGAACTCCAAACTGAATGTCAGAATGGGAAAGAAAGGTGATTTAAGCAATTTTGAGCGTGGCATGGTTGTTGGTGCCAGGCGGGCCGGTCGGAGTATTTCACAATCTGCTCAGTTACTGGGATTTTCACGCACAACCATTTCTAGAGTTTACAAAGAATGGTGTGAAAAGGGAAAAACATCCAGTATGCGGCAGTCCTGTGGGCAAAAATGCCTTGTTGATGCTAGAGGTCAGAGGAGAATGGGCCGACTGATTCAAGCTGATAGAAGAGCAACTTTGACTGAAATAACCACTCGTTACAACCGAGGTATGCAGCAAAGCATTTGTGAAGCCACAACACGCACAACCTTGAGGCGGATGGGCTACAACAGCAGAAGACCCCACCGGGTACCACTCATCTCCACTACAAATAGGAAAAAGAGGCTACAATTTGCACGAGCTCATTTCTGTTGAGACATTCAGATGGTAGAGTCAGAATTTGGCGTAAACAGAATGAGAACATGGATCCATCATGCCTTGTTACCACTGTGCAGGCTGGTGATGGTGGTGTAATGGTGTGGGGGATGTTTTCTTGGCACACTTTAGGCCCCTTAGTGCCAATTAGGCATCGTTTAAATGCCACGGCCTACCTGAGCATTGTTTCTGACCATGTCCATCCCTTCATGACCACCATGTACCCATCCTCTGATGGCTACTTCCAGCAGGATAATGCACCATGTCACAAAGCTCGAATCATTTCAAATTGGTTTCTTGAACATGACAATGAGTTCACTGTACTAAAATGGCCCCCACAGTCACCAGATCTCAACCCAATAGAGCATCTTTGGGATGTGGTGGAACGGGAGCTTCGTGCCCTGGATGTGCATCCCACAAATCTCCATCAACTGCAAGATGCTATCCTATCAATATGGGCCAACATTTCTAAAGAATGCTTTCAGCACCTTGTTGAATCAATGCCACGTAGAATTAAGGCAGTTCTGAAGGCAAAAGGGGGTCAAACACAGTATTAGTATGGTGTTCCTAATAATCCTTTAGGTGAGTGTGTGTATATATATATATATATATATATATATATTATTTTATTTTTTTTATTTTTTATTTTTTTTTTCAAATTCTGTGTTGTGTATTTTCTGGTAATCAAATGAGGACATAAAACATTCATTTAATAAATGTTTTAATCATATTAAATTAAACTTTTTTTGTCAAACAACATGCTGTACAATGAGCTTTACTGTCAAAATTAAAACATGGAAGAAAAAGTTTTTATTATTCCTTAAATAAAGTTCATTTGAGAAAAAAACTTGTCATATCATAAACACACAGACTCAAAGGTGATGGTCTTCTCAGAGCGGCTCTGGAGCTCATGCATTCATGTCCTCATATAGTGAGGCAGCAGAGGTTAAAAACACGCGCGCTTCTGTGTGTGTGTGTGGGGGAAACGAAACCGCGCGTCTGTGCCATTCATTCACACAGAGCATGCATGATTTGTATTTAAATAGCCCTTTTAGCAGTTTAATATTCACAGACACTAGTCTATATCGCGATTTGATTTAACTACTGACCTGCCTTTATTTATTTATCCAAAATTTGACAAATTCTGTGAAATTCTGCATTATACAGCAAATTCCGTTTTTATGACTGTATTCCGTGATTTTGTCCGCGTTTAATGCATCGTGGAAATCATATGGCAATGAGACCGCCTTCAAAGAATCAGCCTCCGTGATTCAGAAAACCATAAGGTCTACTGAGTTTTCCCAACATACGTGTGGGAGTGTGACTCGCAAGGACAGAAAAGCACATAACAGAAAGCACGGTCCCTTACCAGGTGTGTGCCACTGTGAAGCGGCGCTGCTTGTGGTTGTTGTTATTAAGCAGCATGCGCCGAAGCAGCCTGGGGGAGTTGCGCGGGGACAGGGTGATCGGAGACAAGCGGGGCGACATGGAGGACGGGGATCTCCGGTCCCTGGGGAGGCGGGGACGCTCCTGCTGGAGCAGGTTCTCTCTCAGGATGCGCACCAGGTCTTCGTTCAAACCCACATGGTCCCCATCGTGGAGCTGTTTCGGCGGGACCGCCAGCGTGTCCTGGCTGCCTCCCGGCTGAGCCATTCCTGAGAAACCAAAGTGTCACTTTCTTCCTGTTTGTATCCGTTAAAAAAAGTTGAGATAAGGGCAACTGAGACACGAGCGTCTCTAAGTCATTCCTCCATGGAAGTCAAACACAATTCCCCGGAGTCTCTCTTTTAATTCCTAACACAGGCAAAACCCAGCCTGTGCTCCGGCACGGTCAGAGAGACTGGAAAAAGAGCGTGTGCACAATCTCCATGTGTTTGCAGGGGGTGAGAGCGTGCGAGGGAGGGGAGAGGGCTGTGTGCACACGGAGAGGAGGAGATTCACCCGTCTATGTACCAACACAACACTGAGAACACATTATGCTGGTTATTGAATAAACTGGCCTCTCCCAGCAGCAGCGTTTGTAAATACATCAGAGGAGCTGTACCCCAGACAGGGCAACAGGGGCAATTCCAGCCACACTTCTCATTTATCCGTCCCGCCCGCCTGTCTGTCTGTCTGTGAGCTTGAAAATTAATATGATTAATGTGCAGAGTCTTTATGTGATGAATGCTTTGTATAATCACGTGCACCTCAAAGTGAAAGGCATCATAGATAATGTGACGTGTGCATCCGTGTTATCACTGTATAAATGAAGGACGGAAGACCAACAATGAGATCTAATGCTTGGCATCATCAGTTCAAATTTAAAAGATGTTTGTATTAAAAACAAATATATGAAACAGATAGCTCTGACGCTGTAATTTAATTTAATGTGTGCAGATGCAAAAACAGACGTGACCCGTTGAGACTCCACTAGACCCCTGAAAATGTGCTGTGGTATCTGGCACCAAGATGTTAGCAGCAGATCCTTTAAGTGCTGTAAGATGCGAGGTGGGGCCTCCATGGATCGGACTTGTTTGTTCAGCACATCCCACAGATGCTCGATTGGATTGAGATCTGGGGAATTTGGAGGCCAAGTCAACACCTCAAACTCGTTGTTGTGCTCCTCAAACCATTCCTGAACCATTTGTGCTTTGTGTCAGGAGCATTATCCTGCTGAAAGAGCCACAGCCACCAGGGAATACCGTTTCCATGAAAGGCTGTACATGGTCTGCAACAATGCTTAGGTAGGTGGTACGTGTCAAAGTAACATCCACATGGATGGCAGGACCCAAGGTTTCCCAGCAGAACATTGCCCATGGCATCACACTGCCTCCGCCGGCTTACCTTCTTCCCATAGTGCATCCTGGTGCCATGTGCTCCCCAGGTAAGCCACGCACCCGGCCATCCACGTGACGTAAAAGAAAACGTGATTCCTCAGACCAGGCCACCTTCTGCCATTGCTCTGTGGTCCAGTTCTGATGCTCGCGTGCCACTGTTGGTGCTTTTGGCGGTGGACAGGGGTCAGCATGGGCACCCTGACTGGTCTGCGCTATGCAACCCCATACACAACAAACTGAGATGCACTGTGTATTCTGACACCTTTCTATCAGAACCAGCATTAACTTCTTAAACAATTTGAGCTCCAGTAGCTCGTCTGTTTGATCGGACCACACGGGCCAGCCTTCGCTCCTCACGTGCATCAATGAGCCTTGGCCGCCCATGACCCTGTCGCCGGTTCTCCACTGTTCCTTCCTTGGAGCACTTTTGATAGATACTGACCACTGCAGACCGGGAACACCCCACAGGAGCTGCAGTTTTGGAGATGCTCTGACCCAGTTGTCTAGCCATCACAATTTGGTCCTTGTCAAACTCTCTCAAATCCTTACACTTGCCCATTTTCAACTTTGAGGACAAAATGTTCACTTGCTGCCTAATATATCCCACCCACTAACAGGTGCCGTGATGAAGAGATAATCAGTTTTATTCACTTCACAGGTCATAATGTTATGCCTGATCAGTGTGTGTATGTGTATATATATATACACAGTACTGTGCAAAAGTCTTAGGCACGTTGGTATTTTCACACGAAAAATGTTTTTAAGCCAGTTACTTATATCTTTTACTGTAGTGTGTCAGTAGAAAATATCAGTTTACATTTCCAAACATTCATTTTGCAATGAATTGTAATAATCCAGTGAGATTTTTTTGTTTTATGCACAAGAAGTCTGACAGCAGCCGGTCTGATCTGATCTCACCATCATGGAGTCTGTCTGTGATTACATGAAGAAACAGAAAAAACTGAGACAGACTAAATCCAGAAGAACTGAGGCAACGTCTCCCAGACACTTGAGGAAACCTTCCTGCAAAACTACAGCACTGGGAAAAGTTTAGGCACTTGTCAGAATGCTTTAAAGTGAGAATGCTGTCAAAAATAATAACATAAATAGCTTTTATTTATGAATTAACTTCTATTAACTAAATCAAATGGATATTTGGGGTGACCACCCTTTGCGTTTAAATGGCTTTTGTCGCCTGCATCTGTTCCTACACCTATTCATGGAGTTCTGCAGGAAGGTTTCCTCAAGTGTCTGGGAGACGTTGCCTCAGTTCTTCTGGATTTAGTCTGTCTCAGTTTTTTCTGTTTCTTCATGTAATCACAGACAGACTCGATGATGGTGAGATCAGATCAGACCGGCTGCTGTCAGACTTCTTGTGCATAAAAATAAATAAATAAAAATCTCACTGGATTATTACAATTCATTGCAAAATGAATGTTTGGAAATGTAAACTGATATTTCCTACTGACACACTACAGTAAAAGATATAAATAACTGGCTTAAAAACATTTAATCATGTGAAAATACCAACGTGCCTAAGACTTTTGCACAGTACTGTACATACAAATATATGACATAATATTATATATATATTATATGTTCATATTATTTTTTAAATAATATATGTATTAATATATATATTTATATTCTTGTGTGTATATATATATATATATATATATATATATATATATATATATAAACAATACTTCAATTGTGAAAGAAACACAATATATACAAAACAATGAATACATACTGTATATAATACAATATATACTGTAAACAATGTCAATTAGTGTGATTGCGCCACGAGTCTAACTCCACTAACGCGATGAAATGACTGATGTCTTCAAACAGGTGTTTGTGAATGAATCAGGCCAGCAGTGTTTGTGTTAAGCCAGTGAAGATCACACTAGAGGTCAAACATGAAGTGAAAGAGCGCCAGCATGAGCTCTAGGTCTGTATGAATGAGATCATCTCATTACCTGTGGCATGTCTGATAACAAGGTCACTCTGTAGCATAGTATGACAAAGGTCACATGAAGCTGATCAAACTGCCCGTCTTTCATGCCAATAGACACAGCTGTGTGTAGACAACATTAGATAGGCTTGACTAGTTTGGAAAGTCATGAACTCCAAAATGGAAAAAAGCACCATAAATACATTAAACTGTTTAAATTCAATGAACCACATGGCTAAAAAAGACATCAGTCTACTACTATGCATGCAATAAATAAATAATAAAAAAAATATTAAGCAATAGAATCAAAAAATTACAGTCCTACTGATTAAAACATCCATAAATGAGATGTAGAATACTGAATATAAATATATAAAAAAGCTGAGTGAAGGAGAATGAGTTGCACAATCTCCCACTGGTGCGACAGATTGTAGAAGAGAAAAACATTTACAAAATGCAACTGTGCACATTCTGGAGCGCTTTATTGAAACCTGATGAAGGTCTGAACTGTGACTTCTACACAATCAGCACAAACATCAAACATTTCATTTGCTCAGGGAAAACAAACAAGGGAGTTTATTATAAACTGATTTGCATTGCCAGAGAACTGTACCGAATCTAGACCGACTTTAGAATTGCCTAGAAATTCCATGCTAATGATTGAGTTAATGAGCTCATTTCAAATGCAGCACAGAGATGAATCCTGACACCACGAGCCTGTGAAAGATCCCGTGCGTGAGGATGGCCATGAAGAGAAATTCATCTAATGAAGTGCAAACACGCTACTTTATTGTTTGATAAACAGCATACTTGTTTCTTGATAAGGGAAATGGTAAGAAAAGGTCAAAGAATTTATTTTATTTTTTTCTTCTATTTTTTATTAGATACATAAATTACATGTATAATTTTATTTAAAAAATAATGCCAAATAATGTGATATAAAATAAAGTCTCTTCTGCTCACCACGACTGCATTTATTTGATCAAAAATACAGTAAAAGCTGTAAAACTGTGAACTATTATTATAAATTATAATAACTGTTTTCTATGTGAATATATAGTAAAGTATAATTTATTCCTGTAATCAAAGCTGAATTTTCAGCATCATTACTCCAGTCTTTTTATATTTTGATTTTCAGCATTTTATTTGCATTTTTATTTATTTATTCATTAAATGATGGTAACACTTTACAATAAGGTATTAGTTAACATTAGTTAATGCATTAGTTAACATGAACAGCACCTCTGTTCAGCATTAGTTCATCTTTGTTAGCGTTAGTTAATACAAATACAGCTGTTCATGGTTTGTTCATGTTAGTTCACGGTGCATTAACTAATGTTAACAAGATTTTAATAACGCATTAGTACATTTTGAAATGAACATTAACAATGATAAATAAATGCTTTATAAGTGCAGTTCATTATTAGTTCATGTTAAATAATGTAGTTAACTAATGTTAACTAATGAACCTTATTGTAAAGTGTTACCAATTTATTAAAGAATTTATCAAACATAAATCTTTTGTAACAATATAAAAGTCTTTACTGTCACTTTTGATCAATGTAATGCATCCTATTCATTTCTCTCTTTTTTAATGTTACCACAAATGTTTGAATGGTATCGTTTCCGCAAAAATGTTAAGCAGCAAAAACTATTTTCAACATTGATAATAATAATCAGAAATCATCATATGAGAATGATTTCTGGAGGATCATGTGACACTGAAGACTGGAGTAATGATGATAAATTCAGCTTTGATCACAGGAATAAATTATATATTCACATAGAAAACACATTTTAAATTGTAATAATATTTCACAATATTACTGTTTTTAATATATTTTTAATTAAATAAACGCAGCCTTTGTTGAGCAGAAGAGGCTGCTTTCTAAATCATTAAAACGTAATTTGTGTGTGTCCATCACACACCTAATGATGCAGGCAGCACAATATCAAGTGGCACGTCGCAGCTTTATTGCGGTCGTCTCATGAGTTCATCAGGTTCACCGTGGCTAGATGCCATCATGTACGTAAGCAAGAGGACAAATTTCCAAAACGCCAGCTTGCATCACCCAGTTGTGGTAAAAAGTCACTTGGCAGCGTGCTAACGCCTACATCATTACTATAGCAACCAGTGCATCCCAGAAGATAACTAAACCGCCTGAACGCACAACGACTTGATTTGATGGCATGCAAGTGACAGTATAGAAAGACCGGATTTGAAAAACAATGGACAGAATGAAAAACTCCAACAAGAACTAAGAGAAAAGCCTTTGTTGCCATCTTGTGTTAACAGCTGACACCAGCGTAAAATCCTAAACTGATACTTTTGCTTTGTGTATTGCATAAAACAGCATAAAAACAGCATAAACATATGCATTAAATACATGTATATGGTGTGTGTGTGTGTGTGTGCTGTAACAAAACAGGAAAACGAAAAAAGATCTGGCTGCAGTTCCCTACATGACCAACAGAGAACAGACTGGGATCATGAATAGAGATTTGTCCTCCAATTCGATTGGTTTATGAAAAGGTTACACATACCTGATGCAATTCTGGCCCAGACAGAACAAACCGTGCATGTGACAGTATGAAAAATAGCTAGTGTGCATTCATTTTTACAGCACAAGCTGCATTGCAAAAGCATCACTTTACCACAGTATTTGTTGAATAGATATTAACACAACCCCTTAAAGATTTTAATTAAGACATTATTATGAAGGCATAATAGATTTGGATTTATATTTTTTACTAGATGCTTGCCCATGCAAAACGAAGAGTGTTACTATGCGGTTTCTCAGGTGAAGTCACTTGAAAAACATCTGCAAAAATGAATAATTGTGAATGCAAATGCATGTCTCTATGATATTCTGGTTTCTGTGTGTGGGATGTGTTTCATCCATCAGGTCTCATCATTCAGAAAAGTACCAGCACACTTCTCATAGGGGTTTGTTCATATCTATACACTCTTAAAAATAAAGGTTCTTTATTGGCATCTATGGTTCCATGAAGAACCTTTGACATCAATGGAACCTTTTCATTGGCCAAAAGATTCTTTATAGTGGAATTTTAGAATTTTGAATTTTGAAATGTTCTTCACACTATAAAAAATTTGTTCTTTTAAGAACTGTTCACTATGACATGGTTGTGTAGCCCGAAGTATGAGCAAATCTTACAGGCAAGGGGTGACGAGAGCTCTGTGCGCTTGCATTAATATCTATTTTATTTCTCGAATACGAGGGGGAAAATACGTTTTAATGAACGTATGCAAAAGTAAATCAATAAAGCTGCTGTTACTGAACGTGGCTGCAGTGCGGTTTCTGTAAAGTGCTATTGATGTGCATGACTCACGTCCCAGATTCTTCAAATTGCTGTGCCCGTGGAAGCTCTGGGTCTTTTATTTGAGAGCGGACTGATTGAATCTCACAAGGCATAAAAGCGTTGCCAGATTATTCATAATTACTAGGGACAAATCTGGAAGATTCTTTTGTAGTCACCATCAACACATAACGGCGCATGCACTGTAAGCACGTCTGGGTACGAACGCGTCAACGCATTTGCATTTAAAACAAATTACATTGAGTGAAAAGGAGGGCCTGTGGTGGCACTTTAAATGCATTTTTAAGCAACACTATAAATTAAAGCTGGTGAATGCAGTCTGTTTACCAAATAAATACATATGCATGAATTATTGATTTGAATTTAAATTATATATTTATTTCTAAAATGATCTGCAATGGAAATTCTCTCTCATCCAGCTTTTTGTATCTCTAACAGGTTTTTGTTTTTGCATTCTTGTTTGGACTAGTCATCGATCAAAAGTTTTACACTACCATTCAAAGTGATGTTTTTAAAAGAAGTTGCACTTATTTGATCAAAAATACAGTAAAAACAGTAATATTGTGAAATATTATTCATTTTCTATGTGAATATATAGTAAAGTGTAATTTATTCCTGTGATCAAAGCTGAATTTATCATCATTACTCCAGTCTTCAGTGTCACATGATCCTTTACAAATCATTCTGTGTTGATTTGATGAATTTAAGGCGTCCTTGCTAAATAAAAGTATTAATTTATTTAAAAAAAAATGATTACTGATCCCAAACTTTTGAATGGTAGTGTTTGTTCAGCGTAAAGATATCGTGGAAGTCCTTCAAGTCCATTTGGCTCTATTCAATAATAGGAGTGTAACGATAAACTCGTGTCACGATTTGATACTATCGCAATACTAAACTCACAATACGATATTTATTGCGATATTTTAGGGCAAAATAAAGAAGAGATTTTTTTTTATTATTAATTAAATAATATTATTGTTATTATATTATTAGCATAGAGATCAATGGCGTACTGCTCGCCCTCCAACAACAGGGCGTCGCCGACGAGTACATGGCCCTTTTGCAGGAGCTGAACAGCGGATGCGCCACCAACATCACCCTGTTCGACCGGCCTCTGCACATTCCCGTCGCCAGAGGCGTCAAGCAGGGCGACACCATCTCGCCCAAGCTGTTCACGGCATGTCTGGAGCACGTCTTTCGACAGCTCGACTGGGACAACAAGGGTATCGGCGTTCACGGGCAGTCGCTCAGCCATCTGCGCTTCACCGACGACATTGTCCTAATCGGCGAGTCAGTAGCCGACGTACAGTTGTGACTCGACCAGCTCGACCAGGCCGGCGCAGCGGTCGGCCTGAAGATGAACCTGGCCAAGACAAAGTGGATGCGCAACCCCCAGGCCGCCAACAACAACATCCACATCGGACAGAAGGAGATTGAGCAGGTCGACAGCTACATCTACCTCGGCCAGGAGCTGACTGCTGAGCACAAGAAAAACTTTGAGCTGGCACGCCGACGGAGGGCTGCCTGGGTCAGCTATGCATCCATAGCAGAGGTGGTCACCAACACGGCCGACGCCCCCCTGCACGCCCACCTGTTCAACAGCACCGTCCTGCCGGCCATGCTCTACGGGGCCGAGACCTGGTCGCTGACCGCGTCAGACAGGCAGAAGCTGGCAGTGACCGAACTCGCCCTCGAGTGGCGGATGGTCGGCGTCAAGAGGACGAACCACATTAGCAACGAGCTACTGAGGAAGACGAGCAAGGTCAAGGACGCCGTCAACCAGGCCGAACAGGCCAAGAAGCGATGTGCCGGACACGTGGCCAGGATGTCGGACGGGCGACGGACGCGGGCCGTGACCGAATGGCTGCCTCTCTACATCAAACCGCTCAGCCGCCCCGCAACCCGATGGCGGGACTCGCTCAGACAAGACAACGGCAGAGACTGGATGGGTCTGGCCAGGGACCGAAAAGCCTGGCAAAGTTGTTTTGGCCTGCGGCGAAAGACCGAAATACAGGCCGATTGAAAGATTGAAAGATATTATTATCAGGACACACAAATATTCCCCCATTGCATTATTATACATTATATTCAACATTATATATAGTAGTTTAATGCAGTCCTCGCGCCGCGCACACACAGACTCTCCCGGTGCTTGCTATCTCCCGCCTCTCCTGCTATTATTGCACTATACATATAAGAATAAACCATCTAAAACGCTTTGAATAATCACACTACTAAAACTAAATGTGATCTGGCGATTTAAATGATGTTTGCGTTCCACTTTGAGGAGTGCCGTTCCAGCGTGCACTTCAGATGATCGATGCAATCAGTCTCAGTTCTAAACGCAAGAAAGCGTGAAAAAAAGACTATTCCCAAACTGTAAATGGTTAGTTCTGCATTTACTCACTCTCATGTTGTTTTTCTACAAGAGTTTCTAAGCTTTAAAATGATACCTATTTTTTTAGATATTACATGCAGTGGTTGCTTAGTCATTTGATTATGAATTTTTTTTGCACTTCGGGTTTAAAGGGTTAACCAGTTACAATCATGTATTCTGGAGAGCAGAGTAATATGCCTATTTATTTTGCTATCCCAACTAGTATACATGATTTTTAAATGTGTTGCAATTTATTAAATGCATTTAGCATTTTCCGTGCTATCCATGATCCATCCCACGATACAGACCCACTCAAACTTAAACCCTACTGATGTGTGAACACTGAATGGTAATGACAGCAGGCTATAAATGCATGAAAAGGGACTTTTTTTTAAAGAATATGATCCTTGTCAAAAACACTGTTCTTGATTATTGTCCATACTCACCATAGGGTGATATCAGCGCATGAACATTCTGCTTGCAACCAGCTGTAAAACACCAGTGGCCTTATTAACACCTGTGTTTCATCCAGAGTGAGAACACATACCCTTCCTGAGGTCTGTCTGAAGGGAACAGTCACACGGATACATCGGCAGGACTTGCCTTCAGTCTCATTAAGAGCCTGCGTGAAGGAAATCACTGCTACCACTTTTGAGGCGCATCCACACTATTGCAATTTTAGCAATGTCAGCTGTGATGGGAACACGGGGCTCATTAAACTACTGAAGTTACAGTTCACACATTAGCTGCTTTCATCGGCACAACTTTCCTGACCTTTAACAGCATGTAGGCTGTGGCTAAGTCGTTAATTCTGTGACAAATTTAGGCATCAAATGCTTACACTGAAAGTTGCACTGCTGCAATTCTGCATGCAAATGAATAAATGAGCTTCGATAACAACCACAGGCGAGGCACCAACGCAGTTCACTTAAGCAACCACAGCAGGAATCCTAGCTTAATTAACACTCGAATATACACTAGATCCAATCCTGCATCTATCATGATCGGTGTGGGTAAGCTCAGAATGGCATACTACCTATTTCTGAGGACGAGAAAACATAGTATGCAGTGAATTGTGTACAGTAGTCTGTAAATAAAATGTCATATGCTTAGTATAATAAGAATAAATGCATAGGCCTATTTAATTTAATAATAGGAAAATAATATCCTAATTATTATTTAATTATTTAAATCCATTTAAAAATAGGAAGATATATAGACGCGCATTATAGTTAAAATGGTTTTCTGTCTTGTATTTTATCTCAAAATAAAGGATTTAATTTTATTCCACATGGAAATGAGCGGAAATAAGTTAATACAGCCTCTTATTTACATGAGGTAAACATAATGCTGCTTGGCTATTTTAACATATTATATAATTGCTGCCGTAATAATGGCTTATTTCAAATGTTTAGGTGCTTTTCTTCTTCTTTCGGACAGCAATTAAATTACCACATGACCTTGGTATTTGTCAAAAAACTGTAGATTTTTGCACGGGTGATGGGAGAAAAACACTGACATTCTGGATTCGGACGGCAATAAAATCACAGACAGCCCCTGTAAATGATGAAAATACCTTATGACCCCACAAGAAACAATTACCGTCCGAATAGGGCTCGAACCCAGGCTGGCCGGCCATCGGCCCCTTTCTTGGCGTCAGACTTAACTTTGTTTGTTGTCGTTTACGCTAACTCACCGCAGCTGCATCTTCTAAATAATGCCGCGAGTGGGGCTTGAACAGAGTGACGTCACCTGCGTCTGCGCAGTGCGACCTGATGCAGTCCCTAAAGTGAGACACAGAAATACTGACGACACGAAATAACATTATGACATTTCGTCTCGTCTCGTTTTGGTCAAAAGAGACATTTTAGCATAGTTTTTATTTTGTAAACCACATTTAGTCTTGTTTTTATTCGTCAACAATATTGCTTTATACATTTAATTATAGTCATCGTCACATGACCAGCATTTACGTTGCGTTTCGTCACGTGATAAAGGTTCGTTGACAATGATATTTAGTCATAATTTTCGTTGACGAAAGCAACACTAGTAGGGTGCATATCAATCTCATGGATATTGCATGAGATGTAAATGAGACATACCTCTGGAAAGTGTGTCGAGAGGACTTGATGTGATGTTTTCATGTAAAACCATAAATGTTTTTAAATACATGAGTTAAAGTCGCAGAAATTAATCGCCTGTTCTGATGGACGGCAACATTCAGCCCAGCCATCAGCATAATACCACTGAATTACTATCAGGGGCACCTCTATTCGCCTTAATCAAGAGTGGCAGCGAAATTCAAATGCGAGGCCTGAGGAATAAACTGAAAACATTTAAAAACAGAGCCAAAGAGCTGCTCATTATAGGTGTCAGTTTGAATCTGCAGTCACATTTAAACTGCTGTGGATAACAGCCATCATGTGACATACTCACATTCTGACCAGCAGCACAGGCGACGTAACATCTAGGAAACCAACACTATGATTCGATAGGTATGCCATCTTTCTGCTTACACTATTTTGCATTACACATACAGTGAAATTATTTAAATAATCTTATGCAAATATTCTTTAAGCATTGCATACCCCAATGACTACTAAAGTAACTGTAGAAGAGCAAAATGTGCAGTATGCAACCAAATCACTCTGCATGGAATACTATATCCCACAATACAATGCGTTCAACTTGACCTTCCATTTCCAAATGTGACCGATTACTAGACAGAATAAAAATAAAATAAAATTAAATTAAAAAAAGCAGCACGTTGAGATGCATAACAAATAAACTGTAAAAACATCTGTGAATTTTGATTATTTTAAATGGATATTCGATATAATGTCTGGTCTCTGGTCTACTAATTTAAAAATCATAATTTAGTTTCTTATGTCAACATATCAATGCAAAGCGTATAATAATTACATAAATTTAAAGTGCCCCTACTATGGTTTTTTGAATATCCCCTTTCATGCAGTGTGTAATAAAGATGTTTGTGAATGTAAACGTTCTGCAAAGTTGTATTGTCTCCTAAAAGACAGAATCGTCTCTGAACCGTCTATACGAGTCGTTTGTGTTTCGAATCCTAGAAAAGACATTTGCATAATGCCCACCAATGTTGTACATCGTCCGCCTGCGAACAACTTGACCCTCAAACACGTCATTTCACTGACGACTGCTTCCCAAATCTCAGTTCAATGCGGGATTCACAAAACGCTTGCTCGTGAAAGATGGGTCAGCACTCGGCTTACTTGGACCAGCTCCTCAGAATCACAACCTGTAAGTATGATTAATTATTGATGTATATATTTTCTACCGGGTGTTTAAAATACGTAGTTTTGTGTTTTATATTGTGTAGGTCTCCAGCTAACTCACGCTATTACTGTCTTACTGAAATACTTCTGCTCATCAGCTGTGGGCTGCACTAATACCTAAAACTGTCTATTAATGCAGATTGTCTGTTGTTCTTACTACTTTGAGTAAAGATAAAGGATGGAGCAAGAATTGTTTTGCAAACTTTAATGTTACGTTATCGTATTCGCTGTTATTGATACAGTTCCTGCATGTGAACCACAATAAATTAGAAATATACATATGGGTTTGTTTATGGACATACTCTTGTTAAGGCTGATGGTGAGGAATTACAGTTGCAGGTTGAATAACTAGTTCTTACAGTGTTTCATCATCGGACTCATGCTCAGATTGATATGGTACAATCGCTGAGCTTTAGGAAGCCTCCGGAGCTGAAGTTCAGTTATGGTAATGGGCGTTTAGCTTCAGACACACGCTGTAAGCGGTAGACCAATCACAACAGTATGCATTCTCAATATATCATTTCAATCCTTCTACAGCTCCACACATTTCACTCGCTTCACTTCCCCCTTCATTCTCTCTCTCTCCTCGCCGTGAAGCTGGCCGCATGGGTCACAAGGATGTGATGTCTGACCTTCAACTCTGAGGGAAGAGCACCTCAGGTCTTCAGTTAGCCGTGAAGAGCATTACAGCTGGAAGCATTCACTTCCTCTCAGTGTTCCCTACACTCACACACTCCTCCCCTGGAAAGGAAAAAAGAAGGAGCTGCCACGTCGCGCACAACCCCCTCCATACACATACCGTCCACCTTTTCCTGCAGCTCCGACTCAATTAGCTTTGTTTTCTCCCAGCGGCGCACACAAGAGAAGAGGCTACACAGTTCAGACCGCAGAGACATCGAGTTTGCTTTTCTGAGGTATTATTGTTTTCAGCAAAGACGTCTAACCACAGATGTGGTTGTAAAGGTCCGCAGCGCTGCGCTCTCACAGCTATTTACTTAAAAAATGGACACTTTTTGTCTTCACTTATAATGTTTCTATCACCAAAAACATTGATATTGCAGATTTCCATGACATTTCAAACTCTTAATCCAAAGATAATATCCTGTTTTCAATGAAATTTCCATTTTAAAGCCACAAATATAATCATGAATTGCATTTGGCAAATGAAAACATAATATTCATTACTGAATATTAAATAAGCACTGACGTCTCTCATGAAACTGCGAAGTCCTATCATATAACATACAGTCAAATTAAATCGGAAGACTCATTTCCTGAGAAGCACGTCACAATTAACACCATCCTGTGAGAAACCTGAGTATGAAGCGCAGGTGTAAA
The DNA here is from genome assembly GCA_039654625.1 of Rhinogobio ventralis. NCBI lineage: Eukaryota > Metazoa > Chordata > Actinopteri > Cypriniformes > Gobionidae > Rhinogobio > Rhinogobio ventralis. The sequence continues at coordinate 31,766,561 of CM077215.1, forward strand.
GCAGGAGCACATTGACTTGATTTCAGCTCGTTTGCATTTCCCTATCCGATTCCCCTTCTTTCCTGTACATCTTTGTGCAATGCAGTGCATTTTAGAACTGCAACTATCAGCAATATCATATACAGTTGTGTTCAGAATTATTGCCCCCCTTGGTAAATATGAACAAAGAAAAATAAATCTGCATTGTTAATCGTTTTGATTTTTTATTCCCAAAATTCACAAAAATCTAACCTTTCATTGAAGTAAACAAATTGAAAATGTAGGAAAAATCTCTATGAAATAAATGTTTTTCTCCAAAACATGTTATTGGCACCGTTTTATTAAATAGCTATTAACTATTTTCCTACAGCCACTTTCTACTTTGTGAAGCTCAACAATCTTTTGCTAGGATTTAAGACTTTCTGATCTAATTCAAGACATTTTTAAGGCCTTAAACTGTGGTAGGTCAAATTAAGACTTTCTTAAGACCTGTAGTGGGATTCTTCGATAAATCTTTTGTAACATTATAAATGTCTCTACTGTCCAGGATTTCTGCAGGTTTTACCAAGTCAAATTTAAGACTTTTTAAGACCATTATGAATTAAATGTAAGACCTATATCACGCATAGGGACCTATATCACCCAACGGTACCTTTTTTTCTTTTTAATTCAATTTCTATGAAAAGATTTCCCACAAATTCTGTGCTGTGTATTTTCTGGTAATCAAATGAAGCCATAAAACATTAATTTATCTTTTAATTTAATTAAACAAACTTTTTTGTCAAACAAAGTGCTGCACAACTGAGCTTTATACTGTTAAAATTAAAACATGGAAGAAAAATTGTAATGTATTACTTAAAAAATAAAGTTTTGATAATTTATTATTATTATATTAGTGTTAGTATTATTATTGCACTGAGACGTATCTAAATTCTACTGTACAACAGTAATATATTTGTCAAGTTAAACCGAACTTTTATTTTGACGGGTTGACGTGAATACCATCACAGTTTTTTGTGTGTTTATGACATGATGGTAATTTTTCTCAAATGAAAAATGTGCATGTTTTTTTTTTTCATAATTAGGATGCCACATTTGCCATATTATTAATAAAACAAACTAAATTCATGAATCTTGTTTGACATTACAAAAAAAGGCTGGTCCAGTGGTGTGCTATCTAGCTTTAATAACATGATCGCTTAAGAGTGGGAAATATGACCAAAATCTTACAAGTAAACCACAGCAATAAGCAATTGCTTAATATAAGTAAAAAGTTCTCAAGTAATCAAGTAAACGGTCAGTAATAAAATAAGAACCTATAAACAAACGACAATAGGACAAATAAATACAACATAAAGATACAGATACAAACAGTGCTTTAAGTTGAGGTAGGCGACTGTTTGTTTTTTCCCGTTGTTGTTTGATTAACATTAACGACACAGACAGGAGTGGGTATAGGCTATATTAGGTTGCTTTCACTTTAAGACCTACAGTAATGCGCAGATCCAACACTGACACACGTCACAAACTTTTTTACACACAACATGACAACCGGCAAAATGTACATAGGAATAATGTGTGTGTTTGATCGTTCAAGGGCAATGAGCCTAGAAATAGACACATTCATATACACACACGAGCACTGACAGGCGGCAAACGCGTGCACAGGATCCGCAGCCAGTCCGACATCGGTCCGTGTGTCAGTACCGAACTGAGTTTGTGGTTTACAGCGCTTTTATTAACTCTTTTCTAGTGCGCAATCGCTTCGCCCGGTCCTTGGTGCTTATGCGAGACGGCGGGTGAGAAAGATTCCCCTTCGCTTTCACGATCGCAGAACTGGAAGAACTGGAGAACTGTTAGCTGAAGAATAAAATCTGTTTTATGTGTCTTTGGTACAATCCGAAAGATACTCGCGCCAATAACACGAAAGCTGATTGGCTGCAATATAAGATGCATGTTGGTCTCATTTGTAGTTGTAATACAGCAAATTATATTTGGACCAGCGAAAGAAAGAACTACAACACCCCGTAATAAACACACACACACTCTAAAGCGCTGCGGGAGCATTTCAATGAGCGTTACATGGACGTAGAAAGTTTAAGATCTGTTTAAAATTATTTAAGACCTAGAACTCAATACTTCAGCGAATTTAAGACGTTTTAAAGCCTAAAATTCTGCTTTTGAAATTTTTGACTTTTTAAGACCCCGCGGGAACCCTGACTGTCACTTTAAAGACAAAAAAGTGAAATTATGTATTTTCATTTCATATTTTACACTTTTTGTTAATTATCAGTTGCAGCCCTAGTGCATTCATCACAGTAAAGTCATTTCTGAGAAAGCCTTCAGAAAGTGAATGCTTAAAAGTATCATGAGACACGAGCAAAGCAGGTCACGTCCACTTGAAATAAAGTGTAAACCAGCCACTTTTCCTGTCCTCCATGCAGACAGAAGTCACTCAGGAGCTGTGGACTTCTCCTCCAGATGGTTAGTGTATAATAATAAACACTTTATCGCCTTCTATTTCTCCCTCGGCTGTAAGTCTGACTAAGACTGAGAGACGTAAAGGTTGTCTGGCCTGTTACTGAGAGACATGTTTCAGTCCCAATTCACACTTCTGTCATTTCACTGTGTAAAAGATCATCTGGGTTTTCTTGCTCTTTTGAAATAAGAGTTTAGTGTAGACAATATAAAACTGCACCATATTGTGATGAATAGCTTGTTTAACTCTAACATGTATATGAACTGTTTTTGGTGCAGCTTTGACGCCACGGCTCAGGACAGTCACGAGTGAAGGGCTTGGGACTGTGTGTATCTACTGTGAGATGGATGTAAATGTTAGTGGACAGTTTTCCCCAATTACGACAGACCTACTTGACAGCTGGTCAGCGTTCACCTTTGAGCCGCATTCATTTGAGAAGGCAATATGAGGCAGGTGATTGGCCAGGCTGAAATGAGGCTGGATTCAAACTAATCTATTTTCTGCCAACTTCAGTCCAGCCGAAGACGGGACGGGGGGTGGGGGGGTGTTAGTAAGTCCTGCGAGTTGCTGACTGTGCTAAAAACGTCTCATTCTCTCACAGGTGCAGTGGCGTAGCGTTCTCTCTAGACTGAGATCTCAGCCGAGTCCTGCCATCAATTTCACGTGCTTCATGAAACCGTCTGTGAATAGTAAACGATCCGGTCTCTCTAAACTCCTCCTTTCTGATAGCCTTTCTGCTGTGATTGGTCAGACGGCCCAGTCTGTACCTACAAACCTACGTAGGTGCACTTTGATCTTTAAAACTTTGCAGACCTTTTACATTCACAAACAGCTATATTACACGCTGCATGTAAGGTAATATTTGAAAAAGCATTATAAGGACACTTTAACAGAGGCAGCAAAAGTTTGAGACATCTGCCAAGGAAGCTGAAACACTTCTGTGCTCATACATGATTTATATGAAACCCATTTGGCTCCAAACTGCCTGTCCTAGAACTCATCTGGAGAATCTTGGAAATAAAATAACCACAATTATGAGAAATGACCTATGGGCTGCATTTTAGAAACTAGTGAGATGCCTTACCAAGACAGCATTTCTACAGAAAATGCTGCTTTACATGTTTTGAAACGTCAACTAGCATAATTACATAAAAGCTTTCTGGAATATTCATAATAATGTTTCTAAAGGTATTAGGTAAGTTGGTTGCCTGAATAAGTTGCAGTCTATTCATTCCCTGAATAATTTACAAAATATAATGTATAAATATAAATATGGAATAATTCATATAAATATAATGTAATTAAAAAAAAATAGGAATATACATTTTATGGAACAGCATGCTAATTAAAGTACTATCACTAAAATGTCAAAACAAAATGAAAAAAAAAAAAAAAATATATATATATATATATATATATATATCACTATCACTAAAATGTCAAAATAAAATGAATATATATATATATATATATATATATATATATACACCTTGCGGTTGTTGAATGCAGTTTATAGTATTATTTATATAGTATTATTGTATTTAATAATATTTTGAATTATCTTTCATTTTAATTTTTTCTAATTTTAGTTTAAGTTTTAGTCATTTTTAGACGTGCTTTTGTCGTTTTTATTAGTTTTAGTTTTTATTAGTCTTTAATTTATTTTTATTTCAACTTAAAATTATTTTATTGCAGTTAGATGCTATGTCAACATTTCTAATTTTCATTTAAATGTAGTTTTTTTTTTTTCATTTCATATTTCTAATTTTTTTTATTTCAGTTAACAAAAATATTTTAATAGTTTTAGTTAACAAAAACAACACGGGTTGGATGACAAGTATCGTTGACATTTGTAACAACCAAAGTAGAATGTTTTCAAACTCAGCTCTGATGCGTAAATCCGTTAGCCGGGATGAGGGTAATCACTGAACCTAGAAACTGGCATTGAACCAAATCATTAGCTTCAGAAGCCATGCGAAATGAATGAAGCCTGGTTCCTGTATACAGACAAGATGAGAAATCCATGCCAATAAGCCTGCTCAGGCATTTGGATGTGATTTTGTTATGAGGTAACACCGAGTGTTGGCAACTGCACTTACTCAGATGAAGAAATTATATAGCTTGTCCTACCCACACAATCTGTGCCGGGGATGAAATGCTGCGGGCACATTTCTGTAGCTCTGAACAGTCCAACTAAAATCATACCGCTTACAGAAAAGCATATAAAACTGAAGATAATTGTTTTCATCGCGTTCTGTAGTACAAACATACTAGACCCTGAATATGTCTCATCAGCCGGAGTCATTAAGAGCTGTAGTTACTCGTGGGTTCACAGTTTCTTATTCTAAAGCCTGTGTTTTCATGTAATCACATGTTGAACATAGGGGGAAAATTGGACCCTTGTGGTCAAGCACACAGAAAAGCTAGCCTGCCTGCCCACCGCAGTGCAAGATGCCGTAAACAACAAACAGTCGAGTGCATATGACGACTGCAGCATAAACAACCTAGGCAGCTCAGCGCCTGCATCTCGCTTAAAGCACCCTGATCTCAAAGCTGCTCTCGCCTTGATTCAATTCACCACTAATTGGCCCACAGGATTGTCTTAAATGATTCAGCGATATGCAACCACATGATCAAAATGCAGATCTGTGAGGCTGGAGGCTCATAGAGGTTTGCTCTTCAAATGGCAGCATGCATACCGACCATCTGTTATTGAATCACGCACAACATTTTATGGTCAAATGTTCGCTCTAAGTGTTTGGATTTGAAATGGCTCCAAAGCCACTGACCAGTTCTCACACAGATATCAAAAATGCACTGGATACACTAGATTTTTCTGTTTTCTGTGGCGATTGCCCGTGCAAAACCCAACACCACAGTGCTTAAGAGGTTGCCAAAACAACGCTGTACTGTTGCTAATTATTTCCAAGTGTTTTAGAAAGTCGCAAAGGTGTTCTGGATGGTTGGTAAGTGGTTTATTACTGGTATACGTGAAAAGATCTCAGTGATATCCTGGTTTCTAGATATGGGTCTCTCCTTTAAAAGCAGCTTATTCCCTTTAAAGAAATTGTTGTTTTAAAACATGGTTGGGTCAAATATGAACAATCCAAACAGTTGTTTAAATATTTTCATTAAATTTTAAAAACCAACAGTCAGGTTTGTTCATATTTGACCAACCATGGGTTGAAAAAACAAAATTTTTCTTCCTTTAAAGGAGAGACCCTTATCTAGAAACTTAAAGTGTAGGATTTTTTGAGTTCTTGAGTTGGAAAATGGGTAGTTTTTGTGTTACCCAGCTCCTGGCTCAGGCGTATCAACCCAGTGTTTGGGTAGTTTTTGTGTTACCCAGCTCCTGGGTCAGACGTAACAACACAGTGTTTGGGTAGTTTTTGTGTTACCCAGATCCTGGGTCAGACGTAACAACCCAGTGTTTGGGTAGTGTGACGAGCCGGGCAAGCGAGAGCTCCTCCGTGAGAGTTCCGAGACCGGTGTGATGCGCAGCTGGCGCTCATTAAAATCACTCCCCCGCCTCGTGTCGCCCTCTCACGGAGGAGCTCGGAAGCATAAAAGGAGGAGTGACGACAGTGAAGGACGAGAGAGGACCAGGCCTGGATTTACGTTGTGTTTTGTTTACGTTTTGTTATGTGTGTGCGCGGCAGTCGTCCGTGAGGGGCTGCCGCGGTTACTTTCGTTTTGTTTATTTATTTTTATTAAAGTATTTAAAATGTAACGTAGTTTGTATGTTCCGGGAAGAAGGAGGCGGGAACCGGCGAACATTTTAAATACTTTGATAAAAATAAATAAACAAAACGAAAGTAACAACCCAGTGTTTGGGTAGTTTTTGTGTTACCCAGCTCCTGGGTCAGACGTAACAACCCAGTGTTGGGTAGTTTTTGTGTTACCCAGCTCCTGGGTCAGACGTAACAACCCAGTGTTTGGGTAGTTTTTGTGTTACCCAGATCCTGGGTCAGACGGAACAACCCAGTGTTTGGGTAGTTTTTGTGTTACCCAGCTCCTGGGTCAGACGTATCAACCCAGTGTTTGGGTAGTTTTTGTGTTACCCAGATCCTGGATCAGACGTAACAACCCAGTGTTTGGGTAGTTTTTGTGTTACCCAGCTCCTGGGTCAGACGTAACAACCCAGTGTTGGGTAGTTTTTGTGTTACCCAGCTCCTGGGTCAGACGTAACAAACGGGTAGTTTTTGTGTTACCCAGATTCTGGGTCAGACGGAACAACCCAGAGTTTGGGTAGTTTTTTGTGTTACCCAGATCCTGGGTCAGACATAACAACCCAGTGTTTGGGTAGTTTTTGTATTACCCAGATCCTGGGTCAGACGGAACAACCCAGTGTTTGGGTAGTTTTTGTGTTACCCAGCTCCTGGGTCAGACGTAACAAACGGGTAGTTTTTGTGTTACCCAGATCCTGGGTCAGACGTAACAACCCAGTGTTATATACTGACACCGCAAATATGCAAATAGAACGTTAACCCAGCCTTAAAAAGGCATTTTCAATTTACTTCTGACATTTCTAAACAAAATTAGATTAAACATTCAAAATAAAACAACTTAGCATTTTCATTTAACTTCTGAATGGCTTTATATGAGGTCCTTCAGATGGGACAATCACATCAAATGTACGATATACTTTGGCCGACCTTCATATCAAAACCTCTAATAGAGAGAAACGTGTGAATGCAGCATTGATATTCTGGGATCCTCTCCCCTACAGGGGCATCGTGTTGCGCAAGCCCTGGAGCGTTTGACCTCAAAAGGAGTTCAAGAGACGTACAGATGGCTGGAGAGGAGAGGAGAGGGCACTTAGTGCCGTTGTCATTTAGACTGCGTTTTTGTCCTTCCTCAGCTCCCCTGCCTGTGTGTTAAAGGGTTTGCATCACATAAACGGATCACCTTCGCTGCACCAAATCAAATTTCACACGAAACCTCTGCATTTCTTTCTCTTTCATAGCCCACAAATGGAGCGCATGTGATTTGAGTCCGTAATAAGATACAAAGTAATGCAAATAAAACTTCTGCGTAATTTCATTCTCTCGTGATGCACGCTTCGGGTTCAGTTAGTTAGCTCAAACTTTAGCATCTCATTTACCACCGGGCAGCAGAATGTGACCATCCATCTTAATCTTCAAGGTCTTTGCAGAGTTTATTTTCTAGCCGGGTACGTTTCAATCACAGTGCTCATTTATCTGTGCTGTGAATCCGGTGGAATTCGCCCTCTTTGTACCACAGAGGTTATGTTTGAAATAGCATACTACTATTGCTGCATATAGGCTAGTATGTTCAGTATACGGTGCACAGTAGGGGTGTAACGGTACCCAAAACTGACGATTCGGTACGTACCTCATTTTGAAGTCACGCTTCGTTACGGGTTTGGTACAGCAGTTTTACAAAACTGCTTTTTATTTATTTTTTTTAAACAGTGGTTTAATGAACAAATTGTGTCTGTCCTTAAATGAATTCAATTATAACTAAACGTTTCTTAAAGATAATGCTGTGAACTATAGGGAGCCCTTCCTTGCACATTACTATAATATTAAAGGTTAACAACAGAGCCTAAACTATTAGCCTAAATTCAGTTGCTATTTATTTTTAGATATAATAATCAACACTCAAATAACACATTGTGTGCAAACATGTAAACTTCACATTAGGCAGTTTTTGCATTAACTTCTAAATCTAATTATAAAATGTTTTTTCTCCAATTCGTTGTTGAAATATAATCATTTATACACAGTGGCGGTCATTTTCATGACAGATTAATTTAAACACACATTAAATAATCCAGACATCAGTAACAGGTTGAGTAGAATATAATGAATATATAGGCTAATACAGTGCATATATTCTCTAGTGAACTAACAGCTGTGGACACTGAATGATTTCTGAGGGAAATGTGATGCTACGTGACATTGATTTCAAGCTGTTTTATTGACGTCTTTCTGCCGTTGAAACACTGATTGAGTGATTACACCACATATGATACGGTTCAGTAAGTTGTAATGTATCCTCAACATACCGTCAGCTGTTGATTCATGTTTTCTTTGACTGAAGAGATGCTCGCGTTCACTCGCACGCCGAACTGACGCTCCTATACAGTGATCAGTCACGCCACATTAAAGAAATTCAAACGATAAATGCCGCTTTGACGTTCGTGATAAAATGGACAGAATACTTCATATGTTAGTGTGGGAACACAGATTGAAGTATGTTCCGCGCTTAAAACAAGCCGACTGTTAACTGTTAAAGATTGCATTCTGTGCCATTCGGTACACATGTGCACCGTACCGGAAGCCTTATACCGAAACGATTCGGTACGAATAAGAGTACCAATACACCCCTAGTGCACAGTTTGTTCATTTTCAGTATGGACGGAAGACTCAAATGGCCTACTACAATCTCTAAACACATTTCATTATTCAAGGCTCAATGCTAAGGGGCCAGTGGTTAAAATTTTTACTTGCCCTGCCACTGGCCCCACCACAAAAACGTAATAAATAAAATAGGCCTAGTTATTGTTTTGATCCATGTAACCTTAAATAAGGTTAACTCCAAAAAGCCTAACTCATACACACTTTAAATATCGTTAAAGACCGTCTGTAATGAAATAAGAACAAATAATAGAATTACGAAAAACAGCACAAACAGAACAAACATATACAAATGAAAAACATATTTTTCATGTAGGTCTAAACTCAATTTTCAGGTACAGAAATAGTAATCAATTGTAAAATATCACGTCATAATCTTCACTGTATAAATATAGATTAACCCTTATTAAAGTTATTCAGTCAAGAGCAGTGAGTGATTTTCTGTCTTTTATGAGAAAACCATAGACTGTATAAAAGGAGAAAACGCTTCCTAGCCACTGACAATATTTTCCGGGTTTCCCTGTTATACGGTAGGGGGTGCTACTACACATCTCCTGAACGAGTACAGAATCTGATCAAAACACAGGAGAAGAAGAAGCAGAAACGAGCGATCTCATATAAGCCATCATCAGCAATAAACATCTTACAAATCAAAACTGCCTAATGTTAATGCTAATTAACATTAATGAGCTCTAGGACTGTGAAGCTTTGGGGTGTTGATGGACTCGATCGACTCCATCTGTGTTCTGATCATCGCTCTGAATCTGATCTGGATGTAACGTTAGTCTTTGACAAAAATGCGATTTTTCTCAAAAATGTTGCTTTTTTCATGAAACTCACATTCACCCTAACCCTAACCCACATTCAAGTGTTGATAAAAAAAATTCATGAAGCTAGAATAAAGCAGAGGCTCTGTTCTTTCTTTTGATATATTTGCATGTTCAGATATTCTGTGGGCCAAGAAACTTGTGAAAAACACAGCGTGCTGAACGCCCAAACACGAGATACAGCGCTGGTGACCATCCCTCGGTGACAGGTAACCACCGCATCCAGAAACACACAGAAAGAATGTCATCTTGAAAAAGACGCAAGCTCTATCTGTGTAAGTTCTTTTAGAAGGACGCTCTCCTTGGTGCTGAAGCACGCAGGGGGAAGGGTCGCGGCGACACAGTCAGGGGATAGTGCAGCCTGACGTGCACGCCCTCTCTCACGAAGGCGCTCTCTTACCAGCCGTAAGAGCGGCTTTTCAGCGCTCTCCAACTAGCGCACCGAACCAGCTGTGAGAACAGCCTTTGCATTTGCTCTTATGAACAAAAAAGAAAGATGATCAAAAAACCACACGACCCGCTGCTGTGCCGTCACACCAACACCAACTGAAGATATCGCTCCTAAAAGGCAGGCTTCAGTCAGTTTCACTGCGTAGAAGAGAGTGATATCTGGACGAACCATCTACCACTCGGCTCCTCAGCAAAAAGCTAATTTGATGCAAGCACCTGTGTCTCATTTATACCCGCGCTGCGTGGCATGAGCACCTGGTGCAATCATTGCATGCCAATGTGCATTGGCTCGTTTAGTTTCACTCGAAGTAGATTGGCTCTCGCGAGCGAGATTCCTATTCGTCGGTACTCCGAAGTGGCGTCGAGAATGGGAACTCGATACTGGTGCGCGTCTTTCTGTGTGTTGTGTGTGTCATAGTCAGGACATTCACAGAAAGCGCATTCTTGTGGAGCTTGAATGGTTTAAAAGCATTTGCATGAATAAGAGCGTGATCATATACTGTAATGTAACGCTAACCAAAGGATGATAGAAAAAAACGGATGCTGCATTCATTATTTTTAACGCGTTCAACTAAAAGAATGAATTGCATGCGTTAACGCTAATTTTGACAGCACTAAATATAATATAATAAAATATAATAAAACAAATAAAAGCATGTCAAAAGCATTAAAAATGTTAAACAAAATGTAATTAAATAAATAAAAAATATTAATAAAACGCAGGTATGCCATTCCAAACACAGCCAGACTTTATGAGTGTGCCGCAATTACTACGCACCAGCCATGACTCACGTTAAGAACGCTCTAAGAATATTATATAAGCCCATTTAAGAGTCAACCAGCGGAGACTGAATATGTATGAAAGTAATAACCATGTGTTCCAGAGGGCGTTGCATTTCACCTGCGCAAATGTGTAGCGTTTCATAGCTCTCAATGCCATAAGTGCTTTTCCATTCAAATGCTAAAAAAATTAATATGAAAATACTCCAAAGAACATAATGAGGAGAATAAAAAACAGCTGTCAAATTAGAGCCATGATTCATCAAATGTTGTGACCTTAGAAGACATTTAACAGATGCCCATGTGAATTCCAAAGGTCACCAAGTCACCTCGGAGAAATGCTATGACTACACAGAGCCTAATTGTATTCCGTAATTGACTTCAACACTGTTGCTCCTTAAAACCAAGACTAACAGACTATAAATGAAGCAAATGCGGTAACATATGCACGAGCTACAGGGAGCTGCTAATGGTGCATCTGATGGATTTGCATATTTTAAAATGTCTCTCTCGTGCATAGCCATGTTCAGTCGGTGCGATTCATTAACAGTCAGTGTCCCGTGACATTTGATAGTCCAAGAGGTCCCAGCCCAGCGAAGGAGAACATACACTGCAATTCCCATCGTCAATGAAACGTCTGGAATACATTAAACAAACATCTGACAGGCCCAACTTGAAGATAATTCAAAGGGAAGTAAACGCAAGCTAAATCATCATGGAAACACTGTACGAGGAGCGCCAGAGAGGATGCATATTTTTACCAAAAAGTGCCCTTCAAACGAGTGCCTTTCTGACATGTTTCACCACCATGAGTATCTAGGAGTAGGTGTTTCATATTTATTCCACAGATACTCTGAAGCTGTCATCCATAGCCTGGATACCCACAGCATTCAAACCCACAGTGGAAAAGAACTACTAGATTTTTTAATTTTCCGAACAAAATGTGAGTGGTGCTTTGTGCAAACTCACCGGCATGATGCTGGAGGTGTATTATTATTATTACTATTATGTAGTTTACTTTAATTTACTTTAATAACAACAACAACAATAATAATAATATTAATAAAGTTGTTTGTTGTTGTTAATATTTCTATCATTAAATGAAAATGAAAATAAACGAAATAATGTTAATAACAATAATAATAATAGCTATTACTATTATTATTTTAGTTTAATGTACTTTATTATTATTATTATTAATAATAATAATAATGAAAGTAGTTGTTGTTGTTAAAATATTTTTATTATTAAATTAACTAAATAATAATTAAGCTAAATAATAATAATGACTGTTATCATAATTAATAGTACTAAATGCTGTTGTTAATATTATTAATTCAGTTTAATTTTAATAATAATCTTAAATAAAACTAATAAATATATAATTTTAAAAATTAGGGCTGTCAAACAATTAATCGCATACAAAATAAAAGTTTGTGTCGGCATAATATATGTGTGTGACTGTGTATAATTAATATGTATATTTGAATACACACACATACATGTATATATTTAAGAAATATTTGCATGTGTATACTGTACATGCATTTATGCATTTATATAACTTATATTATATATAAATATTATATACATGCATGTGTGTGTATTTATATATACATAATAATTATACTAACTATAACTTTTATTTTGGATATGATTAATCGTGAAAAAATTACTTAATAAATACACACAATACACAATAAATAAAAAAAATTATAATAATAATAAATACAATTATTAAGTTATTTTATTATTTTAATTTAGTTTAATTTTAATTTACTTGAATAATAATAACTACTATTATAACTATTAACATTATTATTATTATTAATGACGATGATAATAATATACTCTAATACAATGATATATAAACAACCAAAAAATCAATGACTCCTAACAAAGGTGAGAAATTCTCAGTCTGCGTAGTGCAACGACATGTCAGATTTACATTTCTAAATAACCCGCTGTATTTGCCTGCTCTCCATCGAACCAAATAGACGACTGATTACCCATAAATCTCCATGAGCCCTGACAACACCCACAGCTGACAAGAGCATCGATCTGAAGCATTGGCAGCCTAATGGCTAATCCAGTTTCCCACGCAGAGCGCTTCAGCCGTGGAGCAGTCTTTCCGAAGGCCAAACCTAACGGACTCCTATTAGCCAATCACATCACTGATGGCGCCTCCAACACAGAACAGAAGTTGCATGCGGAGAGCGGGGGTTAATTCCTCATTGAGATGCGAGAGCTTCACAGTGAACGATCACACTAATCCCAGCGTTTGTTCTGGTTCTACCTGCACTCCTCTTTCTGAAAAATCAAACACTTCAGCTGAAATGAAAGATTAAAGTGGCCTGGTGTACGAGCTGAAGCAACGAAAGTAAATATTCATGAGCTCCAGGTAAGAGAAAACTGAGAACAAAGAGAACAGAGCCTTCATGCCTGGGGTGGGAATTATTTAACATTTCTGGTTCCAATTCTAAAATTATCTTTTTAAGAATAAATGCTTTAAAAACATACAGTGAAACCAGTTCAGTTCGCAAACAACTGACTTTTAGGAACCGGTTCTTTTCAGCAAATTAAAACCATAATGAGCAATCAGTGTAGTCTGAATCGTAAGCAACCGGCTCTTATGAACTGGTTCTTCTAAGTGAATCAAAAACATGCAATTAGTGTAGTCTGATTCACAAAAAAATGACTCTTATGAACCAATTCTTTTTAGTGAATCAAAAACATACAGTGCAACCAGTGTAGTCTGATACACAAACAAATGACTCTTATAAACCAATAATTTTTTAGTGAATCAAAAACATATAGTGCAACCAGTGTAGTCTGATACACAAACAAATGACTCTTATGAACCAATTCTTTTTGTGAATCAAAAACATACAGTGCAACCAGTGTAGTCTGATACACAAACAAATGACTCTTATAAACCAATTATTTTTTAGTGAATCAAAAACATATAGTGCAACCAGTGTAGTTTGATTCACGAACAAATGACTCTTATGAACCAATTCTTTTTAGTGAATCAAAAACATACAGTGCAACCAGTGTAGTCTGATTCACAAACAAATGACTCTTATGAACCAATTCTTTCTAGTGAATCAAAAACATACAGTGCAACCAGTGTAGTTTGATTCACGAACAAATGACTCTTATGAACCAATTCTTTCTAGTGAATCAAAAACATATAGCACGACCAGTGTAGTTTGATTCACGAACAAATGACTCTTATGAACCAATTCTTTCTAGTGAATCAAAAACATATAGCGCAACCAGTGTAGTCTGATACACAAACAAATGACTCTTATAAACCAATTATTTTTTAGTGAATCAAAATCATACAGCGCAACCAGTGTAGTCTGATACACAAACAAATGACTCTTATGAACCAATTCTTTCTAGTGAATCAAAAACATATAGCGCAACCAGTGTAGTCTGATTCACAAACAAATGACTCTTATGAACCAATTCTTTCTAGTGAATCAAAAAACATATAGCGCAACCAGTGTAGTCTGATACACAAACAAATGACTCTTATGAACCAATTCTTTCTAGTGAATCAAAAACATATAGCACGACCAGTGTAGTTTGATTCACGAACAAATGACTCTTATGAACCAATTCTTTTTAGTGAATCAAAAACATATAGCACGACCAGTGTAGTCTGATTCACGAACAAATGACTCTTATGAACCAATTCTTTCTAGTGAATCAAAAACATATAGTGCAACCAGTGTAGTCTGATTCACAAACAAATGACTCTTATGAACCAATTATTTTTAGTGAATCAAAAACATATAGCACGACCAGTGTAGTCTGATTCACGAACAAATGACTCTTATGAACCAATTCTTTCTAGTGAATCAAAAACATATAGCGCAACCAGTGTAGTCTGATTCACAAACAAATGACTCTTATGAACCAATTATTTTTTAGTGAATCAAAACCAGTGTAGTCTGATACACAAACAAATGACTCTTATGAACCAATTATTTTTTAGTGAATCAAAAACATACAGTGCAACCAGTGTAGTCTGATTCACGAACAAATGACTCTTATAAACCAATTATTTTTTAGTGAATCAAAAACATATAGCACGACCAGTGTAGTTTGATTCACGAACAAATGACTCTTATGAACCAATTCTTTTTAGTGAATCAAAAACATATAGCACGACCAGTGTAGTTTGATTCACGAACAAATGACTCTTATAAACCAATTATTTTTTAGTGAATCAAAATCATACAGCGCAACTAGTGTAGTCTGATTCACGAACAAATGACTCTTATGAACCAATTATTTTTAGTGAATCAAAAACATAAAGTGCAACCAGTGTAGTTTGATTCACAAACAAATGACTCTTATGAACCAATTCTTTCTAGTGAATCAAAAACATATAGCACGACCAGTGTAGTTTGATTCACGAACAAATGACTCTTATGAACCAATTATTTCTAGTGAATCAAAAACATACAGTGCAACCAGTGTAGTCTGATACACAAACAAATGACTCTTATGAACCAATTATTTTTTAGTGAATCAAAATCATACAGCGCAACCAGTGTAGTCTGATTCACAAACAAATTACTCTTATGAACCAATTCTATCTAGTGAATCAAAAAACATATAGTGCAACCAGTGTAGTCTGATACACAAACAAATGACTTTTATGAACCAATTCTTTTTAGCGAATCAAAAACATATAGCACGACCAGTGTAGTCTGATTCACAAACAAATGACTCTTATGAACCAATTCTTTCTAGTGAATCAAAAACATATAGCGCAACCAGTGTAGTCTGATTCACAAACAAATGACTCTTATGAACCAATTCTTTCTAGTGAATCAAAAAACATATAGCACGACCAGTGTAGTTTGATTCACGAACAAATGACTCTTATGAACCAATTCTTTCTAGTGAATCAAAATCATACAGCGCAACCAGTGTAGTCTGATACACAAACAAATGACTCTTATGAACCAATTCTTTCTAGTGAATCAAAAAACATATAGCACGACCAGTGTAGTTTGATTCACGAACAAATGACTCTTATGAACCAATTCTTTCTAGTGAATCAAAAACATATAGCGCAACCAGTGTAGTCTGATACACAAACAAATGACTCTTATGAACCAATTCTTTCTAGTGAATCAAAAACATATAGCGCAACCAGTGTAGTCTGATTCACAAACAAATGACTCTTATGAACCAATTCTTTCTAGTGAATCAAAAAACATATAGCGCAACCAGTGTAGTCTGATACACAAACAAATGACTCTTATGAACCAATTCTTTCTAGTGAATCAAAAACATATAGCACGACCAGTGTAGTTTGATTCACGAACAAATGACTCTTATGAACCAATTCTTTTTAGTGAATCAAAAACATATAGCACGACCAGTGTAGTCTGATTCACGAACAAATGACTCTTATGAACCAATTCTTTCTAGTGAATCAAAAACATATAGTGCAACCAGTGTAGTCTGATTCACAAACAAATGACTCTTATGAACCAATTATTTTTAGTGAATCAAAAACATATAGCACGACCAGTGTAGTCTGATTCACGAACAAATGACTCTTATGAACCAATTCTTTCTAGTGAATCAAAAACATATAGCGCAACCAGTGTAGTCTGATTCACAAACAAATGACTCTTATGAACCAATTATTTTTTAGTGAATCAAAACCAGTGTAGTCTGATACACAAACAAATGACTCTTATGAACCAATTATTTTTTAGTGAATCAAAAACATACAGTGCAACCAGTGTAGTCTGATTCACGAACAAATGACTCTTATAAACCAATTATTTTTTAGTGAATCAAAAACATATAGCACGACCAGTGTAGTTTGATTCACGAACAAATGACTCTTATGAACCAATTCTTTTTAGTGAATCAAAAACATATAGCACGACCAGTGTAGTTTGATTCACGAACAAATGACTCTTATAAACCAATTATTTTTTAGTGAATCAAAATCATACAGCGCAACTAGTGTAGTCTGATTCACGAACAAATGACTCTTATGAACCAATTATTTTTAGTGAATCAAAAACATAAAGTGCAACCAGTGTAGTTTGATTCACAAACAAATGACTCTTATGAACCAATTCTTTCTAGTGAATCAAAAACATATAGCACGACCAGTGTAGTTTGATTCACGAACAAATGACTCTTATGAACCAATTATTTCTAGTGAATCAAAAACATATAGCGCAACCAGTGTAGTCTGATACACAAACAAATGACTCTTATGAACCAATTATTTTTTAGTGAATCAAAATCATACAGCGCAACCAGTGTAGTCTGATTCACAAACAAATGACTCTTATTAACCAATTCTATCTAGTGAATCAAAAACATACAGTGCAACCAGTGTAGTCTGATTCACAAACAAATTACTCTTATGAACCAATTCTATCTAGTGAATCAAAAAACATATAGTGCAACCAGTGTAGTCTGATACACAAACAAATGACTTTTATGAACCAATTCTTTTTAGCGAATCAAAAACATATAGCACGACCAGTGTAGTCTGATTCACAAACAAATGACTCTTATGAACCAATTCTTTCTAGTGAATCAAAAACATATAGCGCAACCAGTGTAGTCTGATTCACAAACAAATGACTCTTATGAACCAATTCTTTCTAGTGAATCAAAAAACATATAGCACGACCAGTGTAGTTTGATTCACGAACAAATGACTCTTATGAACCAATTCTTTCTAGTGAATCAAAATCATACAGCGCAACCAGTGTAGTCTGATACACAAACAAATGACTCTTATGAACCAATTCTTTCTAGTGAATCAAAAAACATATAGCACGACCAGTGTAGTTTGATTCACGAACAAATGACTCTTATGAACCAATTCTTTCTAGTGAATCAAAAACATATAGCGCAACCAGTGTAGTCTGATACACAAACAAATGATTCTTATAAACCAATTCTTTCTAGTGAATCAAAAAACATATAGTGCAGCCAGTGTAGTCTGATACACAAACAAATGATTCTTATAAACCAATTCTTTCTAGTGAATCAAAAAACATATAGTGCAACCAGTGTAGTCTGATACACAAACAAATGATTCTTATAAACCAATTCTTTCTAGTGAATCAAAAAACATATAGTGCAACCAGTGTAGTCTGATACACAAACAAATGACTCTTATGAACCAATTATTTGTTAGTGAATCAAAAACATACAGCGCAACCAGTGTAGTCTGATTCACAAACAAATGACTCTTATGAACCAATTCTTTCTAGTGAATCAAAAACATATAGCGCAACCAGTGTAGTCTGATTCACGAATAAATGACTCTTATGAACCAATTCTTTTTAGTGAATCAAAAACATACAGTGCAACCAGTGTAGTCTGATACACAAACAAATGACTCTTATGAACCAATTATTTTTTAGTGAATCAAAAACATACAGTGCAACCAGTGTAGTCTGATACACAAACAAATGACTCTTATGAACCAATTCTTTCTAGTAAATCAAAAACATATAGCGCAACCAGTGTAGTCTGATTCACGAACAAATGACTCTTATGAACCAATTATTTTTTAGTGAATCAAAAACATACAGCGCAACCAGTGTAGTCTGATTCACGAACAAATGACTCTTATGAACCAATTCTTTCTAGTAAATCAAAAACATATAGTGCAACCAGTGTAGTCTGATTCACGAACAAATGACTCTTATGAACCAATTCTTTCTAGTAAATCAAAAACATATAGCGCAACCAGTGTAGTTTGATTCACAAACAAATGACTCTTATGAACCAATTATTTTTTAGTGAATCAAAAACATACAGTGCAACCAGTGTAGTCTGATTCACAAACAAATGACTCTTATGAACCAATTCTTTCTAGTGAATCAAAAACATATAGTGCAACCAGTGTAGTCTGATTCACAAACAAATGACTCTTATGAACCAATTCTTTTTAGTGAATCAAAAACATACAGTGCAACCAGTGTAGTCTTATTCGCGAACAAATGACTCTTATGAACCAATTCTTTTTTAGTGAATCAAAAACATACAGTGCAACCAGTGTAGTCTGATACACAAACAAATGACTCTTATGAACCAATTCTTTTTTAGTGAATCAAAAACATACAGTGCAACCAGTGTAGTCCGATACAGAAACAAATGACTCTTATGAACCAATTATTTTTAGTGAATCAAAAACATATAGCGCAACCAGTGTAGTCTGATTCACGAACAAATGACTCTTATGAACCAATTCTTTCTAGTGAATCAAAAACATATAGCACGACCAGTGTAGTTTGATTCACGAACAAATGACTCTTATGAACCAATTCTTTCTAGTGAATCAAAAACATATAGCGCAACCAGTGTAGTCTGATTCACGAACAAATGACTCTTATGAACCAATTCTTTCTAGTGAATCAAAAACATATAGCACGACCAGTGTAGTTTGATTCACGAACAAATGACTCTTATAAACCAATTCTTTCTAGTGAATCAAAAACATATAGCACGACCAGTGTAGTTTGATTCACGAACAAATGACTCTTATGAACCAATTATTTCTAGTGAATCAAAAACATAAAGCGCAACCAGTGTAGTCTGATTCACGAACAAATGACTCTTATGAACCAATTCTTTTTTAGTGAATCAAAAAACATATAGCGCAACCAGTGTAGTCTGATACACAAACAAATGACTCTTATGAACCAATTCTTTCTAGTGAATCAAAAAACATATAGCGCAACCAGTGTAGTCTGATACACAAACAAATGACTCTTATGAACCAATTCTTTCTAGTGAATCAAAAACATACAGTGCAACCAGTGTAGTCTGATACACAAACAAATGACTCTTATAAACCAATTATTTTTAGTGAATCAAAAACATACAGTGCAACCAGTGTAGTCTGATTCACGAACAAATGACTCTTATGAACCAATTATTTTTTAGTGAATCAAAAACATACAGTGCAACCAATGTAGTCTGATTCACAAACAAATGACTCTTATGAACCAATTCTTTTTTAGTGAATCAAAAACATACAGTGCAACCAGTGTAGTCTGATACACAAACAAATGACTCTTATGAACCAATTCTTTTTAGTGAATCAAAAACATACAGTGCAACCAGTGTAGTCTGATTCACGAACAAATGACTCTTATGAACCAATTCTTTCTAGTGAATCAAAAACATATAGTGCAACCAGTGTAGTCTGATTCACGAACAAATGACTCTTATGAACCAATTCTTTCTAGTGAATCAAAAACATATAGTGCAACCAGTGTAGTCTGATTCACGAACAAATGACTCTTATGAACCAATTCTTTCTAGTAAATCAAAATCATATAGCACGACCAGTGTAGTCTGATTCACGAATAAATGACTCTTATGAACCAATTCTTTTTTAGTGAATCAAAAAACATATAGCGCAACCAGTGTAGTCTGATACACAAACAAATGACTCTTATGAACCAATTCTTTCTAGTGAATCAAAAACATACAGTGCAACCAGTGTAGTCTGATACACAAACAAATGACTCTTATAAACCAATTATTTTTAGTGAATCAGAAACATACAGTGCAACCAGTGTAGTCTGATTCACAAACAAATGACTCTTATGAACCAATTATTTTTTAGTGAATCAAAAACATACAGCGCAACCAGTGTAGTCTGATTCACGAACAAATGACTCTTATGAACCAATTATTTTTTAGTGAATCAAAAACATACAGTGCAACCAATGTAGTCTGATTCACAAACAAATGACTCTTATGAACCAATTCTTTCTAGTGAATCAAAAAACATATAGCGCAACCAGTGTAGTCTGATACACAAACAAATGACTCTTATGAACCAATTCTTTCTAGTGAATCAAAAACATACAGTGCAACCAGTGTAGTCTGATACACAAACAAATGACTCTTATAAACCAATTATTTTTAGTGAATCAGAAACATACAGTGCAACCAGTGTAGTCTGATTCACAAACAAATGACTCTTATGAACCAATTATTTTTTAGTGAATCAAAAACATACAGCGCAACCAGTGTAGTCTGATTCACGAACAAATGACTCTTATGAACCAATAATTTTTTAGTGAATCAAAAACATACAGTGCAACCAATGTAGTCTGATTCACAAACAAATGACTCTTATGAACCAATTCTTTTTTAGTGAATCAAAAACATACAGTGCAACCAGTGTAGTCTGATACACAAACAAATGACTCTTATGAACCAATTCTTTTTAGTGAATCAAAAACATACAGTGCAACCAATGTAGTCTGATTCACAAACAAATGACTCTTATGAACCAATTCTTTTTTAGTGAATCAAAAACATACAGTGCAACCAATGTAGTCTGATTCACAAACAAATGACTCTTATGAACCAATTCTTTTTTAGTGAATCAAAAACATATAGTGCAACCAGTGTAGTTTGATTCACAAACAAATGACTCTTATGAACCAATTCTTTTTTAGTGAATCAAAAACATACAGTGCAACCAGTGTAGTTTGATTCACAAACAAATGACTCTTATGAACCAATTCTTTTTTAGTGAATCAAAAACATACAGTGCAACCAGTGTAGTCTGATACACAAACAAATGACTCTTATGAACCAATTCTTTTTAGTGAATCAAAAACATACAGCGCAATCAGTGTAGTCTGATACACAAACAAATGACTCTTATGAACCAATTATTTTTAGTGAATCAAAAATATATAGTGCAACCAGTGTAGTCTGATACACAAACAAATGACTCTTATGAACCAATTCTTTTTAGTGAATCAAAAACATACAGCGCAACCAGTGTAGTCTGATTCACAAACAAATGACTCTTATTAACCAATTCTTTTTAGTGAATCAAAAACATACAGCGCAATCAGTGTAGTCTGATACACAAACAAATGACTCTTATGAACCAATTCTTTTTAGTGAATCAAAAACATACAGTGCAACCAGTGTAGTCTGATTCACAAACAAATGACTCTTATGAACCAATTCTTTTTAGTGAATCAAAAACATACAGCGCAATCAGTGTAGTCTGATACACAAACAAATGACTCTTATGAACCAATTATTTTTTAGTGAATCAAAAACATATAGCGCAACCAGTGTAGTCTGATTCACAAACAAATGACTCTTATGAACCAATTCTTTTTAGTGAATCAAAAACATACAGCGCAACCAGTGTAGTTTGATACACAAACAAATGACTCTTATGAACCAATTATTTTTTAGTGAATCAAAAACATATAGTGCAACCAGTGTAGTCTGATACACAAACAAGTGACTCTTATGAACCAATTCTTTTTAGTGAATCAAAAACATACAGTGCAACCAGTGTAGTTTGATTCACAAACAAATGACTCTTATGAACCAATTATTTTTTAGTGAATCAAAAACATATAGTGCAACCAGTGTAGTCTGATACACAAACAAGTGACTCTTATGAACCAATTCTTTTTAGTGAATCAAAAACATACAGTGCAACCAGTGTAGTCTGATTCACAAACAAATGACTCTTATGAACCAATTATTTTTTAGTGAATCAAAAACATATAGTGCAACCAGTGTAGTCTGATACACAAACAAGTGACTCTTATGAACCAATTCTTTTTAGTGAATCAAAAACATACAGTGCAACCAGTGTAGTCTGATTCACAAACAAATGACTCTTATGAACCAATTCTTTTTAGTGAATCAAAAACATACAGTGCAACCAGTGTAGTCTGATTCACAAACAAATGACTCTTATGAACCAATTCTTTTTAGTGAATCAAAAACATACAGTGCAACCAGTGTAGTCTGATACACAAACAAGTGACTCTTATGAACCAATTATTTTTTAGTGAATCAAAAACATATAGTGCAACCAGTGTAGTCTGATTCACAAACAAATGACTCTTATAAACCAATTATTTTTTAGTGAATCAAAAACATATAGTGCAACCAGTGTAGTCTGATTCACAAACAAATGACTCTTATGAACCAATTATTTTTTAGTGAATCAAAAACATATAGTGCAACCAGTGTAGTCTGATACACAAACAAGTGACTCTTATGAACCAATTATTTTTTAGTGAATCAAAAACATATAGTGCAACCAGTGTAGTCTGATTCACAAACAAATGACTCTTATAAACCAATTATTTTTTAGTGAATCAAAAACATATAGTGCAACCAGTGTAGTCTGATTCACAAACAAATGACTCTTATGAACCAATTATTTTTTAGTGAATCAAAAACATATAGTGCAACCAGTGTAGTCTGATACACAAACAAGTGACTCTTATGAACCAATTCTTTTTAGTGAATCAAAAACATACAGTGCAACCAGTGTAGTCTGATTCACAAACAAATGACTCTTATGAACCAATTATTTTTTAGTGAATCAAAAACATATAGTGCAATCAGTGTAGTCTGATACACAAACAAGTGACTCTTATGAACCAATTCTTTTTAGTGAATCAAAAACATACAGTGCAACCAGTGTAGTCTGATTCACAAACAAATGACTCTTATGAACCAATTCTTTTTAGTGAATCAAAAACATACAGCGCAACCAGTGTAGTCTGATTCACAAACAAATGACTCTTATGAACCAATTCTTTTTAGTGAATCAAAAACATACAGTGCAACCAGTGTAGTCTGATTCACAAACAAATGACTCTTATGAACCAATTCTTTTTAGTGAATCAAAAACATACAGCGCAACCAGTGTAGTCTGATTCACAAACAAATGACTCTTATGAACCAATTCTTTTTAGTGAATCAAAAACATATAGTGCAACCAGTGTAGTCTGATACACAAACAAGTGACTCTTATGAACCAATTATTTTTTAGTGAATCAAAAACATATAGTGAAACCAGTGTAGTTTGATTCACAAACAAATGACTCTTATGAACCAATTCTTTTTAGTGAATCAAAAACATACAGCGCAACCAGTGTAGTCTGATTCACAAACAAATGACTCTTATGAACCAATTCTTTTTAGTGAATCAAAAACATACAGTGCAACCAGTGTAGTCTGATTCACAAACAAATGACTCTTATGAACCAATTCTTTTTAGTGAATCAAAAACATACAGCGCAACCAGTGTAGTCTGATTCACAAACAAATGACTCTTATGAACCAATTCTTTTTAGTGAATCAAAAACATATAGTGCAACCAGTGTAGTCTGATACACAAACAAGTGACTCTTATGAACCAATTATTTTTTAGTGAATCAAAAACATATAGTGCAACCAGTGTAGTTTGATTCACAAACAAATGACTCTTATGAACCAATTATTTTTTAGTGAATCAAAAACATACAGCGCAACCAGTGTAGTCTGATTCACAAACAAATGACTCTTATGAACCAATTCTTTCTAGTGAATCAAAAACATACAGTGCAACCAGTGTAGTCTGATTCACAAACAAATGACTCTTATGAACCAATTCTTTTTAGTGAATCAAAAACATACAGCGCAACCAGTGTAGTCTGATTCACAAACAAATGACTCTTATGAACCAATTCTTTTTAGTGAATCAAAAACATACAGTGCAACCAGTGTAGTCTGATTCACAAACAAATGACTCTTATGAACCAATTCTTTTTAGTGAATCAAAAACATACAGCGCAACCAATGTAGTCTGATTCACAAACAAATGACTCTTATGAACCAATTCTTTTTAGTGAATCAAAAACATAGTGCAACCAGTGTAGTCTGATTCACAAACAAATGACTCTTATTAACCAATTCTTTTTAGTGAATCAAAAAGTTTGCATGTTTACTTCAGTTGGTATCCACAGAGCACAAATTTCTTTTAAATGAAAGCAAAATAGAAATAAGCCTGAACTGCAGTCAAATCCTAAAATCTGTATAAATATCACAATCCAACCCCAAACTCATGTGTTCAAGACTCGTTTGAACGATTCATTACACAAAAAGAACATTACAAAAAATGATTCAAGAGTCATTTGTTTGTGAATCAGACAAGTTTTGTTGTATAATTATTTCATGGCACCTAGTCTCTCTAATCACATTCAACTCACAACATGATTTCTGTTTTCAGTGAATATAATACATCTTCAGATTATTTTAACAGTGATCTGCAGAAGAATGAAGTAACATTAATGGAACAGAATGTCATGACAATTATTATGCCCTAGTATTTAATTTTTAGCTCAATCTGAAAAAGTGAAGACACGTCCATAAACACAATTCCTTTGATGAGGTCTGCTGAAACCATGGCAACTATCTACTAATAAAGAGGCTATGACCTTTTGAATAGTGAATATTAAAGGGAAGGCTGCAGCTGGTGACGGTCTATTCCATAAACAAACGCCACAAATAAGAATGACGAACAACTTCTGCTTGCCGCATTAAATTTTTTTCCAAGCTCTTCCGAGCAGCCAATTAAGTCTGTCTATTAGCTAGCTTTATGAAAACCTCCTTTTCTGCAGTGCTTAAAGCTCAACGAGGACGGTGGAGAATCCCTGGAGAGAGCAGGACTCGCTCCATAAGCAGTTCATATTTCCCTGCTCTAATCAATCCAACACAACGTAATCGTCAATTAGCGGCAGTGGGCAGCCAACCATCTGCCATCACCTTTAGAAACAAGACAGGAGATTCCACTTAGGAGAAAGGTGTTGCTAGGCAGGCGTATGTCTGTGTGGGATGAGACCCAGTGCTCTTTGACTTTTGCACCATTACGCAATGATGCGCTTTAATAACATTCCTTTTCATAGCTACTACTTTGCAAGTAATTGGGCCGCTCGTACAGGAACATTTCATTGCTCTTGTAGAGCGTAATGGAGCTCTCAGATAAGCTTCATTCAAGTATGAGCTTTGTCTCTGACGTTTCTGTTAGAAATAGACACAAATATGGAGCTGTAACATTAAAGTCAGAATGAGGTTCACAGATCAATCGTGCACAAGAGGACAATGTGGGTTAAAAGGTTCCCACATTTTGTGGCCAATGAATTCCCAAGACTTTTAATAACTTCACCCAAAAATGAAAACTATCCCATTATCTACTCACCCTCAAGCCATCCTAGATGTATACGAGTTTCTTCTTTCAGTCGAACACAATCAGAGTTATATTAAAAAGTATCCTGGGTCTCCCAAGCTTTATAATGGGAGTGAATGGTAACTGAGATTTTGAAGACCAAAAAAGTGCATCCATCCATCATAAAAGTGATCCATGCGACTCCAGGGGGTTAATAAAGACCTTCTGAAGTAAGAAAAATATGCATATTTATAACTTTATAAACTACACTCACCTAAAGGATTATTAGGAACACCTGTTCAATTTCTCATTAATGCAATTATCTAATCAACCAATCACATGGCAGTTGCTTCAATGCATTTAGGGGTGTGGTCCTGGTCAAGACAATCTCCTGAACTCCAAACTGAATGTCAGAATGGGAAAGAAAGGTGATTTAAGCAATTTTGAGCGTGGCATGGTTGTTGGTGCCAGACGGGCCGGTCTGAGTATTTCACAATCTGCTCAGTTACTGGGATTTTCACGCACAACCATTTCTAGAGTTTACAAAGAATGGTGTGAAAAGGGAAAAACATCCAGTATGCGGCAGTCCTGTGGGCGAAAATGCCTTGTTGATGCTAGAGGTCAGAGGAGAATGGGCCGACTGATTCAAGCTGATAGAAGAGCAACTTTGACTGAAATAACCACTCGTTACAACCGAGGTATGCAGCAAAGCATTTGTGAAGCCACAACACGCACAACCTTGAGGCGAATGGGCTACAACAGCAGAAGACCCCACCGGGTAACACTCATCTCCACTACAAATAGGAAAAAGAGGCTACAATTTGCACGAGCTCACCAAAATTGGACAGTTGAAGACTGGAAAAATGTTGCCTGGTCTGATGAGTCTCGATTTCTGTTGAGACATTCAGATGGTAGAGTCAGAATTTGGCGTAAACAGAATGAGAACATGGATCCATCATGCCTTGTTACCACTGTGCAGGCTGGTGGTGGTGGTGTAATGGTGTGGGGGATGTTTTCTTGGCACACTTTAGGCCCCTTAGTGCCAATTGGGCATCGTTTAAATGCCACGGCCTACCTGAGCATTGTTTCTGACCATGTCCATCCCTTTATGACCACCATGTACCCATCCTCTGATGGCTACTTCCAGCAGGATAATGCACCATGTCACAAAGCTCCAATCATTTCAAATTGGTTTCTTGAACATGACAATGAGTTCACTGTACTAAAATGGCCCCCACAGTCACCAGATCTCAACCCAATAGAGCATCTTTGGGATGTGGTGGAACGGGAGCTTCGTGCCCTGGATGTGCATCCCACAAATCTCCATCAACTGCAAGATGCTATCCTATCAATATGGGCCAACATTTCTAAAGAATGCTTTCAGCACCTTGTTGAATCAATGCCACGTAGAATTAAGGCAGTTCTGAAGGCGAAAGGGGGTCAAACACAGTATTAGTATGGTGTTCCTAATAATCCTTTAGGTGAGTGTATAATCGCTGGCTTCCGGTAACAGCCGTATGAGAGTCTAGTTCTGGCGGAAGAGTAACCTCTGACCCGATGCATGATGTATTTTTTTTTTTTTACAAAAACGCATGGATTCGCTTCAGAAGGCCTTTATTAATCCCCTGGAGCCGTACGGATTACTTCTATGATGGGTGGATGCACTTTTTTAAATTACTCACTCCCATTATAAAGATTGAGAGACCCAGGATATTTTTAAATATAACTCTGGTTGTGTTCGGCTGAAAAAAGAAACTCATATACACCTAGGGTGGCCTGAAGGTGAGTAAATTATGGGATACTTTTCATTTTTGGGTGAACTAACACTTTTTTTTTTTTAAAGTTAAAGTTCATTTATGTAAATCACAAAATCTTTGAACAAAAATAGAATAAAATTAACTACAGATATTTCCACAAATTGTCTATGACCTTTTTCAGTTGTAATAATTGACTTTTTTTATGTATAAAAAAAAGCACACTTTTGAAAATTCCTTTATATTTCCAGGTTTTATAAAACACTGGTAAATTGGGTCATCATGTTGACTTTAATGTACATAACATAAACCATTTTTGAGGAGAAATATTTGAGATCATTGAGGCATGTCATTAATAGCTGTTCACGAATCGTTCACTTCCGTGATTTAGTACGATTGCGTTCATATCAGCACGAACCGTACCGGAGTTCACATGAACCGTACCCCAGACCACCCTTTTTAAGCGGACTCGGGTACGGTTAGCGGGTGCGCACCCGAGTTCGGAAGACAGCGTTCACATCATCCAAACAAACCGAACTCTGACGTCAATCGAACCCGGGTGCACAACAAAACTGCTAGTGTGAAAGCACCCTAAGAGATCCTGTGAACTCTGAACATTTTGCCCACAATTTCCATAATTCAGCAAACCCACACCTGTTGGTGATTCAGCTACAATCCTTCCTGTTTCTGAACTAATTGGAGCGAGTCTAATGTCATCTCCAGTGTCATTCTGATTTGATTAAACTGGGGGAAGTCAACATGTGCTCTACTCTGAAGAAGAGCAAAAGCACTTACGGAGAGCAGCCAAGCCATTAAAAAGATAATGATGAGAGATTCAATTATGACTGCAATTCCTGGAAGGACAACAGCATTGCAAATGGCTCAAAATCAAGGATGTTACCCAAAATATGCTTTTAATACATGTAAGAAAAGTGCACAAACACGCCAATGGGTATCTGCTGTGAGTCTGTGTGACAGAATCGGAGCACAAACAGAAAGGAAACATCTCGCATTAAGTGATTTTATGTGACAAAGTGGAAGCTGAACACAGACAAGACAGGAGGAGCATCAGACGAACAGATAAAAGAATTCTTTGCTCATTTTGATACCGCTGTAAACTGACAAAACATGGTAATCCTAGGGGAATGCCATAAGTGTAGACTTAACAAACGGATAAACAAAACAAAAACACACACTGTGAAGAACTTACGCCGACATTTAGTGCTGCAAGGCAGCAGTTTGAATAACGCCAGCAGAGGTTCATGTGCGCTTAAGTATAATAATCATAAAAAATGAAAGAAGTAATAAGATAATATTACAATCTTTCAGCAGAACAATAACCATTTCACAAAATGATTGTGAGCATGAGTATTGGCAGCTCATATAAAGGAATTTGCAGCAAACTCAACTTTAATCGACAGCATTTGTTCTCATATGTCAAGCAAAATTGCACGTGTAAAACCACAAGGTATGAAAAATGCATTGGGACAGGCCTAAAATTAACTCAGCAAGCAGCAAATGCAATTGGTCTTATTGGTTTTAATTAACCCTTGTGTGACCTTATGGACATTTCTGTCTTTTTCAGTTTTGTTTTTTTGTTAATGCCAACTGCATAAATTTTGGCACAGGTGTGTATTTTTATTGAAATTTTAATATTTCATCCCCATTTCCTTTAATAAACCTATTTTGCTCTAGTAACACAAAATAGTTCCTCTCAGGACTCAAACTTCATGAAGTTCTGTTTGAGTTCACAGTAAAAACACCACATTTTTGCTGCCGTTTTTCTTAAAATTCTATTAATTTAATCCATTCTCAGACTAAATAAATGTAAAATTTGGACTTCAAATGAGCTAGATGGAAACTTCAGGTTCTCCTGTTTAAAATGATATATGGCACTTTATGCTAACTGCTAGAATGGGTGAGAAAAACAAAGAAAAGTAGAAGCAAGTCAGGCATCCCCAAAAATGTTCGAGGTCTTTAATGTCCCCATTAAAACCCATAAAAACTGTTTACATTTTTAATCCCAGGGCCATTTAAAGGCACAATATGTAAGATTTTTGGATTCTGCGTTACCCCGCATACGCATGAGCGGAAGAAGCGGAATCGCTCGTCTGCGGCAGAATAAAAGCTCTGCGTAATCCAGGCGTCATCAAGCTACGCCTTAGTTTTGAATAAGCGACCTCTAGTGGCGATTTTACAGAAAAATTATGCAATCTTAGTTAATAGGCTTTCATTCTGTTGCCAAGGCTTCAAAATTTAATTTTTGGGGGTTTTTTTTGTTTTACCAGATGGTACCTTTTTCTCAGGTTTGGCTTTTAACAGTGGTCGGGAACCTATGGCTCGCGAGCCACACCTGGCTCTCTGACAAAAATAATAACCACTGACGTTTCTGTGGTAACAGCTCCTGCACTGGGATTCAAGCAGCTGTAGCTTGTTTAAGTTAACCGAAAACCAGCGAAAATGTAAAAGTAGGCTATATAAACTTTAATATAGGCCTATCCTTTTATTGAAACTGGTGCTTTGCTGTGCAAAGAGGCATTTTGAAACATTTCACCCGCTGGTACTTTCGCTTTTGCCGCAGAGACCCTTGTGATAAATAAATGTGTCGTATTTAGGATAATCCGCGCAGATTTCAGCTGACGAAAATAAATAATAAAGCGCGATAAATCGCGAAAGACAACTGAATTACTGACAGGATGCTGTGCGTGCGCCCCGAGCGCAACACAGACAAGCATAGTAGCCTTTGTCTTCGGTTGCGCGCCTAAAGGGCCAAATAAACACAGAAATATACCAAAATGCCAAGTCGAGACACTGTGTGCATTCACACACACAAAGAGGATTTATAACTCAACCTCACAGTGAAAGCCCTGCACAATTAATTCCATATTGCAACTTATTTATTGTTTGCTGCATATTTGTTTGTTTTTAGTTATGGACCTAATAATTACTACTGTTGAAATTTTATTGAAAAAAAAGCATGTTTTTTTAATAATAATTTTATACTATTTTTGAAAAATGCATTAACCAAAAATGAAAAAATGGCTCTTTGGTCAAAAAAGGTTCCCGACCCCTGGCCTATAAAGCAAATACTCGCTTTATTCCTGTTTCCTGCTCCTGCATATTATAAAGCCAATTGGATAAATTATGCAGCTTTAATTGTGTGGGTGTGTTGGTATGGATGTCAGAGTGTGGTTTGTAAGTGTGTAATAAAAATATTGTGTGTGTTTGTGCTTGTAATATTTGAGAAAGAAAAACTCTACTGCAAATCACAAATCCAACCACTGAAAGCTCATTTTTTGAGTTATCAACCTCAAACATGGCTTTGATTTTCTAGCAGTTTTAGAGTTCAACATGTTTAATAAAATAATCTTTTATATAAAATAATGTTCATAAAAAATTTTCATAAACTTAAACCTCTAAAACGTTTTAAACTTTAACAATAATCTGCCAATCTTCTTTAAAATGAGATGAAATTTCATAAGAATGTTGATTAGGTTGCATCATTGGATATTACTGTCAGTCGCTGAACGTTTCTATCATAAAACAGTTGTCAAATATTAAATGTTTAGCTACTTAAATCTTACGACACACTTTTAATGCTATAACTAAAGCATTGCGTTGGGATTTGCACTGAGTAAGCCCCGCCTTCTTTAATTTGATTGGCCATCACACTCATTCTGACAGTGACGAGCGCTGTTAGACTGCTAAGGCAGACCAGCCTAAACATGTACCATTTAAAAACGTTTTGTCATCCTAACAACAAACAGAGCGGTGTGTAATGAGATGCAGCATCAAGAATATCAAATATTGGGGGGGGCAAATTGGCCATTTCTAATTATTGGGGGGGGGGGGGCTGCAAGTTTAAGCCTTGCCAACGTAAATATTTAAGTGCAAGAAGGCCCAAAGTTAACTCAATTTTCAATTATCTTTACATATTAACCCTCTGGACCCTAAGGGTATTTTGTGGCCCTGAAGAAGTTTGACATGCTCTGACATTTGTGTTTTTTTCAGTTGCTTTAAAGCATATTAATGGCTAAAGTCTGATTACACTGTATTCAGCACAAACAGGGCTACGGTAATATGTGAGCAACATGTACATAAAAGTCTGTAGTTTTGAGAAAATAATGTTTACGTGTAGTTTTTGAAAAAAACGAAAATGTTAAATCACTGAAATCAGGCCGTATAACACACTTTAAACATTTGTTCACAAATGGCTTTTCAGAACTGGATGTTGTTGCCTAGAGTTTTTTCTTCAAAACAATGTGAAAACCATTTTGATCACTCATTCATATAAAACAATATAGTCATTTAACTTTTGTAAGACACGTATTGTCAGAATGGCTGTATGCGGGGAGGGTGTGGATCATCATGAATAATGCTGAGATTCGCACCTGAGGCGTCAGCGACTCCTCCCCCTGAATATCAATGAGGAATGTGACAGAGGGAACTATAGAGAATGAATGTGAGGAGACTTCATGATTGAATGTATTGTTTGAAGCTTATTCACAAAATCACGTTTAATTTAAAAGAAGTAATCTGACTATACATTGTCTTTACATAAAGACTGTCTCTTCTGTTCACCAAGGCTGGATTTATTTGATCCAAAATAGTAAAAACAGTAATATTGTGAAATATTTTTACAATTTAAAATAAACATTTTCTATGTGAATATATAGTAAAGTGTAAATTATTCCTGTGATCAAAGCTGAATTTATCATCATTACTCCAGTCACATGTCACATGATCCTTCAGAAATCATTCTGATATGAGGATTTGATATGTATGCTCAAGAAACATTTATGATTATTATGAATGTTGAAAACATTTGTGTAATTTTTTTCAGGATTATTTGATAAAGCAAAGATTTAACCCAGAGGGATTAACGGAAAGTTCAAAAGAATAACATTTATCTGAAATAAAAAGATTTTGTAACATTAAGACATCTTTGTAAATAAAAGTATTAATTTCTTTCAAAAAACAAAACAACAGCAACAAAAAAACTAAACTCTTACTGAGCCCAAACTTTTGAATGGTAGTGTATAATGTTACAATAGATTTCTATTTCAGATAAATGCTGTTGTTTTGAACTCTCTATTTATCAAAGAATCCTGAAATAAATTGTACACAACTGTTTTAACATTCGTAATAATAAGAAATGTTTCTTGAGCAGCAAATCAGCATATTACAATGATTTCTGAAGGATCATGTGACACTGAAGACCGGAATAAATTGCATTTAAAAAATATATCCAAATAGAAGCCAATTATTTTTAATTATAAAAATACTTGGCAATATTACAGTTTTTGCTGTATTTTGAATAAATGCAGCCTTGTTAAGCAGAAGAATTTTTTTTGAAAACATTAGAAAATCGAAATCTTTTGAACGGTTGTGTATACTTGGATTTACACATGAAAACAACACAGAGCAGAATGCAGTGCAAAAAAATGCAGTGAAAAAGAGACATTCAGGGCAAAAGTGCAAACAGGGACAGTGCAAGATGAACGAAAACTAATAAGTCTCTCTATTTGAGCGCGCTTGTCGTGCATCTACATTTAAATCAACGAACTTGAGCGCGCAAAAGACGCAACATATGTGAACGGCCCCTTAGTCAGTCATTACATCAGCGTAGCAGTCAATAAACGGGACAGTCATGTACGGGACATTTAGGCCCAATAAACAGGACGTCTCGGCTAATACGGGACAGTTGGCAACCCTACTTTTATATCATGCTGTGTTTAATATTATAAAGCATAAAAATATCCCCATGTCGTACGTGTATCTTTATTTAGCATTGAAAGGTTGCCGACCTATTTCATATTTCAACATGTTTCCGTTGATTTCACACATTTTAGTCTGGCAATAGTTCAACTAGTAACCTACAATGTGAAGTTTATGCAGCAATAACGCTAATATAACTGAGAAGAAATGTTTTGACCTTAAAAATTCTCATGTTCTGCTCATGCTTCTTCTGGGATAAATCCAAGGTAAACTCGCAGCGCGTCTTCCGAACTCGATGGAAATCAGAAGAATGATGAAGCTGATTCTTTGTTTTGAGATGATTGGGGGCGTTTACAGCTCCTTGTTTTCATACGAATTACATAAACAGAGAATATTTGTTTTTTATATAAATGACTTCATTTAAAAGTAGACATTCCAGGCTTTATAAAGAGATATCGGTCGTGTCTGTGTGGCAAGGATACGCTGAGCTCTGAGTTCATTTTCACACGCATTTCAGAATGGACTTCACAGGGAGACAGACGGGAGAACGCGCATCCTGTTTGTTTTCTTTATTTAGCGAAAAGCACAACATTTAGTTTTTATTTTGAGTGTACATAAATAAAAGTAGACACTTTAAGCTTTGTAAAGACATATCGGTCATGTCTGTGAGGCCAAAAATGACGGAGTATTTGAAGTTGTTTTACACGGTCATGAGGAAAAATCCAGCAAAACGCACAGGCACGTTCTTCGGGTTCAGTGGGTTAAGAACAGAAAGGTGAAAGTCTATTAATATTGGAAAAAAAAGACTTCTTCACTATTCATTTTCATCAGTCTGATAGGCAAAGCTTTAATTGACGTTCCACTGCGTTGACTCACTAATGCTTGTCTGCTAAACAAATATACAAGCATGTTCTGCTTCAATATACACGTCCTGCTCTATGTAACTACACAGGCCGTCGCTTTAATCTTTGATGAGCTGAGAGCCACTACGAATGGCAGAGCCCTCAATCTAACTTGACAACTCAGTAAAATACATTTCCCAAGAGCTCAGGGTGAAATCACAAGCTTTAGCGCTGGATCGGTCACATATCAGCTCCAGCACAACATTAGTAGTCCCTGCACTTACAGCCATAAATGTCAGTTTCCCACAGACTTTTAAGGTGCCAAGAACATGACCTAATGCACAGAAACAAACAAGAATGAAGCTGAAGGAAAACCACATTAAAGTCACGGTCAAGGTCAGGGCTTGACATTAACGCTTGTCTGGGACAAGTGGATCTTTTGAAGGGGCAAGTGAAAGAGAATTTTACTTGCCCTGATTTTATCGGCCTGATAAATAAATGTGTCCGCTATATTAAAGCCGATTTCCTTCAGCTGAGACACTTCAGATGCGCACTGGGTTGGAATTGCTTGAAATATGATTGGAATCACTTCAAAAGAGGAAAATACAGTTCAGAGCAACATGTGCAGCGCAAGTCTGTCATATCGGCTACAGAAAATTATAATGAGAACATCATAATTGTGTGTTTGGGACATGGCTTTAATGCTGAGACTTTTGTTTTTGTAATCAGGCTCTCAAAATTGATATAGAAATTTTGATTTATATTTAACAGTTAATATATCGGTTATCAGCTTTCAAAAATAAAGAATTATCGGTTATCATATCGGCCAAAATTTTAATATCGCTGCATCCTTTATTATAGTTAACTAAAACCATAAAAAAATAGTTACTCAAAATAAAACTTTTTTTTTTTAAACTGAACTTTAGGGATGTGAATATGAATAAAAACTACAATAGTATCTCACTAGCTGCGTTTACATGGACACTCTAATCCGATCGTAACCGGACTAGTAGCACAAAAAGTCACATGTAACCACGTCAATCTGAATTAATTGGCCAGATCTTTCGGGTTTGTAAGGGGTGGTTTATTCCTTTTGTAATCCGATCGAGAGGGCGTGTAAACACTTGATCGGATTGAAAACCGAAACGGGAAAGTACTGCGCATGTGCAATGACGTAGAAATAGCGTAATGACGTACGGCGTGCGGAACGAGCTGTTCTTCCTGTTGAATAAAGTGTCATAAGTAATTGTCCCGTCATTCTAAAATTCTCTTTCCACTTGTCGTCTGTGAAGTGGAGCAGGACAATGTCCCACCAGGCCTTGTTTCGGACTCTTATTCTCAGACGTCTTGTTTTGGGCGCGGGATGGGCCATTTTTACTGTGTGATAAATATAAGCACCACATCATAACGGTTCATATGCTCGTTGTCGCCTAATTAGGACCCGAAATAGAAAAATATTAATTCTGCTTTTTAAAACAAAAAAAATGAGGATGTTAGTATGCAACAACAGCAGGAAACTCTGTATATTCGTGAAGTGTGCGCATGTGAAAAGATTAAATCCGATCAGAAGCTTGTGACATATAAACGCGCACATCAACCCGATCATTTTATTTAGCGTTTAGCGTGAACACTACATTCAGATTCATCAATCAGAATGAATTCATTCAGATTGAAGCAAAATGTGTCCATGTAAACGTAGCTAGTGATTCTAAAATAACCCTGTTACAGTCGGCCATGGAGGATCGTCCTGGGGTTTCTAATTTGAATGCAATCAGCTCTTCTCTAAAGAGCACACATATTCATCGCTAATTAGAGGTAGGCTTGATGGGACGTTTCTAAACATCTGCAACTGTCTAATTAATCCTGTTAATGTGAAACTGAGCAATCCCAGTTAACGTAAGAGTGAATATCTAGGGGGAACAGGAGTCATTTCTTTTGGGGGGGGAAATGTAAATGTTGAACAAATGTCAAATCGAGCGCTGCCGTCAGGTTTCAGGCTCTTTGTTGGAAGTTTGGTGAACGACAGCGATGAGTCACATTTAGGGATGTGAATTTATTTAAAAGCTGAAGAGGGACCTGAGGATGCTGGGTAAATTCATGTTTCGGTAATGTACTTTAATCCAGTGGTTTTTTTTCCTCACACAGCTAAATTTTACTGCAAACTTGGCCTTCCTTTGAGAAATCTAATCCCGTCTGGATAGAAATGTCTGCGAGTGTGGTACATAATTTTTTTTTACACTTCTCCTCATTTATTCTGACCTTCATTGAATACCGTAACTAAAGGTTAATTTCTCTTCTTAATTATTGGTGCACCTTCGTTATGAAGGTGAGTAAAATTACAGCTGGTGGTAATTGGTAATTCCTTCCCTTAATTACATACTTAACGTAAAAATTATATAATTATGCGACAAGACATATGTAAGTCTTGTTTACTTCATGAAGCATCCAGAGCACTTCTATAATGGGCACATCCAGACATCCTTTGTTAATAATTGCAAACCAAATGTCGTTTATAAAACGAATCCCTTCAGAACAGTGATAAGAAAGGTTTTCCTCCTAATGGTACTAGGCAAAAATGTGTCTTTGGGTTTGTGTACCATCAGTTATAAGACGAAAACATTCAGTGGCGAGGATCAGAGGGTACCAGAAGTCGTTAAAATAAAGTGCAGTAATTGCCTTCTTGTTTATCTAACAAATGAGCCCTGATATGTTCTGAGCGCAGTGACTTCAGGGCATTTCGACAGAGAGAATGACAGAGCAATTTGTTAGTATTATAATGGCACTCCAGTGAGGCTTTTTCTGGGAACCTTTGCAATCTGGTCTTACAGATAATGGACAAGTGTCATTTTTCTTAAAGACTAAAGATCTGCATTAATCAGACACAAGATGGCGGGTGATTACAATTGTTTCCGCTGTCTTTATCGCTGAAGAATATGAAATTTGCAAGAATCTGCAAGTTCTAGCACCAAAATGGTACATACAAAAAATGCATATAAATAAAATAATTATACGATACATTTTGGGAGGTTTAAAGAAACATGTAAATTGAACATGACGAAATACAGTAGTGGCCAAAAGCGATGTCCAGCCTAGGAAAATTGACATCGCCAATCAACCAATTCAATTGTTTTATTTGTGATAAATCAATGAAACATGCCAAATTGTGTGGATATAGTTTTCGGCCAGGCTGTGAACAACCAACAAAATATTAATAACTGAGCTTTTTGTTTTTCGATGCATTTGTTTGCATAGTAAAATAAAACCTGTAGCTGTAGTTTGCCTTATTTGCCAAATAATTTCGTCAGATGAATACCTAAACCAAGTTTAGTGTTTTGTTCTTTCCTCGTATTTAAAATATGAAAAAAAAAATATATATATATTTTCCTCATATTTTGATGGTTTAATTGAACTTGTAGGTTCATTAAAAACAAAAATCCCCTCCTGACATCACTTTTGCCCACTACTAAAACAAAAAAGCATACTTAATAGGAATAACTTGCTGAAAACTACACCAGATCTTTTATTTTTTACATCAAACCTGTTCAAAATGAGATGTGTATCATTATTTTGAAACTGATTGCAATACAAGGATTTTTTTGAACTATTTGTTTATTGAGATATAGCATTATTATGCCAGTATATTACAACAATATTATAATTTAAAAATAGCTATATCTCTTTATAAATTACTAACAATAAAAGAAAAACGTCTCGGTTACGTATGGTAACCCTCGTTCCCTGAAGGAGGGAACGGAGACGTACGTCGGACGTCACCGACAAATTGGGATCACTTCTGGGAGCCCCTATCAGCTTCGAGATATAGAGAACGGGCCAATGGCCATTGGCGTGCGAGATTTGCATCTCGCGCTCCGCCCCGCGCTGCGGGTATAAACAGGAGGCGAATGCAGCGCACTATTGTTTTTCACTGAGGAGCCGAACTAGTGACTCGGCCATGCAGTGATGGTACAGCAACTGTGACGACAGGACGTACGTCTCCGTTCCCTCCTTCAGGGAACGAGGGTTACCATACGTAACCGAGACGTTCCCTTTCATTCGGTCACGTTCGACGTACGTCGGACGTCACCGACGAATTGGGATCCCTTTGGAAAACGCCACAGTTACTACCACTTCCAGCGCCCAGCGAGAGCCCCTCAGACCCCGTCTGTTCCGGGCGGGGAATTCACGCAGGGAAGTCACACTGCTGTTCCGCAAGACCCACTTCAGCAGACTATTGGATAACGCTGGGAAAGCGTGCCCAGAGGGACGCTGCGGAAGCCACATCATGCCCGAAGGGAGTTACCATGTGGAGAATACACGTATGGACTGGCCGTGGGCAGTGCAACATACGGAAGTCCCAGGGGTGGCCCCGGCCAAACAGGGGAACAACACCTAACTGAGACGGCAGAGAGCTCTGCCGAGGGAAAGATACGGGCTCGCCGTAGGGAGCCGTACCGTGGAAGAATACACATATGGGACCGCCGTGGGGGTCACAACATATGGAACCCAGCCTAACACAAGTTCCACCAATGCATACGAGTGTTAGACCTGGCGTCGGACACTCCGCCACATCCGACTGCCGCGGGTTGCGGAGGACTCAACAGGGTTCGCCGTTCTGGGGAACTCGACTGGAGCATATAAGCGCACGTATCCGTTCCAAAGGGAAGGGAGTGGCGCAGCAAGCCGACACTTAGAACGGGCACTTCGGTGTTACTGACTATGGGAAGCGAGCACACAGGAAGATACCGGCTCTACACGGAGGCTATAAAATCTAGCGAACGTGTTAGGTGTCGCCCAGCCCGCAGCTCTACAATATCTGTCAGCGAGGCGCCACGAGCCAACGCCCAGGAAGAAGCTACACCCCTAGTGGAGTGGGCTCTTAACCCGAGCGGGCAGGGCACTATCCAGTGGGCCATCCTCTGCTTGGAGACAGCCTTTCCCTTCTGCTGGCCTCCATAACAGATGAAGAGCTGCTCTGAGGTCCTGAAGCTTTGCGTTCTGTCCACGTAAGTCCGCAGAGCGCGGACTGGACAGAGAAAAGCTAGGGCTGGGTCTGCCTCCTCCGAAGGCAGCGCTTGCAGGCTCACCACCTGGTCCCGGAAGGGAGTGGTGGGAACCTTGGGCATATATCCGGGCCGGGGTCTCAGGATTACATGAGAGTTACCGGGCCCGAATTCCAGGCACGATTCATCGACCGAAAATGCCTGCAGGTCCCCTACCCTCTTGATAGAGGCCAATGCAGTCAGGAGTAGTCTTCAGAGACAGGATTTTTAACTCAACTGACTGCAAAGGCTCAAAAGGGCACCCTCTGCAGTGCGGTTAGCACCAGAGTTAAGTCCCAAGAGGGTATAGAGGGAGGGCGAGGCGGATTTAGTCTCCTCGCCCCCCTCAGGAACCTGACGATCAGATCGTGCTTCCCTAGAGACTTACCACCTACCATGTCATGATTAGCGGCGATAGCGGCAACATAGACTTTGAGGGTGGAGGGAGACAGCCTTCGCTCCAAGCCGTCCTGTAGGAAGGAAAGCACAGAACCGACCGAACATCTCCGGGGGTCTTCTCAGCGAGAAGAACACCAGTCGACGAACAGGTTCCACTTCAACGCATAGAGGCGCCTCGTAGAGGGAGCTCTAGCGGAAGGGATGGTGTCTACCACAGCCTGTGGTAGGCCACCTAGAACCTCCGCGTCCCGTCCAGGGACCAGACACCGGACGCGGGGGCCATAGGGAGCCCCGTCTCTGAGTCAGGAGGTCCTTCCTCAGAGGAATGGGCCAGGGAGGAGCTGTCGCGAGAACC
Source organism: Rhinogobio ventralis (assembly GCA_039654625.1). Lineage (NCBI taxonomy): Eukaryota > Metazoa > Chordata > Actinopteri > Cypriniformes > Gobionidae > Rhinogobio > Rhinogobio ventralis. The sequence goes on from CM077215.1 coordinate 31,806,582, forward strand.
AAGTCCAGTTGGGCCAATACAGAGCAACCAACAGGACTTGCTCCTCGTCCTCCCTGACCTTGCACAGAGTCTGTGCAAGAAGGCTCACTGGGGGAAACGTATACTTGCGTAGGCCCCGGGGCCAGCTGTGTGCCAGCGCATCCAAGCCGAGGGTCCCCTCGGTCAGGGAATAAAACAACTGGCAGTGGGTCGTGTCCGGGGCGGCAAACAGGTCTACCTGTGCGGTCCCGAAGCGACTCCAGATCAGCTGGACCACCTGGGGATGTAGTCTCCACTCTCCGGGGAGCACTGGCTGTCGTGAGAGCTCGTCGGCCGCACGATTGAGCAGGCCCGGAATGTGAATGGCACGAAGCGACCTCAGATGCTTCTGACTCCATAGGAGGAGATGGCGGGCGAGTTGAGACATGCGACGGGAGCGTAGACCACCCTGTTTGTTGACGTACGCAACGGCCGCAGTGTTGTCCGTACGGACCAGAACGTGCATGCCTAGTAGCTGCGTTTTGAAGCGGCCCAGCGCAAGAGAGTTGAGGCCCCGTCCACAGACCCGAAACTGCAAGCCCGTTGTACGTGGCACCCCAGCCGGTGGATGAGGCATCCGTGGAGACAACAACATGCCTGGACGCTTGTTCTAGGGAAACTCCTGCCCGTAGAAACGAAGGGTCCGACCACAGGCTGAAGGTTTGGCGGCACCTCGGAGTCACGGGGACACGGAGGGATCCGCTGTGCCACGCCCATCTCAGGACTCGGTCGTGTAGCCAGCGTTGAAGCGGTCTCATATGAAGCAATCCGAGCGGCGTTACAGCGGCTGCGGATGCCATATGCCCCAGGAGCCTCTGAAAATGTTTCAGTGGTACCGCTGTCCTGCATTTGAACGAATTCAAGCAGTTCAACACCGACTGGACACGCTCCTCTGAGAGACGCGCTGTCAGATTGACCAAGTCCAGCTCCATACCGAGAAAAGGGATCCTCTGCACGGGGCAGAGTTTGCTCTTTCCCCAGTTGACCCGAAGTCCCAACAGGCTGAGGTGACTGATCACCGTGTCTCTGTATTCACACAACAGGGACAGTCCTGAAGGGAACGACCTTCAGGTCGATCGCTGCAAACCAATCTTGGGGACGGATGTACTCGAAAGTGCGCTTCTGCGTCAACATCTGAACGGGCGGTTTGTGAAGGGCCCGGTTCAGGACTCACAGGTCCAAGATTGGTCATAACCCACTGCTTTTCTTGGGCACAATGAAGTAGGAGTTATAGAACCCCAACTTCATGTCGGCTGGAGGGACCGGCTCCAATCGCGTCCTTCGCCAGTAGGACTTCGATCTCTTTCCACAAGATGGGCGTCGCAGCTCCACACAACAGTGAAGTGGACGCCCAGAACTTGGGACGATACCGTGCGAACTGAATCGCCGTCCTCACACCGCTGAAAAGAGGGGAATGAGAGTGGCGAGGCTCCCCGGCGTCGCACACTGCCATTCTCGCCCTCTTGTGGGGAGGGGAATGAGAGCGGCGCGGCTTCATAGCGTCACACACTGCCATTCCTGAACTCCCGAGACCCAGAGGTATTGGAACTGCTCTTAAGAATTTGGGTTCCACTGGCTGTAACACCAGTGGCGGAACAAAATTTAGCAATGATTCTCCACCCGGCCCTCCTCCGGGGAAGAGCAGCTTCAACCAAGTCCAGGTCACCCGTCTCAGCTGACTGGCAGCCAAGACGGTTGGCATCGTGGGATGCCCATGGCGAGCAGACTGAGGGGTTCCATCTGCTTTGCACTGTGGAGGACTGCTGCACAGTCACCGACAGTGTCGCCGAAAAGGGTCACCTTGTGAGATGTGAGCATCGAGAAAGCGTACTCTGGCGACGTCTCACACCCCTGCAAGGTAGCCCAAGGGTGTTTCTGGACCAGGGTGGACATCGTCTGACCAAGGGCCAGCGCTGAGACTTTAAATGTAAATCAGTCACTGTGCGCAGCTCAACCTCAGCTCAGAACTACCCTCGTGCACTAAGAGCGCAGGGCGGAGGTGGCCTGCCAGTGGCACTGCCACCTCACCGATGAGGGTAGTGAGAGAGAGGAAAACTTTATCCAGATTATGGCCCCATTGGCACCCCATATTTTGGCACCAAATAGTTCCACACTGCCAAAGCTTTCCAATGCACATCCGGGAAAAAGGCAAGGGGGCGGGCAAGGCGATTCACTACGCCTCAGCCACCCAGGAAAGCATGGCTGTCAAGTCTGAATCTGATTCAGCATGAGCACACACCATTATAGTGGGAAACTCAGCATCATCTTCATTTCCAGCTTATAACAGCCCTCTCTCCGATGCAGCGATTGACATCTGTCCTCTGCTAGAGCCCCAGATGAAACGCTAGGTCCCCTTTATTTTATTTTATTTTTTTTTTGGAACCAGCAATCCCACCTGTAAGCTACCAGCAGGCATGCTGAACACTCAAGCCCCTATGAAGAAGGCAAGACGAACAACGCGCCGACGTGGTCATGCTCTCATGAGAGAACATGAACCACCCACGAACACAGTCTCAGCATGCTTGCGATGCGATAGAGGAGTGAGGGCCCACGGAGATGTACTCGGCAGGGAAGCCCCACTGTAATCCTCAGGTCACCAAGGCTTGCCGTGACAACCCGCGCTGTCAGCCGGCAGCTAGACGGCACACGGCGTGCTGAACACTCAAACCTTCACGAGGAAGGCGAGACGAACAACGCGCCGACGTGATCCCGTTCTCCTGAGAGAACATGGATCACCCACGAACGCAATCTCAACATGCTTATGCGAGAGGGATCGTGGCCGTCAAAGGACAGGAAACAACCACATCCAGAAAGCACGGGTGGAATGACGTCTTGAAAAAGACGCAGTGTCACACCCGCGCTGCTCTTTTAGAAGAAATCTCTTTTAAATGTGCTGAAGCACCCAGGAACGACCGCGGCAAAACACAGGAGAATAGTGCAGCCTGTGTATGCACTCACCGTTGGGAACACCCTCACCAAACCAACAGTGCTGTAAAAACAGCAGTTTATCACTGTATCAGTGAGCTCGCGGCCGCCGCTGATCGTGCCTTCTCTCCCAGCACTCAAAGAAGCGTCTTCTCTCGTTCTCTCTCTTTCTCTCTCTGCTGAAGCAGGAACAGTCTCCTTCGTCAACACCGTGTTCGGCTCCGAAGTTAATGACAATAGTGCGCTGCATTCGCCTCCTGTTTATACCCGCAGCACGGGGCGGAGCGCGAGATGCAAATCTCGCACGCCAATGGCCATTGCCCCGTTCTCTATATCTCGAAGCTGATAGGGGCTCCCAGAAGTGATCCCAATTCGTCGGTGACGTCCGACGTACGTCGAACGTGACCGACTGAAAGGGAACAACAACTAACAATACACACACACACAAAGGCACAGGTCAATTTAGCTGTAGATAGAGTTGGACATATAAACCATGCATACAAGGGATAAAAAAACATGATATAGAAAAGGGTAAAGTATACATGTGTCAATGAGTTTACAAATGCTGCAATAGCAATGATATTTTATGTTGTTCCACTGGAGCATAAACCTCCCTTTTAATTCGTATTTTTCTCAACCATTTTGGATTGTTGATTTTTTTTTTTTTTTATCAGGTTTTGCAGTGTACAAACTACGCAAACTCTCCTTTGTTAGCAGCCCTGCGTGCAGAAATAAGATTTCAGGAGATTGACATGGCACGGTTCATTAAGTGTGCAGTGACGGACAGCAGAAACCTGGTGCCGTAAAATCCATTACCTCTTCTAGGTCGGCTCTCAGCACCCACTCTCCCTGTACTGAACCACCTTAAAAATACACCAAAGACACACTCATTCACTCTACTTTCACCAAACTATTGTTCCTCAGGCCATGTAGCAATCAGTGTTAATGAGAAAATGGAGTTGAGACTAATGAAAGATGCCATTTGAGGAATCAAGATGACCTGACTTAGATGAACAAGAGGGTACAAAATTAACACTTACCAGGCGCTAAAGGCTAGTCAGAATTGGGTTTGAAAAACACTGGACAGCGTGATTTTTAGGTATTGCAACTGATCAAAGAAATTCAGAAAGGTAATTATTAGAAAGTAGAAAATGTTTTTCAAAACAAACATTTAATGTTGGCTTGACAAACCCTTACGGATAGATGACTAGGGTGGAAGAACACTTCATTTTCCCCAGAATAACTGGCTGTTGCATCAAAAATACTGATTTCTCGATTTTAATCGATTCTCATTTTTACGAACCGATATCGATTCTTAAACTGATTAGTCATCCTGTTTTCAGTTGATGAATGAACGGATCGTTGTAGCGCCTCCCATCCAATAAATCGCAGTCATCTTTGTGCTTTGTTACTATTGATATGAAACAAAGTCTCAGATTTCAAATTACGTCCATTTTATTATGAAATTCAAAAACATAAATACTGTTTTTGGTGCTGTGGCGTGAGATCTCTCTGGCGCGGCGCGGCTCAAGAGAAGAGGAGTCAGTAAAACGGCTTATGAACAATGTCACGTAACGTCACATTTACCTCCGAAAAAACATTCAGTGTCCATAAACTCGATAGTCAGCTAGAAAACAAATGACTCCAGAGATGAGCATTTTGCTAAATATATGCACCATATCACATATTCATTATAATTTTTAATGTTCTTCAATATTTAATGCATGTATGAATAAATCTGACAAGTTATGACAGCCACCATTTCAATGTTTATATTTCAAAACATCATTGAGTGTAATTTTTACCTTCAACATTATAGTAGGCTAATGTAGTACCGACTGACTCCCATAGTTTACAGCATTAGTTCAGAGATTTGTTTTTTTACAGATTTTTTTTTTCGAATCGAATTGCAAGCTTGTGAATCGAAATTGAACCATGCATGACATTTTTGCTAATCAGATGCGTTTAAATTAGCTTATAGGCTTATCAGAAAAAACAACCGATTCTTACACTTCTGATCTTTGGCACATCACCCAACACTCATAACAAGCTGTAGAAGAAAAGCAACAAAAAAAAAGACGATTAATAATGTAATTCGGTAACATACTTAAGATTGTTTTAAATTTGTTGCCCACAAGAATATGGCCCTTTACACAAAATAAGTACTGTACAATACTACAATATCAAGGCAAGTAATGGACAATTATGACAAACCACAAATTGTTTAGTTTAAATAAAAAATGTATTGGGACAAAGTTGATTTAATGCAACAATGCAAATACAGTTCCATGGCTGGTAAGCAATGATTTACAGTGAAAGAAGTCTCTCATGCTCAACAAAGCAGCATTTACTGGATCAAAAGTACAGTAAAAATAGTGAAATAATATTACAATTTAAAATAACTTTTTTCTATGTGAATATATAGTAAAGTGTAATTTATTCCTGTGATCAAAGCAGAATTTATCATCATTACTCCAGTCTTCAGTGTCACATGATCCTTCAGAAATCATTCCAATATGAGGATTTGATGCTCAAGAAACATTTATGATTATTATCAGTGTTGAAAGTTTTTTGGAAATAATTTTTTTTCAGGATTAGTGGCTCAAAAGAACAGCATTTATTTGAAATAGAAATATCTTGTTACATTATAAATATATTTTCTGTCACATTTGATCATTTTAATGCATCCTTGCTGAATAATTTTTTTTTTTTTTTACTGAGATTTGTGTAAGGCAACAAGTTCATTTTGAACACTGGGATCATATGCTCCCCATCATTAATTAAAAATCTATCATCATTTCATAATCTGCTTGACTCCCTGATGGATAGTGACAGATACACCTCCATCCCCACACACACCCTCCGTCGCTGGAAAATACAGATGTCAAACAATGTGTTTTCTGTCAGGGAAGTGCATGAGGAAGTGTAACATGCATTAGCTGCCATCCAGCTCCTGTACACAAGACACACAGATGGTGTTACTGAAATTCATCCATCTTATAAGAGCCGCCTGCAACCACAACCTCTGCACAAAAGGGTGGAACCGTTCAGAAAAAGGTGACATTAGACAATAATGTTACAAAATAATAACCAACACGACTATGACAGCACCATCACACCAAAGAGAAAAGAATCCAGAAAAAAACATACGCCGTGTGCCGAAACAAGAGCGCTCAATTATTTAAAATACTTCCAGCATCCATCTTCTTTTTCTGTTTTGAGACAAGCATTCAGCGGTGTATTGATTTCCCAAGCCTGGCTACATTCAGAGGAATACAAAGCAGGTCTCTGAGGATTGTTCGGAAGTGCGTTTGCTCGCTTAAGTATGACACCCTACTAATGGCACACACACAGAACGAGTTTTATTCAAGCATTTGGTGTTGATACAGTCAGTCGTGCTTTCAATTAGCACTTCAGAAGGTAGTAGCACTACTCAAGTAGCGTGAAGTGTCTAGAAACTCCCACTTTTGCAAAAGCATCAGCACAGTCACTCGACTCTAAGATGACAAACATACCCTCAGCTCCAGCTGGACTCTTCATTACAAAGCCACACTGACCATGTCAAAGCTCCAGAGCTAGCCTGTATGTTTTGTATGTCCTTTCTAATTAGCTGTCTGTGAAGAGATTTAAGAGGACAGCACTCCCTAAAGCAGCTTCACATGACTTGAAGTACCTCTGCCAAGTAGCACCATTCAAGTGCCCAAAATCTCTCAAGTCCTATCTATCTGGTCCTTCCTATTATGCACAGCAAGTCTGCTCTCAAATTTTAAGTTTGGCCCTGGGATGCAGATCTTCAATGATTTATTATGCTGTCAAAATCCATCAGTTGTCTCCAGCTCAACTCCGTACTGGAGGAAATTATTCTGGTGTGGAGCGAGCCAACGTCATACTGCACAATTACAGCGGCACAGACGCACAGATGATACTCAGGTGGTAAAATGGGTCATTTTCTCAGTAAGGGTATAACAAAACAGTGTTATTGATTGACAGCAAAGCCATCCTCACCTGCAAAATGTCATCTTGCAATGTCAAGACGCAACTGTTGCCTTTTCCCTCTGTTTGCATCACTTTCGTTCTCTACGGAGATCTAACTGTACAGCATCTTCAAGATCTGACCCAGTTTGGCTCAATGAAGTAATGCTTGCAAACATTCACTTTCCCTCCATACAGTCAGACAATCCCCTAGACCAGTGTTTCCCAACCTTTTTTATGCCACGGCACAGTTTTGATAAGTAAAAAATCCCACGGCACACAACTAAGCACTAAAATAGAACAAAATTGCACAACTATGCATTGCTTCAAATGGCATATTAAAACTAGATATTAGTATATTAAAAGTAGTACTCACATTTAATGTGAACCTTGAGCTTAAAGGGATAGTTCACCCAAAAATGAAAATTAGAATACATTAAGTACACATTAGAATAAGTTAGTTATTTTAGTCTATAAAGTTTTAAATATGGATATTTTTCTTACACAAATGCGCCACTTCGCTTCAGAAGGCCTTTATTAACCCCCGGAGCCGTGTGGAGCACTTTTATGATGGATAGATGCACTTTTATGGACTTCAAAAACGAAACAACAAGTCACTGCCATTATAAAGCTTGGATTAGCCAGGACTTTTTTAATATAACTCCGACTGTATTTGTCTGAAAGAAGAATGTCATATACACCTAGGATGACTTGAGGGGGAGTAAATCATGGGCTAATTTTCATTTTTGGGTGAACTATCCCTTTAAGTCAGGTAGGAACAAAATATGAACATTTTGGCCGATACCGATAACCGATAATTCTTTATATTGAAAGCCGATAACCGATATATTGGCCGATAAATCTAAACTAAATACAAATTTTGAGGGCCTGATTACAAAAACAAAAGTCTCAGCATTAAAGCCATGTCCCAAACACACAATTCTGATGGTCTCATTATAATTTATGTAGCCGATATGACAGACTTGCGCTGCACATGCTGCTCTGAACTGTATTTTCCTCTTTTGAAGTGATTCCAATCATATTTCAAGCAATTCAAACCCATCATGGTGAACAGTGCACATCTGAAGTGTCTCAGCTGAAGGAAATAATACATTATTTATCTTATTGGGCCGATAACATTAAAAATGAACATATCGGCCGATACCAAAATGGTGGCGATATATCGTGCAACGCTAAAATGTCGTCCCTGTTGGGCGGAAACCTCATATATCAAAGTTGGTATTATGGCTTTATATATGTTCAGACACTTGCATGTGTCATTATAATATTAACATTTTATGAAAAATCAAGCTGAAGTTGAGTTACGAGGTTTTTGACCAGTGATATATGTGTTTTGTCGTCACTGGAACAGTCGCATCTGAGGCAGTAAGTGCATCCATCGCATTATGTTTTGATCAACTTACAAGATATAAAATTTATTGTAGCTATATGGACACTCAGTTTTTCTTCTTGTTGAAATCTCATGATCAAAATCTCATGATACAAAGCGCTATGCACAGGATATTTAAAACCGTATATTTGCTTCAACTAGATGGCAAAGACATAGGGTCAGATTTACTAAACAGGGCAAATTTGCGTGAGAGCGCAATTCCAAAAAAGCACTGATGGAAGTGGAAAGTTCTGCGTGTGATCTACTGACGACGTGCAAATTAAAAAGCACAGACGCAGCCGGATCATTTCCATAATGACCAACGCAGTCTACCAGTTAGCGTCTGGTTTAAGACGTGCGGTAAATAATGGCGCAAACACCAGTAAATTGGCAAGCACAAACCGTAGTAAATCACCTTGCATGATTCATTTAAATACTCTCCTCCCATAAATTTTGCATCTGAAAGGGAAACTCCTACAAATGCATATGCAATAAGGTCAGCCGCAAAAATAACTCTGTCCACAACTTTTCAGCGCTAATTTTTCATTGCGTGTCTTTAGTAAATCCTGACGGTAGTTTTTTAATGCCAAAAGGTTTGCGCTGGTGCAAGCTGTTAGTAAATCTGCCCCTAAGACTATTCTCCGCTCTTCAAATACAAAAAAAGTTAGCCTTTATGGACATAGTGTTTCTAGAATAAAGAAAACGCAGTACTTACTCAGTTCTTTATCTACCCTTGCATTGCAAACAAGCAGAGATGTTCCAAACTTTGCGCGGCAAATACTAATTGGAGGCGGTGTGAGTTATGACTGCGGTTTGAAGAGCTAATGGAGTTACGAGGTTTAGTCACAACCTCTTTTAAATGCTTTTCATTGGTTAAATATTTGTAAAACTATTATATAAAAAAAAAAAAGACAAGGTGATACAAGGTGATCCGCCCGGCAACAACGATATATTCTTATTTGTAGCAATTTTCTTATTTTGACTTGTTTTTTTGGAATTTTTATAATTTCTCACGGCACACTTGACAACCTGTGACGGCACACTAGTGTACGCTAAATAAAGTGATCAGGTTGATGTGCGCATTTATATGTCACAAGCTGATCAGAACAGATTTTTTGACGTGTACACTGCACGAATATATTGAGTTTCCCGCTGTTTGTGCATACTATTCTCCTACAGTGCTTCAAGAGCAGACTCTGGTTCTGATTAGGAGATGAGGAGCGCATGAACCATTATGCCGTGCTGTGCTGCTTATATTTAACTGTAAACTGTGGTGGGTTTTTAACTGTAAAAACCCACCACACCCAAAATAAAGTGTCTGTGGATGAGAGTATGAAATGAGGACTGATAGGACATTGTCCTGATCCACTTCACAGACGATGAGCAGTAGGAGAATTTAACATGAGTTATTTAACATGAGTTATTTACTTAGTTTCAGTTTTTTGCAAGTGTTCAAGTGTTTGCATGTCCTTTCGATTAGAAATGGAATAAACCATCCCTTTCAATCCGATCGAAATTTCATTCGGATCAAGCTCAATTAAAGTGTTTACATGAAGGCATTTCACTCCGATTGAGCCGTCAATCCGATTACTAATGGATTATTTGGTTGTATGTAAACGTAGCTAGTCATTGGGAAACACTATTCCCTGTGAAGGCAACAAAAGCCCACAAGATCCAGACAGGTCCTCCGCACGGATACTATGACCAGCTTCGGCTCCATAGCGGCGTGATGAATCTGATCTTCAAGCAAAAAAAACTGGATGAATATTTGAATGCTACCGACCCACAATAAGATTTCTGGCTTGTGATGCAGCCTGAATCATAATCACACTGTGTTGGTTCGCTGGCCAGAGAACTGGCTCCGTGACTGAGCCTGGTTTCTCCCGAGGTATTTTTTTACTCCATTCTGTCACCTGATGGAGTTTGGGTTCTTGCCACTGTCGCCTCTGGCTATTCAACAATATTATTGATCCAACTGAACTGACTCTGCTGTATGAGAACTGAACTTGAGCTGAACGATGACGTGATTTTTTGCAGACCTGCTTTATAGATGTCATGAACTAATTTAATATTTGATTATCTTTACAATGGAACTGAATCAACACTGAACTGACAGCTGAAATACGTAATTTTCCTTTTATCGCACTGTAAAGCTGCAATAAAAAAATCTGTATAGTATAAAGCGCTATATAAATAAAGGTAACTCGACTTGACAGTCCAAAGAGTGTGTATACATCCAAAGAGAGGCTTGGTTAAAGCGTGTAGGGACGTGAAGCTAGTTACACTGTCCAGGCTATCGCAGCACAAGAATTTCCCTTGAGAATCACCCTGCGCTCTGGTCAATAAGCTGACAGACAGGCCTACGGGCTTAATAGCTTGTGTGCCACCTTCCATCACAAGGGTCATGCATTTACAATTTGCTCAGGAGACATTAGGAGAGCAAAAATGAGAACTTCAACCAGGAATTAACAATAAGGATGACCTGGAGCCCGGAGCAGTGTAAGAGTGTTTTGTAGGGCTGTGAATCTTTGGGTAGACAGCTAATCGATTCGATTCACGTTTCATAGGTATTCAGTTCGATTTAAGAACGATTTGATTCGAGACGATTCACATTACATTCTGCATTTTTTATATGCATTCATTGGATTATTTGAATGCTTCTTTATCAGGGTGTGAATTACACAGCGACCTTCAGGGGTCAGAGAGAGAGGCAAAAAAACAACAACTTTTGTCCATTAATGTTAGTTCATCCTCTTTATTTTGGCTTAAACTATCACGATACATATGGCATCGTGAGTTCAGTATCGCAATTTATATTGAATCGTGACACCAGTATATCGTTACACCCCTATTTAATAGCCTATAAAAATTACATAAGCCAAAATGTAAAAAAGCTTTAAAAGTATTGTTAGTTCATGTTAACTATTGTGTAGGATAGTGTTAATGGCTACACAACCATATTAAACTGGAATATCATGCACTTTCCCAACTAATCCAAAACTAACTTTTCTTCACGGAATAGTAAGAAAATCCCTTTTTCTTCACTTTATACGGAACATTTACCTTATGACGATTCTGAGAGAAAATGTGCCGGGTGTCTACTGTTGCCATAGTAACGAATGCAACTTAAAAAAATATATTTTATATTTTTAGCTTTTAGTATGACTGTGTTAGCCTTAATGTTCTGAATAAGCTGGTGTGTTCCAAAACAATGACAAAATTCGCATTTAGGAGATATAAGCATTCAAAACTTACAGTCTCTCACTTCCGTTAAAATGAATCACAGATTTTGATGACATCATCGCAGACTTCATCTTCTCATCACATCTTCTGTCCAATCAAATGCTCTCTAGAATCTGAAGCCCCGCCCCCTACACTATAAATAGACGCTGAAGCCGTGGGTGAAATCAGTCAGCTGTTCACACATTTACTATTTCCCATGTGGTGATTGGCACATAGCCAACTATACATGCGATAGGAAATGATTCAGGCAGTGTAAATATGCTTTCAGTTGAGGCAAATAAAGTCTGGTTTCACGTTAGATTTCACGCGCAGCACACACACATAGTCTAGACCAGAGCCGTTGACAAGAGACACGAGAGTGCAGCGCGGATCATATGCGCGAGTCGGCGCCTACAACGAAACATATCGGACCCATTTAAATACTGCACAGAATGCTGTATTTCAAAGCAATATGGAGGAGATTATGATGATAAACGGTTAGAGATTAGGAGGAAACTGTGGCTTAACAAACAGAAAGGCTCTAGTCAAACTGTGGTATTAACGAAACGCTATTGGCTGTTTCAAAAAAGGGGAGGAGCTGCTAACAGCTTGAGCCATTTCAGGGGAAATTACGTCAACACATTGAATAATGCTGCGCGTTTCAAGGCACTTCAGTGGGCCTTTAAAGTATATAATACTTTTATCATTTATGGTATTTGTGTTAAAGTGATGTGAGATCGCTGACAGGGCAATTACAATTTTGAACTACAGTAACAGAAAAAAATATATATTGTTCAGAATTATGGAGATAGAAAATGACAGTACTGTACGACTTCAGCTCCTTAAGAAATTTCAACACATTCCTTGATGGAATTTCTCACCAGCGACATTCGACTGTAGAAGGACACAGTAGAAACAGTTACTTTACAATAACTTAGCAATAGCAAATTAGACAACCATTCACGCGGACATTTCTAAAGTACAGCCCCTGTAATTGGACGTGCCCTTGACCCTGATGAGTCATGCCATGTTGTTACACAATACTCATAAATCTGAAAATGTTTCATTTTATAGCTGGAAAGTAATGTAAGCTCCTGGGTGTACTGGTCACAGGGTCATACACCATAATGAGGATGACAATTCGAGCTTACAAACCTGAAAAACCCCTAAATACAACTGTGCATCTGACAAACAACGCCAGCACTAAGCAATGAAAAAACTGAGCTAGTTTAATTAGACTAAGTGCACTTTCTAATGCAAAGTAATGGCCTTTTAACTCCTTAGCATAACTTTTGACAGCAATTACCCTCCAGACAGGAAGTGTATTTGGCTGATGGTTTAACATGACAGAAATCTGACCAAACTGCACAAAATTCAGACCAATGGGTGACAGGCATTGTCAGCTGTCAACACCCTGGGAGTTGCGTTTTGTTCTTCTGTTCAAATAATTGTGTCTATCTGTCTACCCAGCTAACAGGGAAAGTTCTTAGAACTTTGGCTAATTGTAAGTTATAAGCAAACATTCTTCCAGTAACATTTAACAGAATGTTCAGAGTTATCTGTTCTTTAATTATGTTCTAAAAGTGTTATTCATACATCGTTCAATAAATGTTTTTTTTGTCCCTCTGAAATGTTTTGGTTGGATGTTCGTCTAATGTTTTTTAAACATTACTTGTTTCAGAACGTTCAGAGAACATTCCCAACGTTCCCATAGTTTTTCCAAAATTATAAAATGTAATGTTATATTTAATTTTAATATTCGCATCAAAGAAAGCTTTAAAACTGGACGTTTTTCAGAGAACATATTAAGAAATAACTTAAAGGGATAGTTTATCCAAAAATCTTTTTGATGAAATCTGAGAGCTTTCTGTCCCTCCATTGACAGTCTATGCAACTACCACTGTCAAGGCCCAGAAAAGTAGTAAAGACATTGTTAAAGTAATCCATGTGACTCCAGTGGTTTAACATCAATTTTATAAAGTGATGCGAGTGCTTTGTTTGTGCAAAAAACTCAAAATGTACCACTTTATTTACAAAATATGAGAGCAACATGACGCATACATGTTGTGTTGATGCGAGAGCAGATGTTGTTGTGTGAATGCAGGTTGGAGATAAACTTTTTCCTCGTCATTGATGGAAATTGGTATAATGAAAAATATTGCACGCGCTTATCGCCAGCGTTTTTCGCCGCGTCTTTGTGTTCATACATATACTTATTCATCTTCTTCTTCGTCTACTTACTTCCTATTCGTCGTCTTCTTCTTAGGTATCAATATGTGCACGGCAAGACCGTTTTGTGCTTGAGCGCCACCAAGTCGTGTTTTACTGTAACTTCAGCAGCTCCAGGCACGTGAACAAAAGCACCAATCGCATTGGTCGTCCAAACGCGGCGTCAAACCAAAAAAACGAACCCGAGGCATTTATTTTTTAAATTCCGCTTTTACATCTGCCGTTTTGCACGTTGGTGTGCACACTCACATTGGCACCCTTTGTTCAGTAACGAGGCGTTAAACGCCGGCGTTTAATCTCCCCGCTGTGCGCGAGGCTTTATGCAGTAGGGGGCACTATTACACATCTTCTGAAAGAGTACAGAATCTCCTGATTAAAAGACATGAAGAAGAAGCAGAAACAAGCGATATCATATGTAATCATATGTAAAATAACGTGATTATCAACATTAAACAGCATATAAATCAAAACTTACTGAATGAGATGTCGTCCCAGGACGAGCTCTAGGACTGTAAAGCTTTAGGGGTGTTGATGAACATGTGTTTTGATCATCACTCTGAATCAGATCTGGATGTAGTCTTTAACCAAAACGCATTTTTCTCAGCTTTTTGCTCAAATTTGTGCTTTTTTTATGAAACTTACCCACATTCAAATAAAAAAAAAAAATGCATGAAGCTAGAATAAAATGGGTTCTTTCTTTTGATATATTGCATGTTCAGATATTCATAACAAAATATTCTGGGGGGCATGACAGTTCTGTGGAAATGATCAAAAATGCTGACGGTGGCTGGCACCTTTTTAATATTTTGTAAATAAAGTGGTAAATTGTGTTTTTTAGCGCAAACAAAGCACTCGCGTCGCTTCATGAAATTGAGGTTAAACCACTGGAGTCACATGGATTACTTTAAAGATGTCTTTACTAACTTTCTGGGCCTTAAAAGTGGTAGTTGCATAGCCTGTCAATGGAGGGATATAAAGCTCTCAGATTTCATCATTTGTGCTATGAAGATGAACGTATCTATCTATCTATCTATCTACTCAGTCCTAACAATGATCCCTCTGGGCTGCACTCGGGGAATGAAACCCAACGCTGGCATTACTCCTTATGAGCAATATACCGGGAGATGAGGGCAGGCCGCCCAGAAAGCCCACAGGACAAAGTGTTCTCTGTATTTAAGAGTAAAAATCAACCTCTGCTCGACCCCCACTGCGTTCATCAAGATATGTTCCGTTTGAAATGAACTCAAGAGACAAAAACATGCATCTCGAGTCAGCAATGCCGTGTAATCAGTGACAGAAATCAAGAAATGGCAACCGAGTAGGCAGTGCTCCGGCACATTACTGTTTTTCTCTGTCCGTGTATGGGAATGAGAGGACATGGTTAGAGGTTAGGTGAGAGAAAGACACTTCGGCACACATTAATTATGTTTGTTAGTGGAGAAATCTGTCCTCCTGAGGACAATTCAAGGTGGAACAACAACTATGATTAATGATCAGCAAAACAGAACGGTGCCACACAGCAAAACTCTGAGACGGCCAATGACGACTGGCACTACTGACGGCTGGAGTCTAATAAATTACACCATTTAGACTGCCAAATAACGTATAATTAAAAATACAATGCCAGAAGTTATAGAAATGGTTACTAATATTACTAATCAAATATTCATAATGCATAATGTGTTTTTATTGTAGTAGTTGTGAAAAATAAAAATAAAAATATTAATAATGCAAAAAATAACATGTCAAACTCTGGTAACCAACCACATATGAACTAATAAATGCACCAATAACCATCATTTGCCACACACTCGTGACAAACGTGAATGCATGTGCATTTGCTCTGGTTCGCCCAAGCAATATTCATATTGTACATAATTAGCCACATTATCCATATACATCTGAGTACACAGACATAACCCCTATATACCACACACACTTAACTGCATTATAGTGCATCTAATAAAATAAATAAACAGACAAATCAGTGATCAAATAGGCCACGTTTACAAATATTTGCGTAATTAAAAAACCGTCGAGAAATATTGGAACTTAAAAAATAAATAAATAAATAATAATATAATCAAAAGCGATATGGCTGTTGTTTTTTTTATTAGATATTGCATTTGAGTTCTAATTAGTATACTAATAATTAAATGATTACATATGAAAACAATACCCGGCGCGAGGAGTCTCGTGCACAACAAAGAAAACGCACGCGCGTTAAGTCACTATCACTTTCACTGAAGACTTTAAAGTTCATTCTAGGGTGGAAAAGGGACCGATTTCTTCCGATCTGCACAAAGAAAGTGCACTTCACAAAAGCCCGTTCACACACCCATCTATCCCTCATGATCTTACCGTCTAAATCCCTGAAAAGACGACGGCCACGACATCCGTGATTTCTTCAGACCCGGTCGGTGACCCGTATCCACCGCGTAGGTTCGGTCCATTTTTCCCGGTGCTTTCAGGTAAGCTATGTGTCGATGTGTGTGAGAATATCCCGCTGTCTCCCCCTCTCTCTCTCTCTCTCTCTCTCTCTCTTCACTCACTGATGTGTACTGAGAGTTTCCGCGCTAGAGACGGCGAGGCGGGCGGCTGCTGCCTCCGCAAATGTTCAGGAGGAGCTCGCGCATCATCCCCACACTGATGCACTTTCCCGCTCAGCAGGAGCGACCGTTATTTTAAACTGTCACTCTGACTCTGACTGAGGAAAATGCGCCAATAATAGTCAGCACGTCACCTTCATAACAAAAAACTTTAAGTGAGGCGAAATCATAGGAAGGTAATATCAAAAATACATAATAATAGACTATTATTAAATTACAAACTGACAGGAAGACATAATCTTTATTGAGTGGGCTATATCGAAGTAAAGTGCATTCAATGCTGCCTTCGCGTAAATACGAGTTTCCTAGGTAAAAATGGACGTCCTCTGATGTAGTGTTTGTCACTGGGAAGTTCGGAAATAATTTTGATACCCAAATTCCCGAGATGGGCGTGCCATAAACGTTAAACATGGTGGCGGGGAGAACTACTGTTTTTATATGGTTGTCAGTGCATGTGACACTACATATAATGTTGGTTTTAATAAGATTTTCCCAATAAATAGGCAAGAATTAACCTGGTGTCCTCCATTATTTCCGGTTCATTCCGACCACAAAGCACTTAGCTCGTAATCGCGACTCCTGAAGTGGGAAATTTCCGACAGCACGTGAAGGCAGCACAAGTCCTCCTGGGAAGTTTGTATTTACGAGAAGTCGTGTTTACGATGTCAGGTGCATTTTGTCGGAGCAAGATGGCGGTGTACTGGTGCTCAAGTGATGTCGTAAAGATTGTATTTACGAGTTATGCCGAGTTCACACTGCCAGATTTTAACTCGCCGACAGGTTTTGCGAAATCGCAGACAAATGCTTGAAATCATGGACGGAGAAAGCATGGACGCCTGCAGGATTTCATCAGGTTTTTTTTTATTTAACACTATAAAGTTAAATAAGCATCCTAACTTTCGGAGCATCAGAGCAGTGGTGCCGCAGAACGAGTGTAACCTACTCTATCTGTAGACGTTTTAAAAGGTTTTAAATCTGAAAACTGCAAAAAATAACGAAATAGCGAAAATCCTTTTAGCGCATATGCTGAATACTGAAAAACAGCGCTGGTTGTTCTCTCAATACTGTCTGTTTTACTGACTGAGAAATCGCTTCAGATGATTCAGTGAGAGGGCAGTCCAAAATAATTCAAGTGTATTCAGGCCGTTTTGCAAACACATTTGACCCATTCATAATTTAAGAACGTTTATAATATGTAACGATAAAGTTTACAGTGGCTTCATAAATGAATTAAAAACATAAAAAAGCAAAACACACCTGATGCACATTCCTTGTTCTTCATTTTCTGGAAGTAGGTTTTAAGAACCTTGCTGTATTTTTGTGTAATTAATTAAGAGAAAGTACTCCGCCATCTTACTCCGACTTGAACGCACATCATGACGCCGTAAACACGACTTCCTACCTCGTAAATACGAACTTCCCAGGAGGACTTGAACGCACCATTACTTCTCTTAATAGAGTGGTGACTTCGGGACGAGGGAACCGGAAGTGCTAAAATGCTAACTCTAATGCATTTTGGCCTACAAAGTGATGTCATACCTGCACCACAATAACTACATAAAAATACAGTATGTTTTTTAAACTCTACTTCCAGAAAATGAAGAACAACGAATGTGCATCGCTGTGTTTTTGCTTTTTAATGTTTTAAATTAATTTATGAAGCCACTGCCAACTTTATCGTTGCATATTATATTGTTATATTATAATGGCATTATATTTTGTGCAGGGAATTAGCTTATTTTGTTGTTGCTAAATAAAAATGCCTGACAATGTCACTGCTGCTAAATACCCATAAATATTGTGGTATTCCACCACGTTTCTCACTGACACGCCCCCAACTCATAAAGATCGGGGTGTAAAGAAAATCCAGAGCTTCCCACTTGTATCTACGACTCGTGCGCATTCAGCTCGCAAATACGATCTTTTCGACATGACTTCAGCGACGATGATCATACTTTGTTGATTTAAGGAACCTTTTAGCAATAAAAACATGAACACATGACCCCTTTGTAGCTTTTAATCTGTTTATTAGCATTGGGTTTGTCCATAATTGTATGCTACTTCTAAAAGTTGAAAACTATACAAAAACATATTGGAATTAGCTATCACTCAACATTTTGCATTAGAATGACTTTCCCAGATATAACATGTTGTGATAACTCAGATATCCAAGTTGTCAATTAATACAGCTTCACATTTCAAGTTGACTAAACTTAAAGTCAACATGAAATCAAAAATGGAAGTTTTTTGGCTTTTAGTATGAATATGTTAGTCTTACTGTTATTTATAAGCTAGTGTTGCTCCAAAACAATGACAAAACTCACATTTAGAAGATATTACCATTCAAAACTTACCGTCTCTCACTTCCGCCAATATGGATCAATGATTTTGATGACATCACTCTGCACTTCAGCTTCTCATCAGATTTTCTGTCCAATCAAATGCTGCGGCTGAAGCTGCGGCTGAAATCGGTCAATTGTTCATACATTTACTGTTTTCTACATGGCGAATGCACATAGTGCACTATATAGGGCAGTGGTTCCCAAACTGGGGTACACGTGAGGTGACAGAGGGGGTGACAAAATGCTGAGTTTTGCTGTTCATTTAATTCTGCCCCACCTTAAAATAACATTAAAACCGAGCATGTATTTCTAACAGGCACAATGCCGTAAATACAATCAAAATACCAAAACTGACTGCATCTATTTACACACAAGCAGCGTGCATATAGGTTGCGTGCAGAGTAGCCTTAGCAAATCACGCTTTGTTACGACAATGTACCTGTAGATTTATTACTTACTAGCATGAAGAACAAATAGCCTGGCACAGATTGTGTATTAAGATCGATAAAAGAGTCAAACTCTTCGATAAAAACACATACCCTTTGTGAGTTGTTTTTAATGTTGATAATATATTATCCGAGCAAGAATGCAAATCCATATCCACACGATTGCAAACGTGCCTTTGATTTTATACAACAGTTCAACAAACAAAAGGGTAATATTAAGTGATGTTCATTTTAATCACAGTATTGTCAGTATTTGCTCTATTTTGCAAAAAAATAATAGTTCCAACGAAAGCCACAGCAGAACTACAACACACAGCAGTGTTTCATTAAAGGATCTTTGAAGCAATTGTTCATGAAAATCATTGATTCAATGATTCATTCATAAATACAGCTACTTGCTTCGTTACTCAATGAATGACTTGATGACTCGCGTTTCAAAGAATCACTTTGTTTTTATCATCATTGCATATTTCTGTATTGAATTTTTTTATTTTATTTAAAACATTATTAAATGTTATAAAATTATATACACTCACCTAAAGGATTATTAGGAACACCATACTAATACTGTGTTTGACCCCCTTTCGCCTTCAGAACTGCCTTAATTCTACGTGGCATTGATTCAACAAGGTGCTGAAAGCATTCTTTAGAAATGTTGGCCCATATTGATAGGATAGCATCTTGCAGTTGATGGAGATTTGTGGGATGCACATCCAGGGCACGAAGCTCCCGTTCCACCACATCCCAAAGATGCTCTATTGGGTTGAGATCTGGTGACTGTGGGGGCCATTTTAGTACAGTGAACTCATTGTCATGTTCAAGAAACCAATTTGAAATGATTCGAGCTTTGTGACATGGTGCATTATCCTGCTGGAAGTAGCCATCAGAGGATGGGTACATGGTGGTCATAAAGGGATGGACATGGTCAGAAACAATGCTCAGGTAGGCCGTGGCATTTAAACGATGCCCAATTGGCACTAAGGGGCCTAAAGTGTGCCAAGAAAACATCCCCCACACCATTACACCACCACCACCAGCCTGCACAGTGGTAACAAGGCATGATGGATCCATGTTCTCATTCTGTTTACGCCAAATTCTGACTCTACCATCTGAATGTCTCAACAGAAATCGAGACTCATCAGACCAGGCAACATTTTTCCAGTCTTCAACTGTCCAATTTTGGTGAGCTCGTGCAAATTGTAGCCTCTTTTTCCTATTTGTAGTGGAGATGAGTGGTACCCGGTGGGGTCTTCTGCTGTTGTAGCCCATCCGCCTCAAGGTTGTGCGTGTTGTGGCTTCACAAATGCTTTGCTGCATACCTCGGTTGTAACGAGTGGTTATTTCAGTCAAAGTTGCTCTTCTATCAGCTTGAATCAGTCGGCCCATTCTCCTCTGACCTCTAGCATCAACAAGGCATTTTCGCCCACAGGACTGCCGCATACTGGATGTTTTTCCTTTTCACACCATTCTTTGTAAACTCTAGAAATGGTTGTGCGTGAAAATCCCAGTAACTGAGCAGATTGTGAAATACTCAGACCGGCCCGTCTGGCACCAACAACCATGCCACGCTCAAAATTGCTTAAATCACCTTTCTTTCCCATTCTGACATTCAGTTTGGAGTTCAGGAGATTGTCTTGACCAGGACCACACCCCTAAATGCATTGAAGCAACTGCCATGTGATTGGTTGATTAGATAATTGCATTAATGAGAAATTGAACAGGTGTTCCTAATAATCCTTTAGGTGAGTGTATAAAGGTAAAAAAATGCACTGGAAAGTCAATTTAGGGGGCAAATATTGTCCCTTAATGGAAAAGTGGGACTGGAAGAGAGGGGGTACGCAGAAGGATGGTAAATGCCTCAGGGGGTACTCCACTCAAGTTTGGGAACCACTTATATAGGGGATAGGGAGCGATCAGAGAGTGTAAAAATGTTTTCCACTGGGGTGAAGGAAGTCTGGTTTCACGTTAGTGTCACGTGAACCGTCACAGCTCCGGTCCATGACACGGATCATGTGATCAAGTCGGCACAGACCAGAAAACATATTGGATCCATTTGAATGGAAATTACATCAACACAGAGACACATAGCACATAGCGGATCATGTGATCGAGTTGGTCCAGAGACACGATAGCACAGAGAGGATCATGTGATCGAGTTTGTCCAGAGACACGATAGCACAGAGAAGAACATGTGATCGAGTCGGTCCAGAGACACGACAGCACAGAGCGGATCATGTGATCGAGTCGGTCCAGAGACACAACAGCACAGAGCGGATCATGTGATCGAGTCGGCCCAGGGACACGATAGCACAGAGCGGATCATGTGATCGAGTCGGTCCAGACCAGAAAACATATTGGATCCATTTGAATGGAAATGACATCAACACAGAGACACATAGCACATAGCGGATCATGTGATCGAGTTGGTCCAGAGACACGATAGCACAGAGAAGAACATGTGATCGAGTCGGTCCAGAGACACGACAGCACAGAGCGGATCATGTGATCGAGTCGGTCCAGAGACACGACAGCACAGAGCGGATCATGTGATCGAGTCGGTCCAGAGACACGACAGCACAGAGCGGATCATGTGATCGAGTCGGCCCAGGGACACGATAGCACAGAGCGGATCATGTGATCGAGTCGGTCCAGACCAGAAAACATATTGGATCCATTTGAATGGAAATGACATCAACACAGAGACACATAGCACATAGCGGATCATGTGATCGAGTTGGTCCAGAGACACGATAGCACAGAGAAGAACATGTGATCGAGTCGGTCCAGAGACACGACAGCACAGAGCGGATCATGTGATTGAGTCGGTCCAGAGACACGACAGCACAGAGCGGATCATGTGATCGAGTCTGTCCAGAGACACGACAGCAGAGAGCGGATCATGTGATCGAGTCGGTCCAGAGACACGACAGCACAGAGCGGATCATGTGATCGAGTCGGTCCAGAGACACGACAGCACAGAGCGGATCATGTGATCGAGTCGGTCCAGAGACACGACAGCACAGAGCGGATCATGTGATCGAGTCGGTCCAGAGACGCGACAGCACAGAGCAGATCATGTGATCGAGTTCGTCCAGAGACACGATAGCACAGAGCGGATCATGTGATCGAGTCGGCACAGACCAGAAAACATATTGGATCCATTTGAAAGGAAATGACATCAACACAGAGACACATTGCACAGAGCAGATCATGTGATCGAGTTTGTCCAGAGACATGACAGCACAGAGCGGATCATGTGATCGAGTCGGTCCAGAGACACGACAGCACAGAGCGGATCATGTGATCGAGTCTGTCCAGAGACACAATAGCACAGAGCGGATCATGTGATCGAGTCGGCACAGACCAGAAAACATATTGGATCCATTTGAATGGAAATGACATCAACACATTGAATAATGCAGCACGTTTTGAGGCTCTTCAGTGGGCGAACACAGCACTAACACTTACTTTTTTAAGTTGAAAGTTGAGGTTTTTTATGCACACAGATTAAAAATTTCAAACCAAAAAAAATTGTTGACTTACCTTACTTTATGGGCAAATTGAGGAGTTTTTTTTGTCCAATAAAATGGTTTCTAAAATGAGAACATCTACTTCTCTTAAATTATAGAGTGGTGCAGCACTGGTTCCCTTGACAAATACCAATAGGATTTTTCCATAAAGGCTTTTGGATTATCGCAAAAAATAAGATGATCAACAAAAGTTTATGATACTTACACGCTTTGTCCAAGATAATTTTCACAAATCAACAACTTTTATACATTTTGAAGCCTACATATAGTCGCCAGAAGTAAAAAGCTATTTTTCTATAAATTATTTACACCACGGTCCCACAACTTCAACGTCACCAACACAAACTTACATCAACTCTTCCAGTTATTATCTAAAAAAACAACCTTTTCCCTTAAAGTTTGAGATAGGATAGTTTGTAAGAGCGTGATTATAAAAGTGTCTTGAGCTTGTGTTCACCACAGATCTTATTTCAGCCATTTAAACAAAAACCCATTCAAAAAACCCATTGAGTTCGGGACGATGGAACTCGTTTCCGGGTTTCAGCACAAAAATGCATCATCCCTGCACCACTCCATAAATACCTGTCTCTGACTAGCAAAACATCCTGATTCATGGCTGCAATGTAAACTATAGACTATTTGCTATTAAAAAATGTAAAATGTATATCAATATCTCTAATCCCAGTTTACTATTTCAATAAGAAATATGTCAAAACAACTTATTTCATGGCACGGTTAACTAACATCTTCCACCAACTTTGTGGGTGGGCTCTTGAGACCAAATTTTCCTATGCAAATTAAAGTTTACTGTAGGCAGACTGATTTTCATAAGTTGATAAGTTCCATGATTGAACTGAATAATGGATATAGGTCTAGTAGAGCAAATCAAAGCGTGTTCGGTTTGTGCTCTGTGAGCTTGGGAAGATAGAATATGGAAATTATTTTTTTCAGTTATGAATCTGCATACGTGAGTCAGACAAATAAATCTTTCGAGGACATAAAATAGACCACATTAAATGTGAAGACACTGGTTGTGTGGATGGTTGTCATTGATATTGATAATCCATGAGATGTTTTGCTGTTTGGATAATTGATGCATCAAATCAAAGATTCACAAACTGACCTCCTTCTTTGAACACGCCGAAGACAGGACCCTTCTCACTCGAGACTACAACCTGTACTCAAATCAGAGATGTGTGATTATTCAATCAACAGCCAACTATCAACTTAGTAAGGTCAGGTGTACGATGAACATGATGACCCTAAACCAACCTAATGGATTCCTTGAGATCAATATCTTACCATTCATTCAGACAACACACTGACTGAAGGATTATAGAAATATGTAGCTTTGCAAATCCCAGAGTGCTGCAGCCGTGACGTCAAAACCCGCAAGACTAATTCACCAGTGGTTTCTCAAGATTTTCCTTTTGGGTTTTATAATGGGGTTTTTCAATTTATGAGTAAAATAAGGTCTGTGGTAAACATAGCTTGACAATACTTGGGACGTTTTGTTCTACAACATAAACCGCACACACTCACACGGCAAACGTTCTTATCTATTTATTTACTTAGAAACATCAATTTTTTTTTAAAGGGGTCATGAACTGCATTGTTTTGTTGTTTTATGTTTTATAGGGTGCCCAAAATTTGTCATAATTTAGAAAAAGAAAGGCATTTTTCCTACCCTGATTTTAGCCTGATTTGAACGCTCTGTTTGAAGGTGCGTGTCTGCTGTGAGACGTCAGTGTAAATGCCCACTACTGTGATTGGCCGCTGTGAGACTTCAGTGTAAACGCCCACTGCTGTGATTGGCTGCTGTGAGACGTCAGCGTAAACGCCCACTGCTGTGATTGGCTGCTGTGAGACGTCAATGTAAACGCCCAATGCTGTGATTGGCCGCTGTGAGACTTTAGTGTAAACGCCCACTGCTGTGATTGGCTGCTGTGAGACGTCAGCGTAAACGCCCACTGCTGTGATTGGCTGCTGTGAGACGTCAATGTAAACGCCCAATGCTGTGATTGGCCGCTGTGAGACGTCAGTGTAAACGCCCACTGCTGTGATTGGCTGCTGTGAGACGTCAATGTAAACGCCCAATGCTGTGATTGGCCGCTGTGAGACGTCAATGTAAACGCCCAATGCTGTGTTTGGCCGCTGTGAGACGTCAATGTAAACGCCCAATGCTGTGATTGGCCGCTGTGAGACGTCAGTGTAAACGCCCACTGCTGGGATTGGCTGCTGTGAGACGTCAGTGTAAACGCCCAATGCTGTGATTGGCCGCTGTGAGACGTCAGTGTAAACGCCCACTGCTGGGATTGGCTGCTGTGAGACGTCAGTGTAAATGCCCACTACTGTGATTGGCCGCTGTGAGACTTCAGTGTAAACGCCCACTGCTGTGATTGGCTGCTGTGAGACGCCAGCGTAAACGCCCACTGCTGTGATTGGCTGCTGTGAGACGTCAATGTAAACGCCCAATGCTGTGATTGGCCGCTGTGAGACGTCAGTGTAAACGCCCACTGCTGTGATTGGCTGCTGTAAGACTTCAGTGTAAACGCCCACTGCTGTGATTGGCTGCTGTGAGACGTCAGTGTAAACGCCCACTGCTGTGATTGGCTGCTGTGAGACGTCAGTGTAAACGCCCACTACTGTGATTGGCCGCTGTGAGACTTCAGTGTAAACGCCCACTGCTGTGATTGGCCGCTGTGAGACGTCAGTGTAAATGCCCACTGCTGTGATTGGCCGCTGTGAGACTTCAGTGTAAACGCCCACTGCTGTGATTGGCCGCTGTGAGACTTCAGTGTAAACGCCCACTACTGTGATTGGCCGCTGTGAGACTTCAGTGTAAACGCCCACTGCTGTGATTGGCCGCTGTGAGACGTCAGTGTAAATGCCCACTGCTGTGATTGGCTGCTGTGAGACTTCAGTGTAAACGCCCACTGCTGTGAGACTTCAGTGTAAACGCCCACTGCTGTGATTGGCTGCTGTGAGACTTCAGTGTAAACGCCCACTGCTGTGATTGGCTGCTGTGAGACTTCAGTGTAAACGCCCACTGCTGTGATTTGCTGCTGTGAGACTTCAGTTTAAATACCCACTGCTGTGATTGGCTGACTTCTTTGCATATGAAATGATAAGTATTACATGTTTAACTCTTTTGAAAACTCAAGGTTAACTAAACCTCTCAAGGTTAACTAATCATGAAAAGTGTTGATTATAGCATTATATTCAGATCGTGGCTTGAAAGGTTACAGTGATGAGCAGTGTAGCCTATCACACACGTTGAGCGCATGAATTCAGTGATCTCGTCATTGCAACTCGATTTCTGCACACTAATGAATGCTTTCAGCATAACTAACAGTGCAAACATAATGTAAATAAGAGATTTGTTGATTATAACAGGAGTTGGTGCGAGTCCAGAACTCAGTTACTGATAAACTTGCGCTGTTTGATTGACAGCTCCAGCGATTGTAAAGGAAGCTTTCTTTTATCGCTTTCTATATATAATTTAAATCAGTTTAAATAACAGATTATTTTCATCCAACTGAAGTTGAGCGTTTAGTCACTGGTTTGATTTACTGACACAGAGAAATATCATCTGACTGTACATGAATCATGAAATCACTGGTCACAGATCAGGCTTTAGAATTAACACGGTTACTTACATGCTGTGACATTCCTGTTGAGTCCATATCGTAAAAGCCTGTTTGCAAAGCCTGCGACTGATTTCCCAAAGAATCCACAGTGAAATGTACTGAATACAAATAAATAATGCTTAACTGAGACATTTACATCGTTGAAAATAAATAAGCACATTCCTAGCATTAGGATCCTTTGGAAGGTAATGTTATTTGTAGTCCATCCTGTATCGCTCTCCTCTCCTCGTCATCTCACTAACACTCCAGTGGGCGGGGCCAAAGTTGCAATGATGAAGTAGGCGTTGATTTTCATCTGCAGTGATGGTCTTTCACAATGAGTCATTATCTGGGCTTGGTTACAATAAAAGCTGTTTTTGGACTAACAAAGAAGTTTTCAGTTCTGAAACTTACAGGATATTCTTTTAGTATTTTTTATATGTCAAAAGCTCAAGGAAAATTTTATTTCTCAGTTCATGACCCCTTTAATTAAACAAAACAGATTCAAAATTCATAATTTATGTTGCAGAGCAAAACGCCAAAGTATCGGCACGGACCTAATTTTACTCATACATTGAAAAAACAATAAGAAAATCTTGAGGAAACCACTGGTGAATTAGTCTTCCAGGTTTTGACGTCTCGGATGCAGCACTCTATTCTGAAACACAAGCATGTGAATAATCTGTGTAACTGGGAATGTGCAAATGCAGAGCCAAAATTTACATCACCAATGCAAAGAATAAAACTAAAATCAGTTTTTTATGCTTTACATGGAGTGTGACGCATGATCTATTTATTACATGCCAAAGCATGCACAAACTTCAAATCAAATCCCAGATGTATTCACATATCAAGGGGCAGAATATGACTCACCAGACACATAAAAATTGTATTCTGGTCCACGGCTGATTCAGGCTGCTGATACGATACCACTCCAGCACAGCATGGCTTCGGCAAGAGACAAATTCTTATTTTCATACGTCTGTAAAACCTTTTCAGAATTTAGATATGCCAGGCTGTCTCTATAGAACCTTCCAAATCAGTTAAGGTTAGCAATAATGGAAGGTGTTTAGGATTGTTCATGCTTCTGTAATACTTTTATGCCATGAAAGTGCACAGATCAGCAGTATTAGTGATTTAAACACTCATAGTGTCACTAACAGGGTGGACAATGGGCCGGTCAATTTGGTCAATTGACCAAATCAGCAGCAAAGCCAGAAAAACATGTAACCATGTTGAAAAAACTCAGTGAATTATAAATGAACCATGCTTGGGGCCAAACTAGACAATATATGAAGGAAACTTCTTTAGAAACCAGCACAAATCTCCTCTGGAGTTTGTATAGGTCAGAAAATCTGTAATGCAATCACAAGAAAGTGCGTCAGGTATTCTATTTATTTCACTTTACAGGGCAAATGACTTATGATCCATGTGACATTTAGACTGGATGTCTGTGATTCAGAACCTGGCAGGAAATTCATCTGTCATTCCCAACAATGTGAATAGGTCCAACAGTGTTTTCTCTGTGGGGGAACGTAAGAGAAGACCTTTTTATATATATTTAAAAAAAAATCTGTCCTCGGTTCTATGTGGCACTTCCATCTTTTCACATAACCTTGTAAACTATTAGACATTAATGGAAGGAGATTGCACCCAGTCAATAAGGTTTGATTGAATCCTGCCACACTAAAACACTACATCTGTGCATGACTAGTTTGGCCTAAAAATAAAATGTAGCTCCAAGGTGAGGCAGATTTTCAATGAATAGCCACGGGAGGAAATTGATTGTGAACGGTGGGGTGCCACTGATTTTGCTCTGTTATAGAATAAGGCCATATTTGACAGCTAATGAAGAACGCCAGTTATTTGTAAAAATTACTCAACCCATGTAAAATCTTTAAAATGCAAGAACTTTCAGTACAAACATGAAGACGCCACAGCTAATGAAACATTCATGATGCTGAAGTATACAGTAGTATGTGAAACTTCACAGTCTTATCAACATTTAAACCCTAAACAACCTTGTCTAAAAATACCAAGCATCACAGCTGAAATGCAACCCAACATAGAAACTAAATATTCACAGGAATAATAGCTGAAATAAAACCAGAGCAGAGCAGCGCCATGACAGGTAGATTTACTTTGTTTTCAATGGCATCCACTGTAAAAAGCTGTATGAAGCTCTTTGATCACAATATTTTCCACAATTTATATTTCCTGGTGTTTTTTGTCTACTGAAAGTTATTGGAAATATATTTTGCAGTGTTTCCTCAGCAGAACAATCAAAAAACATTAAATAATAGGGATGCATGATATATTGGCCACCATATCAGTATCGGCCGATATACACTATATTGGCAAAAGTATTGGGACGCCCCTCCAAATCCCTGAGTTCAGGTGTTCAATCCCTTCATGGCCACAGGTGTATAAATCAAGCACTAGGCATGCAGACGCTTCTACAAACATTTGTGAAAGAATGGGTCGCTCTCAGGAGCTCAGTGAACTCAAGCGTGGTACCGTGATAGGTTGCCACCTGTGCAATAAGTCCATTCCTGAAATTTCCTCACTACTAAATATTCCACGCTCAACTGTTAGTGGGATTATAACAAAGTGGAAGCAATTGGGAACAACAGCAACTCAGCCACGAAGTGATAGGCCATGTAAAATCACAGAGCGGGGTCAGCACATGCTGAGGGTCACAGTGCGCAGAAGTCACCAACTTTCTGCAGAGTCAATAGCTACAGACCTCCAAACTTCTGTGGCCTTCAGATGAGCTCAAGAACAGTGTGTAGAGAGCTTCATGGAATGGGTTTCCATGGCCGAGCAGCTCATCCAAGCCTTACATCACCAAGAGCTATTAAATAACTGAAGAGATAAAGATATGTACTGTATGTCTATCCTAGCCCCGCTTTCATTCCCATTAAAAATCAAAGATGGCGCTGCTGTGAATATGGTCTATTGTATCAAGTTAAATACAGTTCCTGAATGTTATTTACATATTTATATATACAATTTAACATATTTCATGATTAATTATATCCAGGGCTTCACATTAACTTTTTTGCTCAGCAGTCACTGTGGCTAGTGGTTTTCCAAAGTCCAAATTTTCACTGGCCACAATTTTGACATCAATACCATGGGGAAAAACTGCCATATAGATATTTTTAATATTATCTCATAATTTAGCAGCAGGAATATTAGGCTGCTGTCACTTTAAGAGCTGATGCACGGATCCATTACACTGTTACACAAGCGTTTTCAACTGTTTACCTTTACTTAAAACAGAACTTGACTGTGTTTAAGTGAATACTCGCCAAAACCGGCATTTTTTGACATTATTTTGTGTGTATTTGACTGTTTAAGAGCAATAAGCAGCAAAAATAACTCAATTTAGCACTGAGAGGCGGCTTTATGTGTGCGCACTTTGGGAACGAGTAAAATGATACGCAATATGCGTAATCCCACGCCGATATTCAAGCCTGTAACAGCAACAATATTCCTCCTGAGCAAATGAAGCGAGTGAGTGAGAGGAGGCGGGTTTGTGTGTCACTCGCTGTCGGAGAGATGAGAGAGAGAGAAAGAGATGGTGGTGTCTATTCTACGGAAATTGAGTATTGGAAGCGTTTCAGATATTTTAGTATCGATATATTTTTGACAACACTACATTGCACTTTATTATTTCAGATGCCCTTTTAAAAGATCTACAATTGAAAAATGTATATTATATATAAAATTCAATCTGCCACAGTGGCTAGTAGGAGTGACTACGTTACATGCCACTGCTGAAATACACCCGCATTTGGCAGGTGTTAATGTCAAACAAGACTATAAGAACACAGATGCAACCCTAGCCTGAATATTGGGCTCTTTTGCCTGTAAGCAACCACCCACAAAGTTCTGCACAGGAAAGCAGAACTCACATTGTCTGCAGTAAAGGTGAAAATCTAGTGTGAAATAGTAAACAGTGAGGACTACAAAATGAAAGACGCAAGAACATTCACAGATAAATGCTGTTGTATATTGCTGTGGATACTCTGAGAAACTGATCTTAAGCCACATATTCTCTTTTATCCATCTGCTTGTGTCCCTGGAGAGACACCCTTCAGCTGTGCCTCTTTAAAGAGTCCATCAAAGAAAGAACAGGCTGCATGGATGATAAGTGACAGAAAAAACGCGATAGGGTGACATTGGACAAAATGTCAAAGTGTGTTCTAATCTAGCCCTCCCACCAAAGAACTTTTCCCTCTAAAACAGGATCTGAAGAGCTAGTAGTGAAGCCAATCTCAGACGAAGGAGTCGATTTGATTGCCATGCCCGTTTCATTCTTACATTTCTATCACTGGTGATGATGAAACACCACTGCTGTGAAATATCCATGTTTTCTTCACAAATTACCTTGAAAAAAATAAAGTGGTGCACTGAAACGATTTACAAGCAATTATTTCTGTTACGATGGATAGCCAATGATTGTTGATACTACAAAACCTATATAGTTATAGGGGAAAAAACAGCATTCACACTCCAATCAGAATTTACATGCTGCTGGAGAAAAAAATTTAACATTATACAGTTGCAAGAAAAAGTATGTGAACCCCTTGCAGAATCTGTGCTGTCCTGAATAAGATATTTTACATAAAAGATGTTGACATATAGTCCACAAGATTGCTGAATTTATAAAAATGACCGTTCAAAAGTTTATGAACCCTTTATTCTTAAAACTGTGTGTCGTTCCCTGATGATCCATGGCTGTTTGTGTTTTGTGATGGTTGTATGTGGGCGGGACAAGACCCACCCACTTTTTAAGACCAATGTTATTGGACCCACTCACTTTTACCGTCTCTAATTCAGTGCATGTCTGTACACATACCCCTAACCGATGGGTTTTTTTTTGATTACGACGCCCTTGGTTGTTCATGAGTCTCTTGTTTGTTAAACTCCCCAACGTTCTTCAGAAAAATCCTCAAGGTCCTGCTAATTCTTCAGTTTTCCACCATCTTCTGCATATTTGAACCCTTTCCAGCAGTGATTTTGAGATCTATCTTGTCACACTGAGGACGACTGAGGGACTCAAACACAACTATTAAAAAAGGTTGAAACATTACTGACGCTCCAGAAGGAAACACGACGCATTAAGAGCCGGGGGGTGAAAATGTTTTAAATTTGAAGATCAAGGTAAATTGTACTTAATTTGTCTTCCGGGAAACATGTAAGTATCTTCTGTTGCTTCCTAAGGGAAGTACTAAATGAAAAAAATCTCCATCCTGTTCAAAAGTTTTCAATGTTTATGTAAAAAATGTTTATGTTGAATATCTTATTCAGGACAGTACTAAATAAAAAATAACATTTTGTATGATCCCTCTTATTTTGTTAAAATTATTCACAGATTCTGCAAGGGGTTCACATACTTTTTCTTGCAACTGTACATGTATTAAAGAAATCAGTAATTGTGCAACCCCTACGGATGTGTTTTATTATATGCATCCACACTAAAGGCATGTGTTTTTGCTCACCTGCCGGTGTCAGCAGATGTGATGGCGATGAGCGGGGGGGTGCGCAGTGCCAGGGTGGTGGGACGGGCCATCGGCTCCATCTCTTTGCTGTTCCAGTCATGTTGCTCAGCTAGCCGGAAGGCCAGCGGGGGCAGCTGCAGGTTCCGGCTGGAACGTCTGCGCACTTGAATGAGCTCCATGCCTGGAGCGACTGCTTCCTCTGCCTCAGCTCCTGGGTACTCAGGGGACCCATCGCACACCTGGCACAACACAAACACAAACATACCGTTTACTAGTGCTCTGTCTTCCTCAGAGCTGTGGAACAGGTCATACACAGACTGGGAAGGCGGTGTTGAGTGCACGGGCCTACAGATGTGTCTTGGGGTTATGATGGTTCGAGTTGTATTTATATGAATGACTTGAGGGCAGAAAACTGCAAACACACTTCCCAGATCAGCCAGTTGTCAAAGTACCAAATCAAAAAGGGAAAATAAAATGAGGCAAGCTACATGCAATGCATCAGTTAGCGGCAGTTTCTCCTTACTCATATCTCAGGATCTCTCAAAATGTGCCCTTCCTTAAGAGGCTGTATCTTTTCAGACCTAAAGCAGCTAATATCCCCCGAGCTAATATTGTACATTTTTTTTCTCATCAGTTCTTTTACTATATAACAATATTTTTTTTTTTTTTTTTTTTTTTATGGGGGCCATAAACTGCATTGTTTTATAATGTTTCCTGGGGTGCACTTGTGGGGTGCATAATGTTAGTATGATTTTTACATACTAAATTACATTTTAATTTAGAAATAAAAGGTATTTTTGCTACCCTAATTTTAGCCTCTGATTTGAACGCTTTGTTTTAAGGGGCGTGTCTGCGGTAAGATGTCAGTGTAAACGCCCACTACTGTGATTGGCTGCTGTGAGACTTCAGTGTAAACGCCCACTGCTGTGATTGGCTGCTGTGAGACTTCAGTGTAAACGTCCACTGCTGTGATTGGCTGCTGTGAGACTTCAATGTAAACGCCCACTGCTGTGATTGGGTGCTGTGAGACTTCAGTGTAAACGCCCACTGCTGTGATTGGCTGCTGTGAGACTTCAGTGTAAACGCCCACTGCTGTGATTGGCTGCTGTGATTGGCTGCTGTGAGACTTCAGTGTAAACGCCCACTGCTGTGATTGGCTGCTGTGGGACTTCAGTGTAAACGCCGACTGCTGTGATTGGCTGCTGTGAGACTTCAGTGTAAACGCCCACTGCTGTGATTGGCTGCTGTGAGACGTCAGTGTAAACGCCCACTGCTGTGATTGGCTGCTGTGAGACGTCAGTGTAAAC
Organism: Rhinogobio ventralis; assembly: GCA_039654625.1. NCBI lineage: Eukaryota > Metazoa > Chordata > Actinopteri > Cypriniformes > Gobionidae > Rhinogobio > Rhinogobio ventralis. The sequence goes on from CM077215.1 coordinate 31,839,711, forward strand.
GCCCACTGCTGTGATTGGCTGCTGTGAGACTTCAGTGTAAACGCCCACTGCTGTGATTGGCTGCTGTGGGACTTCAGTGTAAACGCCCACTGCTGTGATTGGCTGCTGTGAGACTTCAGTGTAAACGCCCACTGCTGTGATTGGCTGCTGTGAGACTTCAGTGTAAACGCCCACTGCTGTGATTGGCTGCTGTGAGACTTCAGTGTAAACGCCCACTGCTGTGATTGGCTAATGTGAGACGTCAGTGTAAACGCCCACTGCTGTGATTGGCTGCTTTGAGACTTCAGTGTAAACGCCACTGCTGTGATTGGCTGCTTTAAGACTTCAGTGTAAACACCCACTGCTGTGATTGGCTGCTGTGAGACTTCAGTGTAGTGTAAACACCCACTGCTGTGATTGGCTGCTGTGAGTCTTCAATGTAAATGCCCACTGCTGTGATTGGTTGCTGTGAGACTTCAGCGTAAACGCCCACTGTTGTGATTGGCTGCTGTGAGACTTCAGTGTAAACGCCCACTGCTGTGAGACTTCAGTGTAAACGTCCACTGCTGTGATTGGCTGCTGTGAGACTTCAGTGTAAACACCCACTGCTGTGATTGGCTGCTGTGAGTCTTCAATGTAAACGCCCACTGCTGTGATTGGCTGCTGTGAGACGTCAGTGTAAACGCCCACTGCTGTGATTGGCTGCTGTGAGACTTCAGTGTAAACACCCACTGCTGTGATTGGCTGCTGTGAGACTTCAGTGTAAACGCCCACTGCTGTGATTGGCTGCTGTGGGACTTCAGTGTAAACGCCCACTGCTGTGATTGGCTGCTGTCAGACTTCAGTGTAAACGCCCACTGCTGTGATTGGCTGCTGTGAGACTTCAGTGTAAACGTCCACTGCTGTGAGACTTCAGTGTAAACGCCCACTGCTGTGATTGGCTGCTGTGAGACTTCAGTGTTAACGCCCACTGCTGTGATTGGCTGCTGTGAGACTTCAGTGTAAACGTCCACTGCTGTGAGACTTCAGTGTAAACGCCCACTGCTGTGATTGGCTGCTGTGAGACTTCAGTGTAAACGTCCACTGCTGTGAGACGTCAGTGTAAACGCCCACTGCTGTGATTGGCTGCTGTGAGACTTCAGTGTTAACGCCCACTGCTGTGATTGGCTGCTGTAAGACTTCAGTGTAAACACCCACTGCTGTGATTGGCTGCTGTGACCTTCTGCAGAGGCAATCTTTCACAGGCACATTTCACAATGAGTCATTATCTGGGCTTGGTTACAATAAAAGCTGTTTTTGGACTAACAAGGAAGTTTTCAGTTCTGAAACTTACAGGATATTCTTTTAGTATGATGACCCCTTATATGTCAAAAGTATAATTTTATTTCTCAGTTCATGACCCCTTTAATTAAACAAAAGGCAGCACAACAAATACTAATCGCAGTATATTTCCAATATGATCCTAAAATAGGCTTCCTTTTCACCAAGCAAAATCTGATTTTAGGGTGAAATGTGACCTGGATTTGTTCTTGACAAGCTTCATGAGATTCATCCTAGTATAAATAGATTTGCAGAAAATGAGTTGGTGGTTATAATGGAGGCACGACCCCAAGATGAATTCCCAAATTAAGTAAATTAATTTCCTTAAAGAGTATGTCAAACCTCTCGTGGCTATGAGTCTAAATTTAATCAGACCAGAGATAGTCCTTTCTTGTGTCATTCGGGTAAAAACTTTGGAAAAGGAATTTTTTCTTAGTGGAAAAAAAACATGCAACAAATACAATTGCCATGTTTTTGTACTGTACTTAATTTAATATTTTCCATGAGGAGAGGCACTTAGATTATCTTTACAAAGCAGTCAGACCCTCTCATGCATGGTGTGCACAAAATAAATAAAGCAAGCAGAAAAAAGCCTAGGAAAGATCGTGCTTTCTGGGAGTTTGGTCATTCATTTTTAAGATGTCAAACGTTCTGTCATGCCTCATTATTTATGGGACATTTAAAGGGATAGTTCACCCAAAACTGAAAATTGTGTCATCATTTACTCACCCTCATGTTGTTCCAAACCTGTATGAATTTCTTTCTTCTGCTGTACACAAAAGAAGATATTTTTAAGGATATGGGTAACCAAACAGTTGATGGAAAAAAAAATACTTTGGAAGTCAATTGGCTTTCGTTAAAATATCTTCCTTTGTGTTCAACAAAAGAAAGAAACTCATACAGGGTGAGTAAATGACAGAATTTTTATTTTTGTGTGAACTTATCCCTACGTGTAAGCACAAAATCTCCAAAATAATGGTCTTCTTTACAACTGATCTGTTAATGAAGGTGACCAAGAAGACATGATTGACCGTAAGAAGGAAAAAGGGACAAAAAAAAAGTACAATATTCACACACAATATATAGAATGCAATACAAGTAATTCCCTGGGTATACTCTCTGACGCCCTCAAACAGCTCTGGAGAATCACCTAATGGGCTGTGTTCACATTACTAGTGCTTTTTTCCAATGAAGGGAACCGATATGTGTGCAGCATCCGTTCACGAAACGTGTCCCATAGGGACTGTTGAACTGTGCCGCGACGAGATGGAAAGCTTGCTGTCAGAGGAAAGGTAACGAAGCCTCTGTGTGTTTGCATTTCCCAAGCTGCAACTTTATTAGCATAAGTAGTCCGCCAGTGTAACTTATAAGGAGCGAGATTTCTGTGGAATAGAGACGTGGTCATTAATTTGCATTTTGCATAGCTTCCACATACTAGCACACACACAAAAAGTGCTGATATAACTTGATATTTCAAGCTCTCTCTCTTTTAATTGGACCAATCACTTATTGCATTAATCATGACCAAAAATATAAAAACATCCATCAAATTAAAGCTTCCCTTTTTGCAATAGGGCCCTAATGCACTATTCATTATTATATGAGTAGCTTGACTCATGCACTGAAGCCAGTGGGCATGTTGAAAGCCACGGCCCCCAGCACAAAAGCATCAAGGGCTTCATTTATAGTCAAAGCAACATCTCACACCGAAGGCACATAAAATGCGTCCATGTGACTAAACAAGGGATGGAATTAGCTGTCTGGAGACAGACGGCACAATATCATGAAAATTGCAGAAACACAATAAGAAGATGTGTGCAGTTATTATAGAGTCAGATTAGGAGGGGCGGGTGGGAGACGGGGTTTAAAATAGTCTTTCGAAGTGACTGTGGAGACGCAGATCACAGCGATGGTTTGAATGGCACGGCGCGCAGCGGAACAAAGGAGTGAACCCTCCACCTGCGGCTCACAGCGGCACTATGTTCGGCGAGAAAACAGAGAAGGGGGAATGTAAGGGTAATTTCAACTATTTGGCAGATGTATTCTGGGAAAGGAGGCGGAACGATTTGAACATCTTGCTCTGGACAATGGAACATGACTCATGCTTGAGTGCTACTGAAATACTTCAATACAGCCAGAACTGATCGATAGACGTTTATAAAAACAGATCTGACTGGATCGGCCATGTTCAGAGCTGTGAAATACTCAATATACAGTCATCAAATTAATTCTATAGTAATGCAATACAAGCCACTGAACCATTTGGTGGAATAATATCAAATGTTTGTTTGTCGTTTAATGCCAGCTACACCGGCTATATTCATGGCGAGAAAGAGACAAAAAAAAACCTGATTAAAATCTTAGATTTAGATTATTTTAGATTAGGTCTTACTTCATTAAAAAATCTTGGTTACACTTTATTTGGTAACACTTTATTTTACATATGTTAGTGATAACAGTAAATTGTGTGTAATTACATGCAACTAACCCTCAACCAAACCCTAATCCTACCCTAACCTTATAGTAACTACATGTAGTTACTAAGTATTACTCAGTACTTAAATATATAATTACACTGTAACAATGACTCCGTAAAATAAAGTGTAACCCTTTATTTTAATGTGATGTAGTTATATTGTACTTGCTCAAATAAGTATTGAGTAATATTAATTAACTATGAACTTACTATAGAGTTATGGTTAGGCTTTGGTTGAGGATTAGTTACTTGTAATTATGCATCATTTACTGTTATTACTATAGTAAGTACATTTAGTAATATGTAACTACATCACCTTAAAATAAAGTGTTAGCAAAATCTTTTCATGAGAGTTAACTGAAAAATAAAGAATTCGTAAATTATTCAAAAATTTGATTATCAAAGATTAGCTATAGCCAAGTCATGAGATGCCATGTACAGTATTTGAGTGGCTTCTTATGGCCTATTGCTTTAAAATGTAATCAGTGAGTTTATATGCTGTATGAATTAATATTTTTATTCAGCAAGGACGCATTAAATTGATCAAACGTGACAGTAAGGGCATTTATAATGTTACAAAAGATTTCTATTTCAAATAAATTATGTTCTTTTGAACTTTCTGTTCATCAAAGAATCCGGTTTTTAACATTGATAATAATCATAAATGTTTCTTGAGCATCAAATCATCATATTAGAATGATTTCTCTGTTTTTACTGTATTTTTGATCAAATAAATGCAGCCCTGATGAGCAGGAGAGACTTCTTTCAAAAACATAAAAAAAAAAAACTTTTATAATAGGGTATACATATAGGTACATACTGTACACACGGCTAAAAATTACTTTTGCATGAACTATGAAATGTTAAGTTGCCCAGCCTATAAAATGCTTTTTCTTGCATTAAATGATATGTATCTTCAGTGGCCCAGATGGTGAATTAATCATAGGTGTACCGTTGCTCTCTGCAAATGTTAAAGCTCCTGAATTGCTAGCAGTGTAGGAACACGGGTCCCTCCGTCACTGGAGAACGAGCTAAAATATTCATGTCTGTTCACAGCAGCTACTTTCGTTTACAGTCATCGACTCTATATTAAAAGAGCCAGTAGTCAAGTCTCAGAGACACTGAGACTGTTCTCTTTACTCCAAGTACAAATATCTATCTAATTTTGTGTGTATATACACAAATTACGCAATTAGCCTGGTCGTCCTTCACAGAGCAGACACACACAGCCATATCCCTGAATGTTATTTATCTCTTACTAGATGTCAATGTTTCAGAAAGTGAAAAAATGTGGATACATCCATCCAGTGTGTGAAGTATTACAGGGTTCAGGGAATAAATCAGCGGTTTCATCACTCATCTGTCAGTCGAGGTATCCCGAGAGTTACAGGAGCCCGCGCGGAGCAGGAGAGATCGGATCAGCGCTGTACTGTTGTTCGGCTGTTCTTGTTAATAACTGAGAAGCCATTTACAAGATTAAGCTCGTAGATCAGACGGCATGAGTTATCTTTTGGCTTTTTAACCTTCTCTTAGACGCCTTGACTGACTCATTTCATTACTTTTAAAGTCAACATGCAGTTATTTTAAACTTTAGACATTCTACTAACTATAAGTAATTTTGCAGCTACATGTCATTAGAGTATTAGTAGACTGTTAGGTTAGGGTTAGCAGAATAAGTTGATATATAGTTGCAAGTTTACTTATAGTCAGTAGGGGGGTGCATCAAAACGAAGAGTTATGCCGAGTTCAGACTGCATGATTTTCAAACTGGTCGGATCACTGCTCTTTTCACATCTCACGACTATCTGGGGTAGCATCAGTCGCTGCTGTGTTCACACTGACCGATGGATCGGCGACAGGGGGTTTCACACCGCATGATTTTACAATAGGAAGAATCGCCGACAACTCAGTCTGGTGCGCAAACTACGTTTCACAAGCAAACACGCGAGAAGTGACAAGGAAACAACGCGAGATCACGTGTGCGTCAGACCGGAGTTCTCGCGCGAGACTGGAATTGTCATTAAAATTATAGCCCGCAAGAAGTTTGCGATCCAAATTGTCTGTGCGCTGATTTGCAGCGAAAATGAGAAAAAGAAAAAATGGCGGAGGAAATTATTGGGGAGACGCGGGAATCAATGATTGTGTTCTGCAAAGAGAGTTGGAGGTAAATAAATAATTCAGCAATGTGCTGCTGTTGCGGCTGGTCAAGCAAATGTTTGTGCTTTGTTTCTGTGTTATATAATTAGCACATTACAATTCAAATATGCTCATCTACCACGCAGGACATCATGACTGGATCACTTCCCAAATCGTCTCTCCCTAACAATTTCATATCTTTTTATTCGTTGACGAAAATGACAATAGATTTTCATCATAGTTTTTGACATTGTCTCGTTTTCGTCAGTGAAAAATTTAATTGACAAATTATTTTAAACAAAATTATCAGTGATGTCTACAGTAGCGTCAAAATAGAATAAATCCCCTTTTGAAAGTAATTTGACGTTTGAAGGTGGCGACAAGTGACTATTAAAAATGTATTTGCCATTGAATAATTCATTCAAGAGATTCATTCAAAGACGCTGATTCATCCAGTAATGAAACAAGTGAAGTCTATGAGTGAGTCATTGAATCATTCATTCAAGAGATTTATTAAAAGACACTGATTCATCCAGTAATGAAACAAGTGAAGTCTATGAGTGAGTCATTGAATCATTCATTCAAGAGATTCATTAAAAGACACTGATTCATCCAGTAATGAAACAAGTGAAGTCTATGAGTGAGTCATTGAATCATTCATTCAAGAGATTTATTAAAAGACACTGATTCATCCAGTAATGAAACAAGTGAAGTCTTTATGAGTGAGTCATTGAATCATTCATTCAAGAGATTCATTAAAAGACACTGATTCATCCAGTAATGAAACAAGTGAAGTCTATGAGTGAGTCATTGAATCATTCATTCAAGAGATTTATTAAAAGACACTGATTCATCCAGTAATGAAACAAGTGAAGTCTATGAGTGAGTCATTGAATCATTCATTCAAGAGATTCATTAAAAGACACTGATTCATCCAGTAATGAAACAAGTGAAGTCTATGAGTGAGTCATTGAATCATTCATTCAAGAGATTCATTAAAAGACACTGATTCATCCAGTAATGAAACAAGTGAAGTCTATGAGTGAGTCATTGAATCATTCATTCAAGAGATTCATTAAAAGACACTGATTCATCCAGTAATGAAACAAGTGAAGTCTATGAGTGAGTCATTGAATCATTCATTCAAGAGATTCATTAAACGACGCTGATTCATCCAGTAATGAAACAAGTGAAGTCTATGAGTGAGTCATTGAATCATTCACTCAAGAGATTTGTTCAAAAACACTGATTCATCCAGTAATGAAACAAGTGAAGTCTTTATGAGTGAGTCATTGAATCATTCATTCAAGAGATTCATTAAAAGACACTGATTCATCCAGTAATGAAACAAGTGAAGTCTTTATGAGTGAGTCATTGAATCATTCATTCAAGAGATTCATTAAAAGACACTGATTCATCCAGTAATGAAACAAGTGAAGTCTTTATGAGTGAGTCATTGAATCATTCATTCAAGAGATTCGTTAAAAGACACTGATTCATCCAGTAATGAAACAAGTGAAGTCTTTATGAGTGAGTCATTGAATCATTCACTCAAGAGATTTGTTCAAAAACACTGATTCATCCAGTAATGAAACAAGTGAAGTCTATGAGTGAGTCATTGAATCATTCATTCAAGAGATTCATTAAACGACGCTGATTCATCCAGTAATGAAACAAGTGAAGTCTATGATTGAGTCATTGAATCATTCACTCAAGAGATTTGTTCAAAAACACTGATTCATCCAGTAATGAAACAAGTGAAGTCTTTATGAGTGATTCATTGAATCATTCATTTAAGAGATTCATTAAAAGACACTGATTCATCCAGTAATGAAACAAGTGAAGTCTATGAGTGAGTCATTGAATCATTCATTCAAGAGATTCATTAAAAGACGCTGATTCATCCAGTAATGAAACAAGTGAAGTCTTTATGAGTGTCATTGAATCATTCACTCAAGAGATTCATTCAAAAACACTGATTCATCCAGTAATGAAACAAGTGAAGTCTTTGTGAGTGAGTCATTGAATCATTCATTCAAGAGATTCATTAAAAGACACTGATTCATCCAGTAATGAAACAAGTGAAGTCTATGAGTGAGTCATTGAATCATTCATTCAAGAGATTCATTAAAAGACGCTGATTCATCCAGTAATGAAACAAGTGAAGTCTTTATGAGTGAGTCATTGAATCATTCACTCAAGAGATTCATTCAAAAACACTGATTCATCCAGTAATGAAACAAGTGAAGTCTTTATGAGTGAGTCATTGAATCATTCATTCAAGAGATTCATTAAAAGACACTGATTCATCCAGTAATGAAACAAGTGAAGTCTTTATGAGTGAGTCATTGAATCATTCATTCAAGAGATTCATTAAAAGACACTGATTCATCCAGTAATGAAACAAGTGAAGTCTTTATGAGTGAGTCATTGAATCATTCACTCAAGAGATTTGTTCAAAAACACTGATTCATCCAGTAATGAAACAAGTGAAGTCTTTGAGTGAGTCATTGAATCATTCATTCAAGAGATTCATTAAAAGATGCTGATTCATCCAGTAATGAAACAAGTGAAGTCTATGAGTGAGTCATTGAATCATTCACTCAAGAGATTTGTTCAAAAACACTGATTCATCCAGTAATGAAACAAGTGAAGTCTTTATGAGTGAGTCATTGAATCATTCATTCAAGAGATTCATTAAAAGACACTGATTCATCCAGTAATAAAACAAGTGAAGTCTTTATGAGTGAGTCATTGAATCATTCACTCAAGAGATTCATTCAAAAACACTGATTCATCCAGTAATGAAACAAGTGAAGTCTATGAGTGAGTCATTGAATCATTCATTCAAGAGATTCATTAAAAGACGCTGATTCATCCAGTAATGAAACAAGTGAAGTCTATGAGTGAGTCATTGAATCATTCACTCAAGAGATTTGTTCAAAAACACTGATTCATCCAGTAATGAAACAAGTGAAGTCTTTATGAGTGAGTCATTGAATCATTCATTTAAGAGATTTGTTCAAAAACGCTGATTCATCCAGTAATGAAACAAGTGAAGTCTTTATGAGTGAGTCATTGAATCATTCATTCAAGAGATTCATTAAAAGACACTGATTCATCCAGTAATGAAACAAGTGAAGTCTTTATGAGTGAGTCATTGAATCATTCATTCAAGAGATTCATTAAAAGACACTGATTCATCCAGTAATGAAACAAGTGAAGTCTATGAGTGAGTCATTGAATCATTCACTCAAGAGATTTGTTCAAAAACGCTGATTCATCCAGTAATGAAACAAGTGTCTTATTGGCCGGATTTTCATCACATGGTTCAAGTGACCCAATTCTGATTTTTTCCTCCCATGTGGCACAGATCGGATATGACCCATGAACGTGTAAGCAGGAAAAAAAGCACATGGATTCTGATATTCTTAGATCGGTTTTAGGCCTTCATATGTGGAAATAAATCTGATATGAAATCGGATACGTGCATTTGCCTCCGCCATTTCTCTTTAACAATTCTCGTTTTAGACTCTAATTCATGACCGGTGTTTTGTTTTGCACTATCCTCTGCGCTTCTGCGTTCGTCAATACGCATGCGTCAAGGGTTCAAGGCTCAAAGGTTACTCTTTCGCCGTAAATCGATGTGTACGGCAATCTGCCGGAAGTTAGTTATTTTAGTCTATAAACTTTTAAATATGGATATTTTCGCTTCGCTTCAGAAGGCCTTTATTAACCCCCGGGATCCGTGTGGAGCAATTTTATGATGAATAGATGCACTTTTATAATGGATAGATGCACTTTTATGATGTATAGATGCACTTTTATAATGGATAGATTCACTTTTATAATGGATAGATGCACTTTTATGATGGATAGATGCACTTTTATGATGGATAGATGCACTTTTATAATGGATAGATGCACTTTTATAATGGATACATGCACTTATGATGAATAGATGCACTTTTATAATGGATAGATGCACTTTTATAATGGATACATGCACTTTTATAATGGATACATGCACTTTCATGATGGATGGATGCACTTTTATGATGAATGGATGCACTTTTATGATGGATAGATGCACTTATGATGGATGGATGCACTTTTATGATGATAGATGCACTTTTATAATGGATAGATGCACTTTTATGATGGATACATGCACTTTTATGATGAATAGATGCACTTTTATAATGAATAGATGCACTTTTATAATGGATAGATGCACTTTTATGATGAATAGATGCACTTTTATAATGGATAGATGCACTTTTATAATGGATAGATGCACTTTTATGATGGATACATGCACTTTTATGATGAATAGATGCATTTTTATAATGAATAGATGCACTTTTATAATGGATACATGCACTTTTATGATGAATAGATGCACTTTTATAATGGATAGATGCACTTTTATAATGGATAGATGCACTTTTATGATGGATACATGCACTTTTATGATGGATAGATGCACTTTTATAATGGATACATGCACTTTTATGATGGATAGATGCACTTTTATGATGGATAGATGCACTTTCATGATGGATACATGCACTTTTATAATGGATACATGCACTTTTATAATGGATACATGCACTTTTATGATGAATAGGTGCACTTTTATAATGGATAGATGCACTTTTATAATGGATACATGCACTTTTATGATGGATAGATGCACTTTTATAATGGATACATGCACTTTTATGATGAATAGATGCACATTTATAATGGATAGATGCACTTTTATAATGGATACATGCACTTTTATGATGGATAGATGCACTTTTATGATGGATAGATGCACTTTTATAATGGATACATGCACTTTTATAATGGATAGATGCACTTATGATGGATAGATGCACTTTTTATGATGGATGGATGCACTATCATGATGGATAGATGCACTTTTATGATGGATGGATGCACTTTTATAATGGATACATGCACGTTTATGATGGATAGATGCACTTTTATGATGGATGGATGCACTTTTATAATGGATACATGCACGTTTATGATGGATAGATGCACTTTTATGATGGATGGATGCACTTTTATAATGGATACATGCACGTTTATGATGGATAGATGCACTTTTATGGACTTCATAAACGAGGCAACAAGTCACTGCCATTATAAAGCTTGGAAGAGCCAGGACATTTTTAATATAACTCCGACTGTATTCGTCTGAAAGAAGAACGACATGTACACCTAGGATGACTTGAGGGGGAGTGAATCATGGGCACATTTTTGGGTGAACTAACCCTTTAATGCGGCCTATGAGTGAGTCATTGAATCATTCACTCAAACCAATTGGTTTAAAAAAAAAAAAAGAATTAATTCAAATGAATACATTTTTTTTTTTTTTAAATGTATCCAGAATCGGGCAGCTCTATTATAATGTCTATCGAAATAAAGGGTTACCATGCTTGCAGCTCGCATGATTTTATCCATTGATAATGTGCTTGAGTGTGATGACTGATGTTAGCTCTGTGTTATTCAAGGATCATTGATTCAAGTCTGTATATTCCCTTGGGAATCACATTCTCAGGCACATCCAATTGTAGACCTTAAAAACTGAGAGTGGCGGCAGAAGGGTCCTCAGCTGTAGAGGAAAACTACTTTAACCTGCACCCATGTGACTCAGTTCGATATCTACATCAAAGCCTGAGCTGGAGAACATCGTCTGACAAGAGACAAATAACCTCCAGTTCCTCTCAACCTCTCATCAGTTGCAATGATCACTGTCCATGTGGCTTCTGTGACAGACAGCTGACCTATGGATTCCCGCTTGAATTGCAATTTATGGCCCCATTATTTTTTCAGAGGAAGCTTCTATGTCTTATGCGCAGTTTACCTTTAAGAATCAATCAGAATCACGGGCTGGATGAACTTCCCCACAAATGAAAAAATGCTAATCGGTGCATCACGATGAGTTCTCAGCATGTGTTCTGATGTTGCTTACTCAAAATGTGCACATTATGATGTTAACGTGGAATCCAATTATGCAAATGTGTTGCTTATGTGTGACCATTAAGACATTTTATCATTCAGCCTTCCTGCTTTACAGAGGCCAACAACTTTTTGCCCCATTAATAATATAAGCAGTGAAAATGATAATAATGGATTTACCAGCAGGGTTATTATAACAAACTAAAACTATTAAAAAAATTTCTGTTAATTGAAATAAAGCTGAATTAAAATAAAATATAATTAGTTGGAAAAACTAAAACTGAAATAAACCTAAATAGCAATATTTATACAAAAAATAAAATAATAATAATAATAGTAACTATCAGAATGATAGATAGATAGATAGATAGATAGATAGATAGATAGATACTCAGGGGACTCGCTAGGGTGTTGCTATGTGGTTGCTATATCCAAAAATCCAAATAAATTTAATTACTAAACTAAATAACTATCAACTAAATTACTGATCTGCCCATATTGTCACTATATGATAATTGATCATTATTTTCATGTTTAACACTGTGAAGCTGCTTTAAAACAATCGGCATTGTAAAAAGCGCTATATAAATAAAGTTGACTTGACTTGACTTGCTAGGGTACTTGGAGTGGTTGCTACAGTCTTGCTACGTTGTTGCTAGGGTACTCTGGGTGGTTGCTAGGGTGGTTGCTATGCGGTCGCTAGGATACTCTGGGTGTTTGCTATGCGGTTGCTAGGGTGTTCCTATGTGGTTGCTAGGGCACTTGGGGTGGTTGCTAGGGTGTTGCTATGTGGTTGTTAAGGTACTCAGGGTGGTTGCTAGGGTACTCTCAAGCCAACTTAAATGACCAAAGCAAATAACTAAACTTCTAAACGCAACTAAAATTAACATGAAAACTCAAAATATAAAAATAAAAGCTAGAATTTAATAAACATTATAATTGTATTAATAAAAATTATTATAGTTTTTTTTATTAGAAAAAAAATTATAATAAAACTAAAATAGCAATGGCCAGTACAAATAACCAATTTAAAAGGTGAAATGTGAAAGAAAACAATAATGGCTTTGCATTTAGAGTATGCATCAGAGGAGATCACTGTCAGATACTGAGATTTCCTCCTTACATAAATCAGGAAATGATGACTTTCTTTTTAAACACACACATACATAAATCAAGGGCAGCAGAAGAAAAGAAAGAAGTGATATTTAATGACAGAAATATGTCATAAACTGGCTTACATCTGTATACATTTAGAGCAGTATTATTATTTCAGCAGATATTTACATGGTAAGAAAAACTAGATTTGATCCTAAGGTGTTCTGCGTTTTTGCTAGGGGATTTCTTACCAGTCAAAGTCAGAAGAGTCCGCCCTCAAGATATTATTGACCAGCAGGTGAAAATGGTGCATATGGGTAGGGTTGCACCAGCCATTTGTAAGTTCTTTCTTAAATTGAAATGTAAAGTCCACACTAAAAGCTTAGTAACTACTAGCTAGTTTGTAACTAACTCTGTTCTTTATTCCGTTGCACCATTTGTTCTTAAAGGTGCAGTGTGTACATTTTAGCGGCATCTAGAGGTGAGGTTGTAAATTGCAACCGCCTACTGCTCACCGCTCCCTTAGAGAAGCTACGGTGGCCGACACAGGACAAAAATGTCATCTGAGACAGCAGAGAGTGACTAGCGCTCTGTAGAGCAGTTTGTCCATTTAGGGCTACTGTAGAAACATGATGGCGCAACATGGCGACTTCACTGTAAGGGGACCCGCGGTGTGTGTAGATAGAAATGCCCACATCTAAGGTAATACAAACATAACGGTTCATTATGTAAGGTCTTTATACACCACTGAAAACATAGTCATGTATATTATATTGCATTTCTGTCAATAGATCCTCATAAATACTACACACTGCACCTTTAATACAGAACATAGCTAGTAGGTCTTAAGCTCTCCGTAAAGTAATGCATAGTTTCATAATATGACGTTTACCATCAATGATCTACAAGCAGCTTTCAAATCGACTAATAGAAGTTGTGTTTAAATGCTGTGAATTTCAGTTTATCAGTTTAGCTTCTTTTGCCTAATGTAACAATTTAAAAATGTTTCCATTAAATACAATGCTATTTAATCATGACTAACTTGTATGTAAATAACATTCAGAAACGAGCATAAGGATAAAAACAATAAATATTGATACAAAAAAAAAAAAAAACATACAAAATGATATTTATTATTTATTATGACTGATTTTATTTGACTTGCACAATACTTGCACATAGCGGCGTGTTGTTTAGGACGTTCTAGTAAGTAACTTTGCAACTACATGTCAACTTATTCTACTAACCCAAACCCTAACCTAACAGCCTACTAAAACTCTTATGAGAGTTAGTTGACATGTAGTTGGAAGGTTACTTATAGTCAGTAGCATGTCTAAAGTGGACAAACAAAATAAAGTGTAACCTAATATTGATATATATCGGTCACATGGCCCTGAATTTGATCAAATCGTATCGCAGCATGTATTGAGGTATCGGCAAATATTGTTTCACTGGCTAAGAAAATAAATGATCAGATGACAAACACTGGATGAGTTACACGTTTTTGTTAGATACTTAGTACCAGGGGTTTGTTCTGCACCGTCCTTCTCCTGAAATATCTACTAATGGCTCTTTTGGTCCATTTAAGACCCATTAAATATGTAGCACTCATTTCTAAAATAGCATAATTGTTTCTCCCAAACGAGCCTGCGATACTTTTTCCTCAACCTGCAGACCTCCATGTCAGACAGAAAGCACACTTGATTCTTTTTCCATTAGCTCAGGATTGGCTCCAAAACTCAGTGAATTACAGTCACAAGCGTCGCTCTCGATACAGAACACCATATGCCCCAGAACGCACAGCTGTAATCCCAGTCAAACCTTCGGAGAGATGACTACAAGTGCCGTCGGCGGGTTGTTGGTTCTGTTTTTGAAGCAATAATTTTGTCTAAGCCCTCACAGTCGGGTTATATTTTTAGACATGTGAGGCGAGTCAGGTGACATAAACTAAAGAAGCCCAACTGTCAGCTGGAATAAGAGATAGCGTACCACCCTACAGCGATCCTGCAAAGCTCTCATTAACATTTTAATAGCATAAAATAACCAGAGCTGAGTGATCTCGAGCTATTCTGATAAAGCTTCGCAACAAACATGTCTCCTGTTAATTTTACTGTACAACTGTCATTTCTGTGCTCGTAATGATAGCTTAAACAATCACCAACCATTTCAATACGAACTACATACTGCAATAAGTTTTCTTTGGGGCCTAATGGATTAGTGCCATGAATAAAACTCCATACTAATGTAAAAATTCATGATTCAAGTTCATTTCAAACCTTAGCATGTATTATAACCCTTGAGAGTATAAGTGTTTTAAAAGGGTCAAGCATGGAAAACAGGATTTGCTTTTGCTATGTAGAGACATTTATATTTATAACACAATTCTCCTATCTCAGTCCATCCAGATTGTTTACAAAAAAACCCAGCAAAAAATGGGTCATTATGTGCCGGTATCAAATTTTCATGTTGCGATTAATTGCTGAAGCTTTTATCACGGTATACGGTATTATCACGGTATTGGAATAAGTTGCAAAAAAAAGAAAAAGTGTCGTCATACTATAACAGGTTTAATAACTTTCATATAACAAAAAGAACCGAACATTTAAATACAATAAAGCAATACACAAAAATGTATAAAGTAAACAAATATTTCAGACAGATTAAAGTGCAAAAGAATTATAAAGAACAATAGGTAACACTTTACAATAAGGTCTCAATGCATTAACTAACATTAACAAAGAGCAAATAGCTACATTTGTTACAAAGTTATTATTCTTTGATAACGTCAGTAAAAAAAAAATGCAACTGTTAATGTTAGCTCAGATCCATTAAATAATACAGTTACAACTTTTGATTTGAATAATGTGTTATTAAATTTAACTACGATTAATAAATGCTTTAGAAGTATTTTTCATTGTCAGTTTGTTAACTAATGAACTAACTAATGTTAAATAATGGAGCCTTATTGTAAAGTGTGTGACTGAACCATAAAGAATCAGAACATATTCAAACAATATCTAGGGCATGAAGTCCAGATTAAATAAATAGCCTTAAGTCTTTAAGTATTGAGTATTTGGTGATGTGATGAGCACCGTAGCGAATACAGAAATCTGAAATCTTTGAAACATTTAAAAACTGTTTAGTAGTGTGAGTCTGCTTTGTTTACGAGGGTTACCGGGAAACGGCTGCATTTCTGCTGTTCCATCAGCGCCATCTGCTGTCAGAGAGTGAATGTGCACTTTCATTCAGCGCGTCTCCTTCACTCGTCCCGCCATGCGCTGCTCATGCTCGTTGGGCTTGTTTACATCCGTGCGCGTGCCTCGTTGACCCAGCATACAGCGGTGCTGTTTGTTTTAAACGGTAGATGGGTAAAGTATTCTTAAAATGCATTCTAAAAATCGGAATAATTCGTAATAAATAATCATTCACGGTATTTTGATAAGTGCCCACGATAACAATATCGTGCATGTTCATTATTGTGATATATCGTATTACCGTATACCGGCACATGTCTAGTCATTAATTGACATTGCAACCATAACCACGTTAACTCTTTTCCCGCCATTGACACTTTTTCGCCAATCCATGTTTTCATTGTTACGGTAGGGGGCGCTATTACAGAGTACAGAATCTCCTGATCAAAACACAGGCGAAGAAGCAGAAACAAGCGATAGAAGCATTGCTGACACACATGAAAAATAACATGATCATCAACATTAAACATCATATAAATCAAAACTGCCTAATGTTACTGGATGAAATGTCACCCCAGGACGAGCTCTACAGGGTTCTTGCAGGTTTCAGTAAGTCAAATTTAAGACCTTTTTAAGACATTATAAGACCATAAAGATTACCAAAAAAATATTCAAAATCAAAGAAATTCTGAAAAAAATCATTTTATTTCAATGAATTTAGCCATTGAAAAAGCATTAATTTAATTTACTGATAAAGAAATCACATTAGTAACCTTCCACACCCAACAATGTGCCAAATGGCAAAAACCTTAGGCCCAAAATGAAAACACACACATCAGATAATCCATGTTAGATAGATAGATAGATACTTACCTCGGGATAATTACAGAGAGAGAGAGAGAGAGAGAGTGAGTAAGTGAGTGAGTGAGTGAGTGTGTGTCTGTGTGTCTGTGTGTGTGTGTGTGTCTGTGTGTAAGAGAGAGATAGTGAGTGTGAGAGAGTGAGTGTGTGAGAGAGAGAGTGTGTGTGAGAGAGAGAGATTACATTCCTAAATTCCTCCCCTTTAGCACCAATCTCAGCCTCAATGTTTTTGAGTTAAGCCATTTTGTCTTTGTACACCCCTTTACAAATAAATACAACATAAAGATACATATACAAACAGTGCTTTAAGTTGAGGTAGGCGACTGTTTGTTTTTTCCCGTTGTTGTTTGATTAACATTAACGACACAGACAGGAGCGGGTATAGGCTATATTAGGTTGCTTTCACTTTAAGACCTACAGTAATGCGCAGATCCAACACTGACACACGTCACAAACTTTTTTACACACAACATGACAAACGGCAAAATGTACATAGGAATAATGTGTGTGTTTGATCGTTCAAGGGCAATGAGCCTAGAAATAGACACATTCATATACACACACGAGCACTGACAGGCGGCAAACGCGTGCACAGAATCCGCAGCCAGTCCGACATCGGTCCGTGTGTCAGTACCGAACTGAGTTTGTGGTTTACAGCGCTTTTATTAACTCTTTTCTAGTGCGCAATCGCTTCGCCCGGTCCTTGGTGCTTATGCGAGACGGCGGGTGAGAAAGATTCCCCTTCGCTTTCACGATCGCAGAACTGGAAGAACTGGAGAACTGTTAGCTGAAGAATAAAATCTGTTTTATGTGTCTTTGGTACAATCCGAAAGATACTCGCGCCAATAACACGAAAGCTGATTGGCTGCAATATAAGATGCATGTTGGTCTCATTTGGGACTCCATCTACTCCATCTGTGTTTGATCATTGCTCTGAATCACATCCGGACGAAGTATTCGACAAAAAAACAATTTTCTCAGCTTATTGTTCAAAATGTTGCTTTTAACACTGGTGGGGAAAGAGTTAAAAGGGTCCTATAATGCCCCTTTTACAAGATGTAAAATAAGTCTCTGATGTCCCCAGAGTGTGTATGTGAAGTTTTAGCTCAAAATACCCCACAGATCATTTTTATAGTCTGTTAAAATTGTCACTTTTTAAGGGTGAGCAAAAACGTGCTAAATGAGCTGCTGCACCCCGCCCCCTTTCTAGAAGAGGGCGGGGCTTCAAGAGCTTGTGTTAGCAGCTCCGATTACCTCACGCAGACATACACTGAAAATATCAGAAACTGTTCAGCCTTTTATGTTCAAACCGGAGTCAGACAATGATGGAGAGACTCAAGAAGAAGAGACAACATGTAGAATGAGACAGGACGCTTCTGAAGGGTTAGTTGATGAATTTAAGAGTCAGTCATTGATTAGCATATTCTGTCATGATAATCTATAAACCGCTGGTGTGGGAACTGTTGTAAGATGAGCCAGAGAATATCTGCTGCATGAAGAGAGAACAGATATAGTTTAGTTTAATTACGGTCATAACTTATCTTCATCTTGCTTTTATGACATGCTATTGCATTTGTGTTCGTACTGTATCGCAATAAATGTGAAAGACGGATGACAGCTTGAGCGACTCCCAAATGTGCTTGACTACAACAACTCTTCCTCTTCTCAACATGGCCTTTGTTACGTGTTCTGGGGGCGGGTTTATGTAAATTTTAGGGTTAGTAACCCAGAAAGAAAGCTTGTTGTAGTCCCTACCAGCCATTTAAAAAGCTATTTCTGTAAAAGAAAATATCTCCCTTTGCTTTTAACTTTGATTGTCGTAACTTGATGTTGTTTATGCTCAAACAGCAACATTACACACTAACTACAGTTAAAAAAGTCAAATCATAATCAACCACCCCTTTAACAGACAACCACCGACACATACACATCAACAGCTATGCAGTATTTAGCAGCCAATAGCAGGACAGTATACAGATGGCAACCAATCAATACAGAGATCACAAGCCAACTTTAATTCTAAGCATGAAATGGAAAAGGAAAACGCTATAAAGTGTGAAACATGGCCCCTTCAAAGCACTGAAATGAATAGAGTCACAATGGTCAGTGGAATGTGTGTGTATGAACCAAGAGAAAGGTTTGCTGAAGCTCTGAATCCTGAGAGAATCTTTTACACATCTCAGCAGAGCTTGACGCTGTGAATCCACAACAGCTGAACGAATGTTCACTCCGCCACACATCCAAGGTCGTGACTCATGATTCATAAAGTCTATTGCTCAAAGGTTGCTCTTTCAGTGCTCAGGGGATTTCTCTGTTCGCACAGATTCATTAGTGGAATTTGCTAATGCAAGCATCACTACTATTTGCTCATACCTAGTTAATGATTTGAACAATAAGTTCAAAATTGACTGCTACAGAATATTATGCCGTTAATCATAAATGATTTATGATTAAATTAACTTGTGTGCAAAACTAACCTCCCGTCGCCTGCAAAAAGGCATCGGTTCTTTTTATGATGTGCGTCTCAGCGGAGGGTGGGACTAAATATCCTCCACAAAAAACTGCAAACTGACATTCAGATCTGCCTCCATTTAGGCCCTGTTTACACCTGGTATTAAGATGCATTTTGGTCGATCGAATCGCAAGTGGACGACGCTAAATACAGGTGTAAACAGGGTCCAAAATGCTTTGAGCTTGTCCACCTTCGACCATTTCTAGAGGTAGTCGAAAAAGCATTCAACCAGATTGCTTTCACAGTGTAAACACTCATGTGGTTGAATATGTTCGAACAGCCACAAAAGACCATCTAATCTACGCCTACTGACCTCGCATAAACATTATGGGAAGCACACTAGACAGACGGGATTTCAACCTAAGCTTGGTTTGAAGACGTACCAAGCACAATGTTCTCTCTCCATTCCTGATTTCTAATACGCACTCACGGCGTTCAGCACAAGTGTGCCGCACAAGTCCTGAAAAGTGAAGCCAAAACGCTTTGAACGCTGGATCCAGTATAGGTCATAAACCCCGCCCTCTTTTTTTTCTGTCATTTTAGGTAGTTTTTGTCACACTGGTGTAAGTTCAAGAGTTCGTTTTTTTGTAAATAAGTTTGTTTTTAGTTAGTTATTTGATACTATAAACCTCATGATTGACAGCTTCTCTGAGCGAAGTAGTCACTGAGGCACCAACAGACTTTTAAACAGAAAGCTTTAACTTTGATTTCTACATTTCCATAACTGTTTATTTCACACCAACATAATGAGTTGTGCTCTGCAGTAAACTGTACTAACTGATTCTGCAGGAGCCTTGATACCGCGGCTCCACTTCCGCTCACTACTGCGCAAACTCCAAGTCTGCGTCGTTTTTTTACAGTCTATGGTTCAGCATAATCTTGTGGCTATCAGAGCAGAAACGAAAGCTGCTGCTCTGTGTGTTTCTGTCGTATCCAGGTGCGTTCATAAGTAAATTGCGTGAGCGTAGTTCTCCCATTAGATCGAGAGACCTGAAAAAGCCCATAGACCCTCCCCTCGAAGAAATCAGGACAGAAGTGGTTGAAAGTGGACAAAAGAGACGGATTAAAACACCAGGTGTAAACGGGAATGTGTCCTCGTCTACTTGTGATCCGATCGACCAAAACGCATCTTAATACCAGGTGTAAACAGGGCCCTAGATAACAACGCCCATCTACAGTACTGTGCAAAGTCTTAGGCACGTTGGTAACGTTAATTGTAATAATCCAGTGAGATTTTTTTGTTTTATGCACAAGAAGTCTGACAGCAGCCGATCTGATCTCACCATCATGGAGTCTGTCTGTGATTACATGAAGAAACAGAAAAAACTGAGACAGACTAAATCCAGAAGAACTGAGGCAACGTCTCCCAGACACTTGAGGAAACCTTCCTGCAAAACTGCAGCACTGGGAAAAGTTTAGGCACTTGTCAGAATGCTTTAAAGTGAGAATGCTGTCAAAAATAATAACATAAATAGCTTTTATTTATGAATTAACTTCTATTAACTAAATCAAATGGATATTTGTGGTGACCACCCTTTGCGTTTAAAGCGGCTTGTCGCCGGCATCTGTTCCTGCACCTATTCATGGAGTTCTGCAGGAAGGTTATCAAGATGAATTTGTTCTGACACAGTTTAACTCTGAGTTCTTCATATTTTATTACCATTTTCTAAACTATAGCGAGTAAACCGTGATAATGTGAGAAAACGTTAAAGGTGTCTGAATAAATTTCGATTTGACTGTCACAATAGAGAAGAAAAGACTATCGCAACTTCTGTTTCATGCCAACTTTGAATTTGTGCAAGTTGTCCCACAACATTTGTACTACACAACAGTGTTTTTATTGTTAAATATTAGATAACTTAAGCAGAAACAAATCTTTTTTCAAATATCTCAAATTATAAAATGTTCTCCTGATAAGGTGCAATAAAACTAGTTACAAATATAAAGCCCACTGTTAGCAAACAATAAGACTATAGCACTATATTTAATTAATATTCAGTCCAAACATTGAGGGCAATGAGATGAACAGGGTAACAACAATATACTCACATAAATGATTCATTCAGGGTCACCTCAGGCTAAGGAGCGAAACACATTCTGAGAGAATCAGCAATTAGACAAGGGTGAATAATCAAGAGAAAACTGCTGCTGTTTCAGGAGGAAAGTTCAGATAAACAGCCTGCATGAAGTGAACGAGCAAACGAGAGTGGCGGGAAGGAGGAAGAGCGATGTTGTACACGCGTATGGCTCAGAGCGCTGGGGTTGTATATGTGTGTGGCTGTTGTACGTGGGGTAAATGTTGCATCCATTCAATTCAACGTGATGTAGAAAAGATTCGCTTGAATCCGAGAGCAGCCACTGAAGGTGAGGAATGACTTGCAAGATGAAAATGTAATTTCTGGTCACACAGCTGCTGAATTACAAAAAAGAAATTAATAAAAAAGAAATAAAAAAAACACTCACTCTTGACTGAAATGACCATGCAAAAACAGATTTGCACAAGAGCTTCAATTTAGAATGATTAAAAATAATAATAATAATCTGACTGTGTCTGAATGTACTGTGATTCTATATTAATGAGTCAACAAATCTAGTTAAAATAATTAGCTTTATTTAAAAAAAATCTGTGGTTTTTAAAAGAAATATATAGTGTTGCCGTCATGTAATATACTACAAATAATTAATTTCCTATTCACTATTTTTGTCTTGTTTTCCAGTACAAACATCTAAACATTCTTAAATCAAGATGTATTTACTGGAGAAACAAACGTACTTGTAAGGGGAAAAAAATAAAAAAATAAAAAAAAATATTAAATTATTTTAACAATTTAATAAATAAATAATTGTGAATTTATTTATTTCAGTGCATTTTTGCTGAAAACAAGAATATCTGCCAATGCTATCAGATACACTTGTTTTACCTTTGAATTAAGATTTTTCTGACCCCATTGGCAGATTTTTTTTTCTTGTTTTAAGTGTAAACTCACTTTATTTTGATACATTTTTTTGAAAACAAGATCTAACATCTTAAGTCATTTTGCTGGGTCTTGATTAAAGAAAGTTTAGATATTTGTACTGGAAAACAAGATCAAACTACTGAGCAAGAAAACCATTTTTGCGGTGTAGAAGCAATAAGCCACTCGAGGACGAGATGTTGTTACACACAACGTGAAGGCTTACTGCTTTATTAAATCAAGCAGCATAGAAATAAATGAGAAAATAATCTGCATATGAGGAGCGTCATCACATGCAGAGCCCTTTATTAAAAGCAGAGAGTATTTCCCTGCTGGTGTCGAGAACATCTCTCAACGGCCATCTCTATTTCACCTTGATCCTCATGAGATTGGAATAGGAATGATAAATAGTAAATGATCCCAACAGATTGAAATGGTGAGTCTGATCTGAGTGTGAAACTATAGATCGGTACTGCATATC
This sequence comes from Rhinogobio ventralis, assembly GCA_039654625.1. NCBI lineage: Eukaryota > Metazoa > Chordata > Actinopteri > Cypriniformes > Gobionidae > Rhinogobio > Rhinogobio ventralis. Next base: position 31,862,695 of record CM077215.1, read on the forward strand.
CTGAGGCTATTCATTCAATTAGGTGGTTAATCGTTTGAATAATGTTAACGACTATAAATAGTCTGATGATGCATGAAGTCTCTAAGAGTGAAAGATGATCAGCATGCAGTCAGATTATACGCCGCTAACTTCTGTACGATTCTGTTGAGAAATGCAGTGATGCTTGTTTGCAGGAGTTGTGTTTATTTCTTTGCATCTAGGATTTATGATGTTGCCGCTGAAGGTTACACCATGTACAGTTGTTAGTAGGAAAATGTCTGAAAATGGCAAAGTACATTTTTAGTCCTCTGCAATAGACAGAGCCTTGGTGTGCCACTCTCACTCTTAAAAAATAACTCTCCAAAGAGGGTTTTACAGCCTTTTATTGATTCTGTGAGTTAAGAAAACAGGCACTTTGTAAAACCCAGGATGGCTTCACTTTTTACAACATGAAATGACACTCAACCATTTTAGTTTCATAATATGAAAAAATTCTGAATAAACTGGATATTCAACCCACGTCGTGATGTATGCTGTCCTGTTCCAGTCTCCATAAGAACCCATTGTTAAAACAGGGTAAAAAGAGTGACTGAATTCAACAGAAACTTTTTAAACATTGCTGAGTTGATGTTGGCTGCCACAACACAACCACAATAAACTGAAGAAATTATTGGAAAGTATGTTTCCAGCACTTCCAGTTCCAGTATGCGTTTGCCTTGCATTGACATAACCGCATGAACTTCATCTCCAGAGCTGTCATTCGCTCACGTCCTCGCTGTCATTCGCTCACGTCCTGCTCACGGCCTCGCTGTCATTCGCTCACGTCCTCGCTGTCATTCGCTCACGTCCTCGCTGTCATTCGCTCACGTCCTCGCTGTCATTCGCTCACGGCCTCGCTGTCATTCGCTCACGTCCTCGCTGTCATTCGCTCACGTCCTCGCTGTCATTCGCTCACGTCCTCGCTGTCATTCGCTCACGTCCTGCTCACGGCCTCGCTGTCATTCGCTCACGTCCTGCTCACGGCCTCGCTGTCATTCGCTCACGGCCTCGCTGTCATTCGCTCCTCGCTTGTGTTGTGGCAGCCAGTATGCGGCAATTCAAGCTGTCATTCGCTCACGTCCTCGCTGTCATTCGCTCATGTCCTCGCTGTCATTCGCTCACGGCCTCGCTGTCATTCGCTCACGGCCTCGCTGTCATTCGCTCACGGCCTCGCTGTCATTCGCTCACGTCCTCGCTGTCATTCGCTCACGTCCTCGCTGTCATTCGCTCACGGCCTCGCTGTCATTCGCTCCTCGCTTGTGTTGTGGCAGCCAGTATGCGGCAATTCAAGCTGTCATTCGCTCACGTCCTGCTCACGTCCTCGCTGTCAATGCTCACGTCCTCGCTGTCATTCGCTCACGGCCTCGCTGTCATTCGCTCACGTCCTGCTCACGGCCTCGCTGTCATTCGCTCCTCGCTTGTGTTGTGGCAGCCAGTATGCGGCAATTCAAGCTGTCATTCGCTCACGTCCTCGCTGTCATTCGCTCACGTCCTGCTCACGTCCTCGCTGTCATTCGCTCACGTCCTCGCTGTCATTCGCTCACGGCCTCGCTGTCATTCGCTCACGTCCTCGCTGTCATTCGCTCACGTCCTCGCTGTCATTCGCTCACGGCCTCGCTGTCATTCGCTCACGGCCTCGCTGTCATTCGCTCACGTCCTCGCTGTCATTCGCTCACGTCCTCGCTGTCATTCGCTCACGGCCTCGCTGTCATTCGCTCACGGCCTCGCTGTCATTCGCTCCTCGCTTGTGTTGTGGCAGCCAGTATGCGGCAATTCAAGCGGTCTTTCGCTCACGTCCTCGCTGTCATTCGCTCACGTCCTGCTCACGTCCTCGCTGTCATTCGCTCACGTCCTCGCTGTCATTCGCTCACGGCCTCGCTGTCATTCGCTCACGTCCTCGCTGTCATTCGCTCACGGTCGCTCACGGCCTCGCTGTCATTCGCTCACGTCCTCGCTGTCATTCGCTCACGTCCTCGCTGTCATTCGCTCACGGCCTCGCTGTCATTCGCTCACGTCCTCGCTGTCATTCGCTCACGGTCGCTCAAGGCCTCGCTGTCATTCGCTCACGTCCTCGCTGTCATTCGCTCACGTCCTCGCTGTCATTCGCTCACGGCCTCGCTGTCATTCGCTCACGTCCTCACTGTCATTCGCTCACGGCCTCGCTGTCATTCGCTCTTCGCTTGTGTTGTGGCAGCCAGTATGCGGCAATTCAAGCTGTCATTCGCTCACGTCCTCGCTGTCATTCGCTCACGTCCTCGCTGTCATTCGCTCACATCCTCGCTGTCATTCGCTCACGGTCGCTCACGGCCTCGCCGTCATTCGCTCACGGCCTCGCTGTCATTCGCTCCTCGCTTGTGTTGTGGCAGCCAGTATGCGGCAATTCAAGCTGTCATTCGCTCACGGCCTCGCTGTCATTCGCTCACGTCCTCGCTGTCATTCGCTCACGTCCTCGCTGTCATTCGCTCACGGCCTCGCTGTCATTCGCTCACGGCCTCGCTGTCATTCGCTCACGTCCTCGCTGTCATTCGCTCACGTCCTCGCTGTCATTCGCTCACGGCCTCGCTGTCATTCGCTCACGGCCTCGCTGTCATTCGCTCCTCGCTTGTGTTGTGGCAGCCAGTATGCGGCAATTCAAGCGGTCTTTCGCTCACGTCCTCGCTGTCATTCGCTCACGTCCTGCTCACGTCCTCGCTGTCATTCGCTCACGTCCTCGCTGTCATTCGCTCACGGCCTCGCTGTCATTCGCTCACGTCCTCGCTGTCATTCGCTCACGGTCGCTCACGGCCTCGCTGTCATTCGCTCACGTCCTCGCTGTCATTCGCTCACGTCCTCGCTGTCATTCGCTCACGGCCTCGCTGTCATTCGCTCACGTCCTCGCTGTCATTCGCTCACGGTCGCTCAAGGCCTCGCTGTCATTCGCTCACGTCCTCGCTGTCATTCGCTCACGTCCTCGCTGTCATTCGCTCACGGCCTCGCTGTCATTCGCTCACGTCCTCACTGTCATTCGCTCACGGCCTCGCTGTCATTCGCTCCTCGCTTGTGTTGTGGCAGCCAGTATGCGGCAATTCAAGCTGTCATTCGCTCACGTCCTCGCTGTCATTCGCTCACGTCCTCGCTGTCATTCGCTCACATCCTCGCTGTCATTCGCTCACGTCCTGCTCACGGCCTCGCTGTCATTCGCTCACGGCCTCGCTGTCATTCGCTCACGTCCTGCTCACGGCCTCGCTGTCATTCGCTCACGGCCTCGCTGTCATTCGCTCACGTCCTCGCTGTCATTCGCTCACGTCCTCGCTGTCATTCGCTCACGTCCTGCTCACGGCCTCGCTGTCATTCGCTCACGTCCTGCTCACGTCCTCGCTGTCATTCGCTCACGGCCTCGCTGTCATTCGCTCACGTCCTCGCTGTCATTCGCTCACGGCCTCGCTGTCATTCGCTCACGGCCTCGCTGTCATTCGCTCACGTCCTCGCTGTCATTCGCTCACGGTCGCTCACGGCCTCGCTGTCATTCGCTCACGTCCTCGCTGTCATTCGCTCACGTCCTCGCTGTCATTCGCTCACGTCCTCGCTGTCATTCGCTCACGGCCTCGCTGTCATTCGCTCACGTCCTCGCTGTCATTCGCTCACGTCCTCGCTGTCATTCGCTCACGGTCGCTCACGGCCTCGCTGTCATTCGCTCACGTCCTCGCTGTCATTCGCTCACGTCCTCGCTGTCATTCACTCACGGCCTCGCTGTCATTCGCTCACGTCCTCGCTGTCATTCGCTCACGTCCTCGCTGTCATTCGCTCACGGTCGCTCAAGGCCTCGCTGTCATTCGCTCACGTCCTCGCTGTCATTCGCTCACGTCCTCGCTGTCATTCGCTCACGTCCTCGCTGTCATTCGCTCACGGCCTCGCTGTCATTCGCTCACGTCCTCGCTGTCATTCGCTCACGGCCTCGCTGTCATTCGCTCACGGCCTCGCTGTCATTCGCTCACGGCCTCGCTGTCATTCGCTCCTCGCTTGTGTTGTGGCAGCCAGTATGCGGCAATTCAAGCTGTCATTCGCTCACGGCCTCGCTGTCATTCGCTCACGGCCTCGCTGTCATTCGCTCCTCGCTTGTGTTGTGGCAGCCAGTATGCGGCAATTCAAGCTGTCATTCGCTCATGGCCTCGCTGTCATTCGCTCACGGCCTCGCTGTCATTCGCTCCTCTCTCCGTGTATGTGCCTATGCATGTTTGTATTACAGATGGGCGGTGACTTGTGATAACCTGTTGGAGGCTGCAATTGGTTCTCCCCCCTCACCTGATCCAGATATAAAGACCGCCCCAAACACACTGAGGAGGCCATCATTGTGCCATCGTGTCTTTGATCGTACCTCATCATTCCTTCGTATCGTTTGTTAGTCTAGAGTGTCGTGCCAGAGAGATTGATTGTGAGTGATTATTTGGAGTTTGTATTTGTGAGTGTGACTGTAGTATTTTGATCGTTGATATTTCCTGTTTACTTGACCCACGCCTGTTAGACTATCGACTCTGGAATTTGATTTTGCGGTGTTTGCTACAGACTTCTGTAAATATTACTTGTAAATACTTTTGTATATATCTTTGGACGTAGGAGGCCATTTTATTTTGTACATATTTTCATATTGTTTTTGGTTAGGGAGATTTTTGTTTTCTTTATTTTCAAAATTAGGGCTTGTAGAGGTTTAAAAAAAAAGGATTCTTCTGTTTGTTATTTTGGCCTTGTCTGCCCCTGACGCTAAACCCTCTTGAAGAAATAAATCTTTTCTTTTCAGAATCTCTCTGGTAGTGAGACTCAATTCTTCCTCTTCCTGTTGCGGCTGACCCCTAGACGGTCGTAACAAAATTGCTGTTAAAATGTTTCATGATTTCAATTAATTAGACATGCCTTTTGAATATTACAATTTAAATTTAACCATTAAAATGGAGAATGTAAAAAAAAAAAAAATCAGAAAATTTAAAACAGAATTTGGGAAAAAATAAAATGGATTTCATAGGGCCCTAAGTATGGCTTGCAGCACTTAAGTTAAAATACTCCCCATAAATGTATATGCACGCTCTTATCATTTTGAGGGCAAATTATCTTATTTGCTTATTTTCGCTTATCTTATCACTTATCATTTTGAGAGAGAAAAAAAACGCTTGTGCTACAGTACATTGGATCAGTGCATTCGCTCTTAAAGTGACAGCTGCCCACTACTCTTGACTAAATAACTTTTGTAACTTTAATAAAGATTATTGTATATTTATACAATGAAGAATATATTATACATTTGATTATTTCAGTACCTGTTACTGTACTGTTAGACCTACCTGAATTTCATGTTTATTTCATATGCATATTTGTTCTGTTGTATTTATGTTGGCCTGTTGAATTTTAAATGTATCCAATCCATGTTCACCAGAAATTATTTGATAGCAATAAACTAGTTAGTATACCTTAATGCATGCTTAATACGAACCAAAACTTCTTCAAAGAATCAACAGCTCAATTTTGAATCCTATGCAGCCACAAAAAAAGAACAGTAAAAACTATTGATGAACCTTTATTTATAAGACCTTGGAAAATTAGATGGAACAAGTCGGCAAAGGATGAATAATTTACTATCTTGGAAAATCTTTTCTCCTATTCTACAATAACCAAGCTGGTTCAACCATGGCGAAGCATCTGCCAATGCTGGTGGCGAGATAACATCATATATACATCACATACATATTGGTGTTCTCATCACGTAATAATTCATCATTAGCAACGGCTAATAAACAAAACAAATCAATTAAGAAGGAAGCCTGAACACAACTGTACGAATGAATCTGATAACGCCGTAAAGTACGCTCACATCATGCATCCTGTAATGATTAAACATCATTTAATAGATACAGATGCCCCTCTCATCTGCTGTTTATAGATCCAGCTGTTAGAATCTGTTAGATACACCATAATCGGTTATTTTCTACATGCACCGTTCACAAGCGAGCGTGGCTGTGTGTGTCGTACAGATATTAGCTGCCTATTAAGACTCGTCTCTCAAGGGTTTGTTAGTAACAGCTCAATGAAGAGGGATTATCCGTGCTAAATGTGTGGCCGTGGCTCAATACTCCTGCCCTCCAGCACTGGACCATTTGTGTAATTGGCTTAAAACTGCAAACCACATACAAATGTATGAATAACGTGTAGGGCATAATTGACGAAACAAAATGAAAGCAGTGGTGCACCTGCTGCACGCCTGGTGTTTATTGCTGCTCTGAGCTGGGTCATTCTCGCTGGCGGTCGCGGCTAAGTTGAATTTATGAGTGTTCTTAAGTAGGTCAAGCTCGTCTTCTTTTGAAAGTCTGTGTAGAGAAGAGTTTCTCCTTGGGGACGTTTATTGTTTGCGCTATTGTTTGTTTTTTCTGCTGCTCTGCAGCACTTGGGTCATCCTGTAATAAGCAACTCTATTCAAAGAAACAACAGAAAAATTGCATGCTGTCTGGATTTAATGGTGCAATCAAATAAAAAGTCCTCAGGATAATTAGAGTATGTTTTCATAAAGTCTCCTGAAGTATATATAATATTGAGCAAGCTTTATTACTACTACTACTATTGTTCATACTTGAGTAAAAAAAAAATACAAAATTAAAAAGAGAGATGCGCTGTTATCTTTCTAAGTGCAATTTTTGCTTGGTGGACAATCAAACTTATGGGGAAAATAAGTCAGATGTACTCGGATTTAAAGTCATAGATCGTGATCTAGAGACTTGATAGTAGGTTATCTTGACATGGACTAATAAGAAGCCACCTAAAACACCCTAACAACCACCTAGCAACCACTTGGACACTCTAGTAACCACCTAGCAACCACTCAGAATGGCCTAGACACCAACAGAACACTCTTGCAACTGCAAAACTACAACTGGCTGCAAGTTTTGCAAGGGCAACCACTTAAAACACCCAAACAACCACTCAAACACCCTAGTAACTACCTAGCAACCACCCAAATCACCCTAACAACCACTCAGAATGGCCTAGAAACCAACAACACACTCCTGCAACTGCAAAGCTACAACTGGCTACAAGTTTTGGAGTGGCTACCACTTAAAACACTATAACAAACAACCACATAGCAACCACTTGAACACTCTAGTAACTACCTATAAACCAGCCAAAACACCATAGCAACCACTTGAACACTCTAGTAACTACCTATAAACCAGCCAAAACACCATAGCAACCACTCAGAATGGCCTAGTAACTAACAGAACAATCTTGCAACTGCAAAACTACAACTAGCTGCAAGTTTTGCAGGGGCAGCCACTTAAAACACCCTAACAACCACTTAGCAACCACTTGGACACCCTTGTAACCACCTAGCAACCACCCAAAACACCCTAGAAACCACCTAGCACCCACCCAAAACACCCTAACAACCACTCAGAATGGCCTAGAAACCAAAAGAACACATTTGCAACTGCAAAGCTACAACTGGCTGCAAGTTTTGCAGGGGCAACCACTTAAAACACCCTAACAACCACTTAAACAGCATAGTAACCACCTAGCGACCACTCAAAACACCATAACATCCACTCAGAATGGTCTAGAAACCAACAGAACACTCTTGCAACTGCAAAACTACAATTGGCTGCCAGTTTTGCAGGGTCAACCATTTAAAACACCCTAACAACCACATAGCAACCACTTGAACACCCTAGCAACCACCCAAACTCCCTAACAACCACTTAGAATGGCCTAGAAACACTCTTGCATCTGCAAAACTACAAATAGCTGTAAGTTTTGTATGGACAACCACGTAAAACACCCTAGCAACAATTTAGCAATTACTCAGAACACCCTAGAAACCACCCAGGACACCACGGCAACCACCTAACAAACAGTTTCGCAGTGGAAAGCAGCTCTCATATTTTCTTCAGAAAGCACAGAAGTCTAGTTGTCCTCTAAAATGAGAATATAGTTTTTCAGGCATAACAGGACAGTAGGCAGCACTGTGTGTAAAAACAGTGTTAGAGGTTGTTAAAATGGGTTGGCAGTAGGAGAGTCTCATTGATATTGTAAGTGGCAGGGATGGGTGAAGGGTACACAGTCAGATCTAGTATGCCAAGCCGGGTTGTCTTTGACAGGCCATTCGACTCTGTGGCTTCTGCAGCCCCATTACTGCAGCTCGTACACAAGCAGCCTTCCAAGCGTGTCATCCAGACAGCCGTCAGGGCCTGAGCCTAATGCACTGCAGCAGCGGCAAAACAATCTCTGCCACCACCAGAGGGGATGTACGCATATGTCTACACCGCCGCGATTAGACTACCGCACGGAAAGAATGACACAACCTGGTATGCATACCGATCTCTCAATATCTCACAGAAGCATATGTGAAAGTATTGGCATTGTTATTCCATGATGCCCTCAGGTGCTGGTGAAGTTTCAACCACAACAGGTCGACAAATGAGGTCACGTGACTGGGTGAATCTCACAAAACCTGTCAAAAACTATACTTGACCAAAAATCTAACTATAAGAATAAAAAAAGAACAAATTTTAACTATTTTTAAGAGCATTATATATACACAACATTGCTTGTACAACTGCTTTAATTTATTATATTATTACATAAACATTATATTATAGGCAATTTTGCTGTAATGAGAGTATAAAAAAGACAATCCAGACACACACACACACATTACAGTAATGTAATGCAGGGGTATGTGAAATATTAAAGTCAAAATAAATAAATAGTCGAAATAAAATAATAAATTGTCTAAATAAATAAATAAATCTACATTTAAAAAAAATCTTCATGATCCTAAACGTACAGTAGGTTTCGATTTCTTTATGTAAAATTTTTATTTCTTCTTCCATTTTGAATTTAGAGATAAAATGCGTCTTCGCGAGATTTCCCCGACTAAGATGATCGTGGTAAGTGTCATTTTGCACCATGATAATTTTCTAAACAAATAAAAAATAATCTTATATTTTAGCCTTTTTACAGTTTAGGTTTCACAGCTTTAATTTATGAGGATTTTATTTTTTTAAAATGTTGCTGTAATGAAAGTTATATAAAAAAATAAATCACACACATCACATTACAATGTAATGCAGGGCTATGTGCTTAACTGTCCTAATAAATGTGTCTAAATAAATAAATACAAGTAAATGAACTGTCTTTATAAATCAATTGTCTGTCTAAATATGTAAAAAAAAAAAAAAAAATCCCTTATTTGATTTAGAGGTAATAAATAGTCTAAATAAAATAATAAATTATCAAAATAAATAAATCTACATGGTCCTAAACATACAGTAAGTTTCAATTTATTTATTTAAAAAATAATTGAGTTTCTACCTTTTTAAATTTAGAGGTACAATGTGACCTGGACATGTTTTCATAAGATTAAGAGGACACAGATGATCACGTCAAGTGCCATTTTGCTTACGTTTATGCGGAAGAACACCATCATCATTTTCTATTAAAAAGCTCCAGGAAGAGTGTTTGTTTGATGAGTGGACAGCGGAGTGCGTTTGAAAGGCAGATGCTGTGTTGCGTTCTTTTGATCTCTGAAAATTTCAGGCCGCTACTGGTAAGATCTTCTATTACTGTTAATCAGATCAGATTGATTGAATCAGGAGCTATCAGGATGTGATCAAACATGTGGGGACTCCTCACCACGGCTAATGTACTGTTCTGAGGTCAGCAGAAATGTGTGCGTGTGGATAAAAGGACGCTGACGTCTATCTGACAGACAGATGCTGCATGACATGCCTGTGTACGGATAAATGCAAACCTCTGAATAACCCAGCTTTTGTCAAAAGGGCATGTTGTCAACCACTGCCAGAAAGAAAAAACAGTTGTGCCCTTTAGAAGAATCAGCCAATCACAGCGCACCGATGACAAAGCTACTAGAGAGCTGATTAAGGTAAACAGGAGTGCATTCATTGCTGCTGCGCTCTATAGGTGATTCAATGTACCAGACATTAAAGATACAGAATGAACAAATGAAAAATAGACAGAAAGCCATTAAGGCTTCCATTGACTCATGAGAGCCCATTCTTTTGGCTTTTATTGCGCAAAGGTTGCATTTTCAAAGCTCAGGAGTCCTAATGGAGATCTCCATTAAGTTTTATTTAAATATCAACTATAGCTCCGGCTTATTTTAGCATCAATGCTTTACGGTTATTATTTAGGTTATAATTTGAATTAGATCAAAATTCTGTTTTCATTTTACTTTAAGTAATTTTTTAACATGTCTATATAATTATAATGGTAATTCTTCACAATATTTGTTAACATTAGTTAAATGTATTAACTAACTATTAGCAATACATTTGTACAACATACATTAGTCTTTGTTAATGTTAGTTAATAAAAACGCTCATGTTAACAAATACAATTTGATTAATAAAAAGTATTAGTCAATTTTGAAATTAACATTAAGATTAATAAATGCTACAGAAGTATTGTTCAGTCTTAGTTGTCTAATGTAGTTAACAAATGAAACCTCATTGTAAAGTGTTACTGTTTTATTAAGTTTATTTAGTCAAAAAATGTGTCCTTGGCAAACAGCTGAAATAACATTTCATTTATTGTTTATTTTATTTCAAGAAATGTAATTTATGGTTTTGGTTTTAGTTTTAATTAAGATAATAACCCTGATACACACAAATGAGGCTGTGATAGAGCTATAAAAATGAATCAGATCACTTGGTCTTGGAAGAATTTGATAAGAAATGTTCATATTTTGAGGTCTCAATTTAAAGTCCCCCTGTAGGCAGTAATTAGATCCCTAAAACTCATCTTTGATCACCAAAATTACATATTTAAATGTTTTTTTTCTGTTTTCTGTTTATTCATGCTTTAAAATAGCTTGAATGTAACTCTACACCCTTGCTTCATTTAGTGTACGCTGAACCATGAATATGCAAATGAGCCCCGCCTCCACTCACTCATACAGGCTCGTCTGCAAGATGTATCAGAATGATAATGCGTTTTATGTATCGCGCCCTATAACATCGGACACATAACGGTAATTAATATGATTAGCCTTTGGCTTGTTCTCAAGAGACTCCTCCACTTCGCAGCATAGTTAATGATATGCTAAAGCCCGCCCACACCTTGCCGTGACTGGTTACAAGGTAGTTTGTGATGTAAGGCGATTTCATCAAGGCGTTTTTGAGTCTTTTTCACTGCAGTTTTAAAGGAGAAAAAATACTCAGAACTGACTTATGAATTTGCACATGGTTTGTCTTAAAGCATATTAAAAACACCACATAGACTTATAAACAACATTAAACACTTGATGTTCACCACAGGGGGACTTTAAAGTAAGGTTAAGATCTCTTCTGAAACTCACATGTGAGATTACTGAAGGACTTCACAAATGAAATCTGAAAAGCAAGAGACTTACAACATTTCTCTTATTGCTGTCTAGAAGGAACAATGGAGACAAATGATTTTTCATTTCCACCGGAAGTCACCCTCCACCTTGACTCCATGCACCATCGCTCTGAGATGCCATTTGGACACGTAATTATAAAAGCACTTAAAGGCGGTGGGCGCACAGGCGCTCGTCTTTGCTCGTGGTGCTGTGTGCCCTCATTTAAAGGCATTAGAAACCATTTGAAGCTGCACCGCTGGTCACGCTTGACGTTGATGCTGCCCGGCAATGCAGAAAGTGACGTGGGGAGTGAGAATGTGGCGGGTCTGTTGATCTCTCTGTCACATCAAAGCTGTCCGATGGTGACACACACTTCCGTTGATAATCACATGGCGGACCAGAACACCTTCAAAACACAGCACTGCGTTTAGCAAAGGCCACGCACGGACCATTTGGGCTGACAATTGTGACTGTGAATTACACTATATTGCCAAAAGTATTGGGACACCCCTCCAAATCATTGAATTCAGGTGTTCCAATCACTTTCATGGCCACAGGTGTATAAAATCAAGCACCTAGGCATGCAGACTGCTTCTCTTCCGAGCAGCTCATCCAAGCCTTACATCACCAAGAGCAATGCAAAGCGTGGGATGCAGTGGGGTAAAGCACGCCGCCACTGGACTCTAGAGCAGTGAGACGTGTTCTCTGGAGTGACCAATCACGCTTCTCTGTCTGGCAATCCCATGGACGAGTCTGGGTTTGGCGGTTGCCAGGGGAACGGGACTTGCCTGACTGCATTGTGCCAAGTGTAAAGTTTGGTGGAGGGGGGATTATGGGGTGGGGTTGTTTTTCAGGGGTTGGGCTTGGCCCCTTAGTTCCAGTGAAAGGAACTCTTAATGCTTCAGCATACCAAGACATTTTGGACAATTTCATGCTTCCAACTTTGTGGGAACAGTTTGGGTTAAAATTTATTTACTTCTTAAATCAAGAAACATTTACTTGAGAAACAAATGCCCTAAGATATTGGGCCCTATCATACACTCGGCGCAATGCAAGTGTTTTTTTTGCTAGTTTCAGCCTAACGCAGTTATCATTTTCACGTCCAGCGCCACGTTGTGGGCATGCTGGTCTGAAAACCAGGTGTGTTCAGGAGCATTGTTGGAGCGTTGCTATTTTGAACTGAAAACGACTGCGCCATTGACCAACACAAACCTGCTCTAAAGTCAACAGCATTTTTTGTGTTATTTAAAGGGTGCATTAGTAATATGAGCCTATAAGCGGGTATACAACACGCGTACACTCTGCTTATTACACACACAGGGGTGCGCAGCAGCAGCACACACACATTTTTAAATATGAAAAATAAAAGGATTCCTCTCTGGAGAAGCGTTCAGTCTTTCCTCCATGTAAATAGTGAATCTGAAATGGTGCGAGAGCAACTGGCTTTTAAAGGGAATGGGAGATGAGACTCTGATTGGCTTATTGCATGTTATGCCCAACACACCCATGACTCATTAAGAGACTAGGGAAAATCCTTTTGGACCATGCGCCGGGTGCGCCGACCATTTTTTCCCCGTTGTTAAACTAGCAAAAGTGGATTCGGACACGCCCCAAGTGCACCTGCGCCACGAGCTTCAGACCATGAGCTCAGATTGGTAAAATAGGTCTCAAAAAGTATTGGAGAAAATAATGTATATTATTAACGGCAGATATAAGGCTTTTGAAGATGCTTGGAACCCCTTTGTGATTTTCTTAGAAAAAATAAACAATGGGGATATATCTGAGGGGACGTTAGAAGAAAAGTGTTGGATGCGTCTTGTACTAGGAGGCCTTAATTTAATTTTAATGCATTTAGTTTTTTTTGTGTGTATGTATTTGTGTGTGTAAATGTGTGTATATATTGTTTTCCTTTCTGTTGATTATCTGTATGTGAATATGTGAGTGTTTGTGCTGTTGTAACATGTTGTAACATGTTGTCTGGCGACTCTGTGCTCCTAATACTGTTAGGCCTAACCTCGGCTTTTGATACAGTTGATCATAACATTCTCCTCTCCCGACTACAATGATATGTGGGCATCCAGGGAACTGTCCTCAGTTGGTTTAAATCATATTTAAGGAAGTTTCTCTGTTAGATTGGGTCATTTTTCTTCGTCACCTGCTCAACTCTCCTGTGGAGTGCCGCAGGGTTCAATTCTTGCACCCATTCCTTTTTTTTCCTCTGTATTTACTTCCTCTGGGCTCCATTTTCAGAAAGCATGGTGTATCATTTCACTGCTATGCAGATGATACCCAAATGTATTTACCTCTGAAATGCACTATAAATAAACATGCTGCTCTGAAATCTCTTTTTGCATGCCTAGATGAAGTGAAAACGTGGTTCTCTCAAAATGTCTAATTTCTGAATGAATCAAAAACCGAGGTTATAGTTTTTGGCCCCCATGAAAACTCTGGGAGCAGAAGCATTGACCTGGACGTTTACTTCATCCTGCACTAAGAACTGTTTTTGGGATCAGAACGATCAAATAAATGCAGTGATTAGCTCTGTTTTTTTTCAACTACGTCTTCTCTCTAAGATTAAATCCTCTCTTAGACAGAGCTTCTGCAGGTTTAATGAAGGTAGATTTAAGACCTTTTTAAGACCAATTAAAGAAAATGTAAGGAATAAATTGGCGGGAACATAAGTCAATATGTCCAGGCACACAATGAGTTGTATTAGTGATACAATTTCCAGCAGATCTCCATAACTTAATTCATTTTACAAAAGATATCTTAAATAGCTTAGTTTGAGATAAGAAATCTTGTGAAAGTGAATTTATGATTAAAACAAGAACTAATATCTGCCAATCAACTTAATTCCAATGCAAGTCATTTTCATACCCAAATTTGCTCTTGTTTTAAGCACAAACTCACTGAATTTTGTATAGTATAGAACATATAGTTATTTAAACTGGGTTACCATGATCTACAAATGTATGATACTATGATACACTTTAATGAGCAAATAAAAAACAGAAGCAATGGCTGTCCAGTCCCAACTTGAACTGTCAGAATATTGAAATATTTCAAAATTTACAGATGTAGTTAAACTCAAGTGCTTTACTGTCAATTTCCATGAGACAAAAATCAAACACTTATTGTTGCCACTGTGGCAAATGACTCTTAAAACTGTGTGGCGGTTAAATATTCAGAGAGAAAATTATAAATGTACATATTTCAATATATATTTTCATATATTTTTAGGAATGAATGTTGAGTAAAAATGCTTGTTAAAACTGAACCAGGATATCAAGATATGAAGTTGTTGAGTATAACAAACAAGTAGCCCTCTATTATTTTATCCCTTGAGGTAGCCCTCGCTCACACAAATTTTGGAGACCCCTGATCTATACAATCCCACACGAAATCTGAGGTCCGGTGATAAGAGACTTCTCTCTGTCCCCAGATCACGATTAAAGCATAGAGGAGATAGAGCTATTGCCGGCCCTAGGCTGTGGAGCTTATATCAGATCGGCACAGTCTTTAACGGTTTATAAATCATCTCTTTTTTCCTTGGCTTTCAATTCATTGTGAGCTTCTGTCATGAATGTGTGGTTTGCCCTGTGTTTTGCTCAGCCGTGTCTGCTGTGCTATATAAATACAACAAACTTGAAACTTGTCTTTGTTTTGTAATCTAAAAAGTCTCAAAAGTATCAAAATGAAGTGGGTTTCTGCTGAAAATGCCAATGTGGTCAGAAAAATAAACTTGATTTCCCTTTAAAATAGGTTTATTTTTCTGACCACATTAGCATATATTTTTTTCATGTTTTAAGCATAAACTCACACAATTGTGATACTTTTTTCATAAAGCAAGACTTAATATCTTAAGCCATTTTGCTTCTCAAGTAAAGGCATCTTTATTTAAGAATGTTTAGATATTTGTACTGGAAAATACTGAGTGTGAAAATGTATTTCTGAGTATATGACGGGATTTGATTTTGATTTTATCCATCAGGAATTTATTGTAAATCATTTGATCAAACGATTATACAGACAAACTCTTTTAGGGAACAACGTGCACAGATGAATTATTCACAATAATACAAGAAACATGTACTAAGAAAGTAAATAGGGCCCATTTGATTTGATTTGGACTTTAAATGAGGTAGTGTAATTGCTTCTGGTGCTGTTGTTCTGTACTGAGTCAAATCAGAGGTGCATTTCATCAGCATTTATTCGGCAAACTTCATTTTTCCTCACAAAGTCTTGAATATTACATGCCTCACCGAGAGCTCCCAGAATGAGTCATCAAACCTCCGAGGCAAAGAATGATTGCAATTATAAAAAGAAAAGAAAACAAGAGTAGTGAACATACTTTAAGAACACAGGCTGTTCTGCCGCTACAGACCTTCTCTCTATGACAAATTAGAGGAACATAATAAAATCGCTTCAACCCATTCCCAAGATTCCCATTATGGGAATGTATTCCTCATTTACACAGTGTACAGTGAAAGTACAGGAGTACTGAAATACACTCACAGTCCCCGGGGAGTCTGTCGCCATGCAATCGATCTTCTTCATCCTGCCAGATGCTACAGCATGTGATTCCTCACACAGTCAAAGAGCTAAGAGAGAAAAACAAGAATAAAGCTGGTCAAACGGTCAAAATAGACCTGCAATAAACCACATCAGACATATGGATAATGGGATCTGCTCTGTCCATCTAGGCAACACTTTTAGGCATCACAGGCATGGAGGACCAAACCTGCAGAAATTAAAAATAAATGAATGAATGAATGAATGAGTAAATAAATAAATATACAAATATGTAAGTTGTTTGGTGTTTGTGAAAGAACTATCCGCTGGTTTTTACTTTGAAAACTCTCCTCTATCGCTCAGCTGGGGCACGTTCAAGCTCAAACCGGTGCGCAACGTTTTGCTACGGTTTCCGGGTTGAACGACATGTTTCCTGGAAACGGTGTGCAACATACGTTTTCTCTTGTTTGGTGGGTGTGTCAAAAAATGTCATCCCAATCAGCAGCAACATGTATATCAACCACACGTTATTAAAGAGTCTCGAAGGTAAGAAGTGGATTATCCTTCACTTGAAGTGTTTGTCTTTTCATCCTGAAATGCGAGGCAAATGTTGGATCGCAATAATAATTAGGAACCACGGTTTCCACAAATCCCTTCACTCGACTGGGATGCTCTCTTTTATTCTGGATGGCAAGGGCAGTGACTGTAACATTGAGGGTATTTTGCAGTATTAAACATGTATTTATACCGATATCAGCCTTCTCAGCTGCCATAGTTGCAACTCTTGCGTCATCTGAACAGCGTGTTCAACGCAACACCATTTCCGTTTAAAAAAACGTTTTGCAGCCCTCGTCTGACGATTCTACGCGTGAGCTCTCAACCAATGATGCAATGAAGCTACACAAGGACCGCCCTCCTCATTTACATGTTGCACGGAAAAGTAAAAATAAATGAATCAATAAATAAATAAATCTAAAAATAAATACATGTGGGAATAAATCAATATGAAAATATCAAAAATTCAAAATATTTTTAGAAAATGTATAAAAGCAGAAAATAATACATTAAGGGAAAGATAATACAACATTTAATTTGAAAATGAATCATTTATTTTATCAAGTCGTTTATTCTGTTATTTATTTTCCTATTACCACATTTATTTATCTATTTATTAATTTACATATTTATTTATTCATTCATTAATTTATTTATTTTTAATTTCTGCAGGTTTGGTTCTCCGTACACAGGCACCTTTACAAAATAAATAATTGCATAAACAAATGGATTACCAATTAATGCATAATCTCATAAATGACTGCATAAATAAACAAATGTATAAATAAATGCATTAATAACTCATTTCACCCACTGTAAGTGTAAACCAAAAGCATAAAATTCGATCACATTTTGGCCCAAATTAAATGTGTAATTAAGCAGCACAGCTGTTTTCAACACTGATAATAATCAGAAATGTTTGTTGAGCATCAAATCCTCATATTGAACACACAGCCGCGCACACCCGAAGCGCACACACCCGAAGCGCACACAGCCGAAGCGCACACAGCCGCGCACACCCGAAGCGCACACAGCCGCACACACCCGAAGCGCACACAGCCGCGCACACAGCCGCAAAAAACCCCAGCTAAGTACTTTAATGCCTTGTAAACTTCAAGCCACACAAAGATAACGATGAGGTTGTTTGAACCACAAGACAAAGAAACAAACCAGATCCCCGTTGTCTCAACGACCTTTAGATGAACTCTGAATATTTAAATTGGCAAGACAAAACGCATCCAAACTTAAGTTTAACCATCATAGAGTGAAAGTTTATTGGACGCGTTTTGTCTTGCCAATTTAAATATTCAAAAGATTTTAAATGTGAAAGAGGCGAAAATTGGCCCATTGGCACAACCGCACACACCCGAAGCGCACACAGCCGCACACACCCGAAGTGCACACAGCCGCGCACACAGCCGCGCACACAGCCGCGCACACAGCCGCACACACCCGAAGCGCACACACTTCAAAAGATTTTAAATGTGAAAGAGGCGAAAATTGGCCCTTGCGCGCTGTTATCTGTGTGCACAGCCGCACACAGCCCCGCACGCACCTGAAGCGCACACAGCCGCGCACACCCGAAGCGCACACACCCGAAGCACACACAGCCGAAGCGCACACAGCCGCGCACACCCGAAGCGCACACAGCCGCACACACCCGAAGCGCACACAGCCGCGCACACCCGAAGCGCACACACCCGAAGCGCACACAGCCGAAGCGCACACAGCCGCGCACACCCGAAGCGCACACAGCCGCACACACCCGAAGCGCACACAGCCGCGCACACAGCCGCACACACCCGAAGTGCACACACCCGAAGCGCTGTTATCTGTGTGCACAGCCGCACACAGCCCCGCACACCCGAAGCGCACACACCCGAAGCGCACACAGCCGCACACACCCGAAGCGCACACAGCCGCGCACACAGCCGCACACACCCGAAGTGCACACACCCGAAGCGCTGTTATCTGTGTGCACAGCCGCACACAGCCCCGCACACCCGAAGCGCACACACCCGAAGCGCACACACCCGAAGCGCACACACCCGAAGCGCACACAGCCGAAGCGCACACAGCCGCACACACCCGAAGCGCACACAGCCGCGCACACAGCCGCACACACCTGAAGCGCACACACCCGAAGCGCACACAGCCGTGCACGCAAAGTTTCGTTTAGTTTATTGATTTATAAAGCACATTTCAAAACAACAGAGGCTGTAACCAAAGTGCTGTACAGGAAAACGAAAACAAAGTTAAAACTGAATTAACACACTGGATCTAAACCTTGAGGACACACGAAAAAAAATGTACACCCTCAATTAGAACAAAGAATACAAATATGTTTTTAAAGAGGATTTAAAAGTAGAAACAGAAGGGGAAGATCTAATATTAAGAGGGAGACAGTTCCAGAGTCGAGGAGCAGCCACAGAGAAGGCCCAGTCACCTTTATTACGTGAGCGAGGAACAGAAAGAAGAAGTTGATTAGATGAGCGTAAGGATCTTGAGGCATTGTACAGGACAAGAAGATCACTGATATACTGCGGTGCGAGTCCATGCAAGGCTTTAAAAACAAAAGGCTAAATTTTAAAATCTAACCGGCAGCCAGTGGAGAGAGGCAAGCACAGGAGTGAGGCGTTGACGCGCTGCTGCGTTTTGAACCATTGCAGACGATTGACAGTTGAAGTAGGCAAACCCAGGTACAGAGTTACAGTAGTAATAAATGCATGAATAACAGAGCATCGTCTTAATTTTTGCAATAGAGAGAGAGAGAGAGGCGTGTTTCAGACAGCGCTTGAACACCGTATTGATTCTTCTTTCACGCTTACTTGCTCTAGAACAGAAACAAACTAAAAATTGTCACTATACCCATCTAAGTATTCTCTTGGTTATATCATAAGTGAACAGGTGAGAAAGAAACTGGATGTGTCAGTATATTCAGTCCCTGCATTCAGTCTTAAAGTGACAGCAGCCTAATATTCATGCTGTTGTCTGTGTCAGTAATGTTAATACAGCTTTAACAAAGTAAAAAGACAGTACAATGTACCGTAATAATTTGAAGGAATTTTCCGTATTTGTGTTTTACAGGTCTTTACCCGTATTTTAAATTACGCATTGCATTGTGGGAACAAAAACTGGTCTGCGCGGAAAAAGCGAGACGCAAGCGCCATCACACACGCAGATGATCTCGGCCAATGTTTCTTTTTAAAGTCGGATTTCGGATTTGTGGAAGCAGTTCTAACACTTCTGTGGTAAAAAGTGAGAATTATATTTTGTTAAATGTCAAATACGCCGTTTACGTAACGTTATTTAGTTGTCATCCGGCTTGTTTGGCAAATGAATGCGTGAACCGTCGGTTTATCATTTTTTGCGTATCGTCACACACTGAAAGATTTAGTTCATACTCGTGGAGGTTCCCGGATTGTATACGTGTTATACTGTCTTCACTTGTAATGTTTATTAACTTTTATTTGTCGGTGATGCGGGTCATCTCGTGCTGAGCGTATCGTTTCAAGCATCCAGGTGCAGTAACGTTAACCAGCTGTGGAAAAGTGCCGTAACGTTAGGCCTGTATTGTGTTTAGAGCAGTTTAATGCCTTCGTACAAAAGCTACCAGAGGAACTGTCAAGAGAAGGAAAGGGTTGAAAGGGTTGGAGATACAACGTGAAGTGAAGATACTGTACAACGGATTTCTAGCATTGCGAAAGGAAAACATTGCCTTTTCTGTCAGATGAGGTGTGTTTAGACTTTTTATTGTCTTGTTTTAAACACACAGGAATGCATACTTCTGCCTGTAGTCATTCTTTACCAGATCCCTCATTACTGTGCTTCCCATGCATTCTCATTATGGGTTTGTATTTTGTTTTATTAACAGTTTTTATCACATTTAAATTGAAAGTCTGAGTATAGAAAAAGATGGTTGCTGAATACCCCTTCAAAGATTTTTATGCTTAATGTTATATGGACAACAAATTGTGTAGGGAAGATCTATGTTTGGAGCAGTTTTCTGAAGTGATCATGTAATTTTTCATTTTGTAATATCTTATTTGTTTAAGGCGATGGGCATTCAAGATTGCGGTCATTAAAGAAGTTATTAGTGACCACATCTCCTCCCCCATTGTGGCAGTGAGCTACAAAATACCGGAAGATGATGGCACTTATCCTGGAGTTCATACAAAGGTAAGCAACACATTTATGAAATTGTGTAGATCATTTTGTTGTGTTACTGTTTATTTTAGTAGAAAATAATAAAACCACATAAGATGTATTTGAAGCAAAAGGAGTCCATTGGAAACACAAAGTTATATACAGTGTTTGAACTGGAAAGTATTAGGGATCAACTGATAATTTAATGAACTTAAAATACTGTATGATTGATATGATATGTTTTCCATCTCAGCTTGGTCTGCATTTTACTCTGTAGTTTAGTTTCATTCATTTAATTTCTTGTGTAACTAAATAATATATGTTTCTTTAAATAACTTTCCAGAAATCCTGAATGAGGGTCGACAAGGCTGTGATGAAGGAAACCACATTCCTCCAAGACTGCTGAAGTTCCTGTATGAACAACTTATAAAATCCATGTCAAATTTTAGCTTTTGTCAAATCGTATAATGGAACTTTAAAGGGACAGTTCACCCAAAAAATGACTTTACAATCGGAGTTAAATTAAAAATGTCCTGGCTAATCCAAGCTTTATAAATGGCAGTGAATGGCAGCCCAAAATGCATAAAAATAATCCACACGACTCCGGGGGGTTAATAAAGGCCTTCTGAAGCAAAGACATTTGACATAAGACATTTGTGTAAGAAAAATATCCATATTTAACACGTTATAAAGTAAAATATCTAGCTTCTGCCAGACCGCCTTCTGTATTCAACTTATGAAGAAAGTGTAACGCCTCTCGCAGTTTACACTACGTCCAACGTCATCGTCACGGCAGTTACACTTCCTTCGTAAGTTGAATACGGAAGGCGGTGACTTTATTGCATCAGACATGTCAATTTGCTCACAGCTGATTGGTCCAATTTCAGTTTGAGATCTCTTATCCCGAACATAACCTGCTCCGGAGCAGGTTAGCTGTGGAGCTTAAGTTACTATGGCGATGAACACAGCTAAAAGCCAAACCACTTTCATGGTACCTAAAACCCAGGATTGGCGCAATCTAAACTGAAACTTAACTGGCTAGCTAGAAAAAAGGGCTTCATGGTACAGGCCCCAGGTGTCTGTTAGATCACAACACTGGACTAGAGATTGTGTTGTTCTTCACACGCACGGTAACTGAATTTTTAAACTGTTTAAAGAAAAGGCTCAATAAAACATTGCATAGATAGATACACTACGCATCGATATCTCTTCCCTTTGTGTGGACGGAGCGCTGCGCTGTGACTCTGTGTTGCTTCAAGCTCATCATCCTGCACACGGGATGTGCATACGCGCTTTGTGCCGCTCTGTATCGGAGCCTTTCGTATTATAATACTTTTGCACAATGAAAGATTATTAATAGCCTTTTTTCTTCTGCTCTATCTATAATATGTTGCTGCCTCATTAAAAAAGCTGCGCTATACCTATATATAGTATATAG
This sequence comes from Rhinogobio ventralis, assembly GCA_039654625.1. Classification (NCBI taxonomy): domain Eukaryota; kingdom Metazoa; phylum Chordata; class Actinopteri; order Cypriniformes; family Gobionidae; genus Rhinogobio; species Rhinogobio ventralis. The sequence continues at coordinate 31,884,723 of CM077215.1, forward strand.
ACCCTATTTCTATAAATATATTTACTTGTTTTTCATGAATGTATTTTACAACAATGTGTAACATTTGACCAGATTTAGTGCTACACTTATTCACTTTTATTTGTTCCCCACTAAATGTTTTTTTTTTTCACTAAATGTTTAGATTTTATACAATTATTGTGCACTCATGATTTTTCTAGAGTAATTTTTGCTGCTGAATTACCCACTAGTCTAGGTTATAGCAGTATTTTTGTCATAGATTGTGATTTTTATATTTTTTTTAATTTGTTGTTTTTCTCTATAATGAAGTTGTCTGTATTTAGTAGATTGTGTGATTATCAGTTCAACACACTGAGGTATCGAAATTCTACATTGAACTTTTAAACAAAACTGCACTGGTATCTGTATCGGTATCGGCCGATACTCAGAATTTTTGGTATCGGATCAGTTCTGAAAAAACGGTATCAGTGCATCCCTACTTATTAGGTTCCAGCATTTGTAAGGAGTCAGCAAGAAAGCTGGAAACAGAGCAGCTGAGTACAGACGAGCTGAACGCCCACTCTAATACTACAGTTGAGATGAATCCAGATTTGCAGAGAAATGCAACTGCTCACAACAACAAACCTGAGCCAGCAAATCATGCAAATCAACAACAGACTGAACAAAAGAGAAAAGAAAGATGCATGATGTGTCCAAAACAGCCCACCAGCGAAGCCTCTGCCTAAGCAGCTTCCATAACGGACAGAGACCTGAAACCCTGAAGAGACGTATGATGAATTCAGAACTGCATACTAATCTTACTATTCATACTATTCCCAGGGCTGCTAACGATAGTGTTAACAAAAGCAAATGTGAGATAAGAACACATTTACTGAAGCAACCATGCCATTTAGCTTGCTTGTAGAAGTCTCTTTTATCGTGACGGGACTCATACCCGATGTTACGCCTAGTTCACACTACACAACTTTAAACGTCGGCAGATCGCTGTGCTGTTCAGACTACATGACTTGCTCTGGAGTCTTGAAGTCGTTGTGGTGTTCACACTATACGTAAATGATCCGCAACAGGGGTTACACACTACACAAGCTGACAACAACTCTGTCACTCAGCGAGTCTATCCGGTCCCCAAACCATGTTTTGTCATGAAAGCACGCGAGAAATGGAACAGGAAATGACGACCCTAACTCTAAAATCAGCTTGAAAATGCTATTTCATGAAACAGGTGAATTTAAAGGTACACAGTGTTATTTCATCAGTCAATCGTGAAAGTCTGGTGGTTGAAAGCTTTTTCAATTCTACAGAAAGAGCAAGTAGAGATTCAAGTAGGGCTGAGGACAAAGTTTGAGCGCGCACGCGTAACATCTGAGCGAGAGCAGAGCCATGAGATCGCTGCATATTGAGAGCGTTTTGTGCGAGAGTGAAAGATTCAACATGGATGCGTTCGCGCAGTACAATAATGCACTCTCGACAACTGTCATTATAATAACGCCATAGAAACGGCCTCGAATTATAAAAACAAGAAAAAAGTTGTGTCTGAAAGCTGCAATCATTTTTCTTTATTATTGGTTAAAATGAATAGAGAATATCCCGTGTTTTTCCGTGAGTTTTCGGGATCGGTGCCTGTGCTCCAGTGTTAATTTCTTTGGCGAATAATTTGTGTCTCAATTTTCATCAATGACCTTATTTCACTGATGAAAACGAGACAATAACTAAATAAAAAACAGTTTTGGATGACAAAAACTATGAGGAAAATCTACTGTCATTTTCGTCAATGAATAAAAACAAGAGTTTGTTAGGGAGGGACGATTAGGGAAGAGATCCCGTCAGAGCTGATGACCTGTGTAACCTGCGGATCTAACGGCGGGAAAACACGGAGCTGTTGAGCTTCAGAGCGGCTCAATCAATCAATAACACACATTTATGCAGGTTATTGTTTATGATCTAATGCTGAGGAATAATGACACTGTTTACTTTATGTTTATATAGTAATATGTTTTAGACGGTTGTAACAATGCATATTTGATCTCCTCATCTGAACTGCAATAGTAAGACATTTCAAAATAAGAGTCCCGGTGTATTTCCAGCTTGTTTATAATTAAAAGTCACGCATTATATATACGCTTTTATGGTTACACAATTTTCCCATTTCATTCATAGTCAGGAGGAAAGACTAAGAACAGTATTTGACACATTATTCAATAAAGTATCGTTATAATAGTTCACTAGCATTGTTCGGGAAGCAGACACACTCTGTCAGTTTAAATCTAGACTAAAAACACATCTCTTTACTATGGCATACACATAAAACATTTTTAATTTATATTTTATTCAAATTGTTAGGCTGCATTAAGTAGGTCAGCCGGAACCGGGAACACTTCCCATAACACCTGATGTACTCGTTACATCATAAGAGGAATGGCATCTATGCTAATGTTAGTCTCTCTGTTTATCCCGTGGTTTACTGCAGTCAGCCGGATCTGGGCCGTATCCAGATCAGATGGTGGACTAGCGCCCAGACATTACCAACTCATCCCTGAAGTGTCTGCAGAGACCGTGTCTATTAGTCTACCCTCTGAAATTGCTCATCGACATGGCATCCTCAATGGATCCATCTCCGGCGTGATGACTCCGATATTTCGAATAATCCGATTTAATATTACTTCTGACCTATAAGGCTGCCAAAATAATAAACATACACTGTTTGTTAATTGGCCAGAGGAGAACTGGCACCCCGACTGAGCCTGGTTTCTCCCAAGGTTTATTTTTCTCCATTAGGCCACCTGATGGAGTTTTGGTTCCTTGCCACTGTCGCCTCTGGCTTGCTCAGTTGGGGACACTAAACTTTCAAATAAATATCCAAATAAATTTAATTACTAAACTAAATTAACTATATCAACTACATTACTTGAATATATATGATAATTGAAATGAGCTGATGACATCAGTGTTTTCTCCAGAGCGGCTGTACAGCCGAATCAAATTCTGTTCATTATTTTCCTGTTTAACACTGTGAAGCTGCTTTGAGACAATCTGCATTGTAAAAAGCGCTATATAAATAAAGTTGACTTGACTTGACTAAAACCATAAAAAAATATTAATTACTTGAAATTAAATAAATGTTAACTGAAATAAAAAAAAAATAAACAAACTTATTTGAAGCTTTAGCTTAACCTGATATACTAACTAAAACAGAAGTACAACATTATAAAAACTATATAGATGTTTTTTTTTTTAATTGAGCTCTCTTTCGTGTATTTTTGCGCTTGAACGGTCAAAAACACAATTATGTCAAAATGTCAGTTTTGGCATGTACTCAAGTAACAGTCATTGAGTAGTTCACACATAAGGATTGGCGAGAGCTGATCACCCGCTGATTTGCCCCCGATCACAGCCCAAGCTCGTTTACTTGCAAATCGGGCTTAAAATCCTGTAGTGTGAACTTAGCAGCAAGTTTACTTCATCAGAAAAGCCAAAGTGTTTTGTGATCATAACATAGGTTTGTGCAAAGAATATATCTATTAAATCTACAATCTAACACCATCATCATTCAATTTTCCAGTCAAAAAGGAATAAAAGTTGTTGGTGATGTAGCTACCACCTCTAGCAGGGCTCCAGACTGCGACCAAATGGTGGCATTTTGCGACCTTTTTTCCTGCTGGTGCGACTAAATTTTGTTAGAGGTCGCACTGGTGCCTTCACCACGGTGCCCAACTCATGAGAGCTGCCATTTCTGTTACACATGACAAACATCAAACGGCAAACGAAACCGCGCTGCTTGTTTTATCTGTGCTCCGCGGACCGTTTATCAGCTCGGAGCAATAATAGACAGCACGAGCGCATACACGGGCCGATCTCAATCACATGACACCGTTACTACACCGCGCTGGAGATCCAGTGAGAAAGTGCTTGAGTGACCACAGAATTATTAACATCGCTACTGTGAGATCTAGTGGAAGCGTTCGGTGTTATAAACCACAGATATCAGATCAAACAGCGCTGACGTGGAGACCAGGAGAAACATTGAAACATTCAGGGGTTTCAGGAGCACTTATTTGACTTATTAGACATTTCCACTCCTTAATATATGGAAGAAAATATGAAGTCTCATGAAAAACAAAAACTTTTGTTCAAATTGTGACTGAATTACACAGAAAACAAGTAAAGAGTGCTCCTTTTAGTTCAGTATGATACTATAGAAGAAGAACAACAGTAGATTTATTAAGAGTAGAATATTTACATTTTCCCTATAAAAATGAGGTTTTTGCACATTACTGTTGTAAATTTTATTTGCATATCAAGTCAAGCTCAGTGCTTCACTGTTAAATTTCCAATAATCAAACATGTAATATTATTAGTAACTGCACTTATTAACAAAACAATAGTAATTTTATGATTAAATTAACTTAATGATACATGTTCCTCCAGCGCCATCTGCAGCACTTACTGGCACCGGTGCCACCGCTCTCAAATGTTAGTCTGGAGCCCTGTCTAGTGTTATTTTCAGTCGGAAACCGCAGTGATTTGTAATAATGTAAGAGGCGTGTTTTTTCCGATGAGCCCGTGTTGTGAAGTTTTATGGATGTTCTCCACTTTGAGCCGGTGAAAACACAGATCCAAAAAAACCTCTTCATCCGTCTCCTCATCAGCTAGAGAGGGATTTCAAAGCTCTTCCGCTGGCGTTCTCATCACCTGACGGAAGCTCAGGACAATTACACTCCGAAATGAGCCGAGATTTCCTGCAGCCTCTTTCCTATTTACCTACAGGAAATGAAAGACTGAAGAGAAATGAAGTGATGTGACAGTGGAAAGCCTGGTGCTGTTTCATGCTTGTGACTATTATATATATATATATATAAATATATATACACACACACACACACACACATACACTCACACAAGGTTCAAATTTAATACAAAAATTACATTAAATTAAACATAAGCACAAATAAATGAAATTAAAATGAATAAAACTGAAAACTAAATTAATTTTAATTTAATTTTATAAAATGGAGACTTTTGTTAGGGGTCAACATTAATACCATTTGTGGAGTTAAATAGGATATTTAGTGTTAAAACAACTGATTTCATCCATTGAGAACAGCGTTGTTAAAATCCTAACCTAACCCTAAAGCTAAAAGAAAAATGCCTAAAATAATTTATAAAAATATATAAACTAAATATAAAGATAAATAGGAATAGGAATGTTAAAATTAAATAAAAATGTCACCCCCTTTTTGAGAATCCAAACTTAAATGGCTGTAATTCAAGAATGCTTTGGAATATAGACATATGGTCTCGCTTTAAAGCAGATTATTGCTGAAGTGAAAGCACTTCAAAAAAATGAAAGTATGAAAAAGTTATAGAAGTTTACATTTACTTTAAATGAAGTGTACTGTGCTAAATATTTTTTATTTTATATAAAATATATATTTTACAAAATAATTTTTACTATAAAAATCAAAGAGCCATATACCTAGCCAAGCTGTGTTCCAAATTTGAAGTTGATATCACAAAAATTGACTACGAACGTCTCTACGAACACAAAAAGGCCAAGTACTCAGAGCTGGCTGCTGAGCGCCGGGAGGCTGGCTGGAAGACCACCATCTATCCAGTGGAGTTTGGATGCCGAGGCTACATGTCAACCACACGCCTTCTGAGGGACGCAGGAGTGATCGGAGGGAACCTAAAGAGCTAGCGGAGGAGTCCGAGAAGGGAGGAAAAGACAAGAGCTGGGGAAAGAAAAACTAACCCCGACAACAGCCACAGAGGGTAACACCTATCAGCTGCAGGGGGCCACTGCTCCGCCACCAGGAGACATTCCAGGATTAAAGGAGCGAAACGTTAGTGAACGGTGGTTCCTGGCTGATGACCCTGCAGCTGACCCGTGGGCACCGGAGGAGGTGTGACTGGCAGCAATGCCTAGCAGGCATTCCTCTACCTGTACATTTCACTGAAGTTCCCATGAGATTTTGTTGAGGCGCTGTACCAAAAATAGCCACCGGGTGTCATCCACATTTCATAAATTTTTTTGTGATGCATTGTCCTGCAACAAATCAATACATTTCTGAATCACAAAACTGTCACCAAATATGGAACCTTGAGACTCAGACCTTTCCGACGATGTGTGTTTTGTCAAGATTAGCAAAAGTTTTGATTATAAAGTTTGGTAAAATAAATTCTGTAAAATGAAACCTGACACCGCCCACTAGGGGAGGAGCCCGCTAGAAGAATTTAGAGTACCGTTTCCATGGTAACGCAAGGTCCGATTTCAAAACGGTTTTCGGTGAATTTTGAGTTTGTAAGCTTTCAAATGATACCTAATTTATGATTACTAAAATGTGTCATGAAAAAAAGGTGATAAAAAAAACGGAATTAAATAAAAATATTAAAATCGAAAAAAAAAAGTTCATTTAAAATATTAATAAATACTAAAATAACATCGATTGAATGGTGGAAAGTGTCTCTAAGGTGGTGGAAAAATACATAATAGTGATTGAATTTAGTCGAAAGAAAACTTTATAAGATGAAAGATTATTTAGATAAACAATTAATAAAAGTTCAATTAAATCTGGTCCATTTTATGTTTACTTTAAGTCTCCGGTTTCTCACAAGTTTCTCTTGATGAGAAAAATAAACCGTAATCTTACACGTGTCTCCTTTAGGGTTAAGAAGAGATATCAATGTGTGCTCAGAAAACACTAAAGTCTCAAAATATTCAAACATTTCTCAAATGATCTGAGCTGATTTATGTCAACTATTGACCTCTGTTGTGTTTCTTTCTCCTGATGAATTTCAGATGAGCCATCTGAGACAACGATGATAATTAAACAACAACGGAGAACTCAATTAAGCACAATGAAATAGCAACTTCCCAGGGATTTTATGACATTTTGCTTTTCTTTTTTTTTTTCATTTGAATAAACAGTCAGGCTGTTATTGAAAATTACAGATTGTAGTCCAACGACTCTTGAACTCAGAAGTCTGATGACGAACAGTCACTTTCAATACAAAGGGGAAATTATGCGTTTTGCTTTCCCGTCAGTCACACAATGGAAGAAAACCAAACAAGAAAAGTCCTCGCTGACTGTCATGACAGGTCATTTAAGACACAATGAGGCCTGTGATGTAATCCGAGATTTGCGTGAGTGGGGTGGAATCGCAAGATCTTTTCAATAGCTCTTCCACGGACACACATGCGGATAAGATTGATGGTTTAGCACAGCGGTTCGTGAGTCACTGTGGGTTATTTCTAAAATGGATACGAGTCCCTGCGATCCCCTACCGCTCCTTAAACCAACCCTGCGCTCCAGAAGACTCTCTAAATCACTTCAAAAGTCCTCGGATAATTGTGGGATTTTATACCATTAGAGTGCACTAATTCAGTTTCACTGCTACAGGCGCTGATATTAAATGGAAAATGAACCAGGGGGCAGAAATGGATATTAAGCTGTTTGAATGGAGTTTTTGGGCACACCCCGGCGAGACGCAGCCACCAGAGCACGCTTCCTCTCGGAGGGGAAGCTTTACTTGAAAGCCCTTCCTGAAATCACAGTGTGTCAGTGAGACATGAACGGGTGTCCTTGTGAGGCCTTATAACTATCTCACATAAATCATCATGATCAAGGAATGGCCTCCCTAGCTCCTTCTGTTTGATGCTGAAACTACATGTATCATTCAAAAGGTTAGGGTATAAAACTTTTATTCTGCAAGGATGCATTAAATCAAAAGTGACAGTAAAATACATTTACAGTGTCAAAAGGTTTCGGTTTCAAATAAATGCTTCTCTTTTAAACTCAAAAAATCCTGAAAATTATAAAGTATGACGGTTTCCACAAACATATGAAGCTGTTTTCAACATTGATAATAAATCATAAATGTTTCTTGAGCATCAAATCATTTCTGGAGGATCATGTGACACTGAAGACTGGAGTAATGATGATAAATTCAGCTTTGATCAATTTACACTTTACTATATATTCTAGGGGTGGGAATCTTTAGGCACCTCACAATCTGATGCGATTCCGATTCCGGGAGTCATGACCAAATTCCAAAACGATTCTTGATTTACGTTTTATTTTTAATTAATGAATGAATGAATTAATTTATGTATTTAATAATTAATTAATTAATTAAAGGGTTTGTTCACCCAAAAAAGAAAATTAGCCCATGATTTATTCACCCTCAAGTCATCCTAGTTGTTTATGACATTCTTCTTTCAGACGAATGCAATCAGTTATATTAAAAATGTCCTGGCTCTTCCAAGCTTTATAATGGCAGTGAATGGCTGTTTCTGTTTTGAAGTCCATATAAGTGCATCTATCCATTATAAAAGTGCATGTATCCATTATAAAAGTGCATCTATCCATCATAAAAGTGCATCTATCCATTATAAAAGTGCATCTATCCATCATAAAAGTGCATGTATCCATCATAAAAGTGCATGTATCCATCATAAAAGTGCATGTATCCATCACAAAAGTGTATCTATCATCATAAGTGCATCCATCCATCATAAAAGTGCATCTATCCATCATAAAAGTGCATCCATCCATCATAAAAGTGCATGTATCCATTATAAAAGTGCATGTATCCATTATAAAAGTGCATGTATCCATTATAAAAGTGCATCTATCCATTATAAAAGTGCATGTATCCATTATAAAAGTGCATCCATCCATCATAAAAGTGCATCCATCCATCATAAAAGTGCATCTATCCATTATAAAAGTGTATGTATCCATTATAAAAGTGCATCTATCCATCATAAAAGTGCATCTATCCATTATAAAAGTGCATCCATCCATCATAAAAGTGCATCTATCCATTATAAAAGTGCATGTATCCATTATAAAAGTGCATGTATCGTGCATCTATCCATTATAAAAGTGCATGTATCCATTATAAAAGTGCATCCATCCATCATAAAAGTGCATCCATCCATCATAAAAGTGCATCTATCCATTATAAAAGTGTATGTATCCATTATAAAAGTGCATCTATCCATCATAAAAGTGCATCTATCCATTATAAAAGTGCATCCATCCATCATAAAAGTGCATCTATCCATTATAAAAGTGCATGTATCCATTATAAAAGTGCATCTATCCATCATAAAAGTGCATCTATCCATTATAAAAGTGCATCTATCCATTATAAAAGTGCATCTATCCATTATAAAAGTGCATCTATCCATCATAAAAGTGCATGTATCCATCATAAAAGTGCATCTATCCATTATAAAAGTGCATCTATCCATTATAAAAGTGCATGTATACAAAAAAACATATTACAAGCAATAAGCAATAAACAAACAATAAAGAGTGCTTGCAGTATTTAAAAGGCACAATATGTAAGATTTTGGAATTAAAATATCAAAAACCACTAGAACAATATTTTGTTGATTTGTGTACTTACATTATCCCAAATGTTTCCAAGAATATTTAAATCCAGAGAAATAAGAAATCTTAACCAGGACATGGACCGTGTCCGTGCATCGCCTATCAATGACACCATATCCGCGGCAAAAAATTACATATTGTGCCTTTAAGAGTATCTGAACGATTTCCATTCAAGAGCTGTAAGGGATTTTTCCCTTTCTCAGATTTACTGTTGTTTGATTATTAATGACATCACAGACAGCAGGAGATCTAACAAGCTCCAGTCACACTAATGCACAGATCTCTTTTGAAATATAAGATGGGATTTGTCCCGTCTGTTTAATCCCTTAGAGGCATAACTGACTGTGTTTACATTAATTTTGCATCATAAAAGCATGAGGTGCAAGTACATTTAACCACTTACACACACAGCCGCACATACACAAGCGCTCTTCACAAAGCGCCCCTGAGTATTTGAAACTGAAAGCAGCCTTCTGTCAAGTGAGTTTCGTATTTTAATATATAAGCCCACTGCATTACAAACGACATAAATGATGCCTTCGTAGCTGGGCGAGACCACACACAGCAAGCGTAACATCAAGCAAAGCGCATCCTGTGCAATGAAGCCCACCAATGTCCTTGTAATTCACTTCAACCTTTCCTAACTTTATAAAAGATTGTTTTATTGACGGTTCGAGTAGTGTGTGTGTGAGGAAATGGAAACAAGCAGAATATGGGTGTTCCTAAAGCACACGCAGCAGCATCGTGCATCTGCGGTTAAAAACTTAGAGAGAGAATCGTGATGCATCGATTTTTTTTCTTCCACCCCCAATATATTCACATAGAAAACAGTTATTTTATATGGTATACAATTTCACAATATTACAGGATTCTGTCAAAAAAAAAAAAACGTAAAAAACTGTAAAAAAGTATTACAGACCCCAAACATTTGAATAGTTTACATCATTAGGGCCTGATTTCTTGGAGAGCTCAAGTGGAGAGAAAAAACACATTTTCCTGTCTGCAGTCTTTGGCATCACAGCTCAGTCAGTGCATCTTATTTTATTTAGTAAGTTGTTACCATCAAAATCAAACAGCATGGAAAAAAGTTAATCTGCAATTGACGCCACAGGAAGTTCTGAAGAAAATGTTTGTAGATCAGAATTTCTGTCCATATAAATATAATAAATGGGTATTATTGAGAGAAAAATGCATCTCGCATCACAGGAAGTAACTAAAATACTTCCAAGTAACTAAAAATGCTGAAAGAAAAAGTGACCAGTTGCATGCACTGTTTTAACCCTTGACAAATGGCTATTCAAATACGGATTATTTCCTAGGTTATTTCATAGTTATAGTTTACTTGCTCCTAAATGCCTCAAACCAAACCCTGAATATCATTCAAAGATTTAAATGCAACTAACCTGGCAAACTTTGGCAAGTCCAGTGATTATTTCTTTGTTGTTCAGTGCTGCAGTCCGGTACCTTTTACACACGACTTTGTTGCCATGCAGACTGATAAAGACCTGTGCACTCACACTGCAGGAAGTTGCATAATAATAAATGCAATCTGATTGGAAATTGGCATGTTTGTAAGTGCTTTCGGTCAGTGAACGGACTGCAGGCGGTCTGTGTGTGAGCTGTCGGACACCATTATGAACCCCTACAAAACTTGAATTATGATGCACGGAGAACATGCATACAAGCCATTTCAGGTTTGTTATTATGATGCACAATCTCTGTAATATTAAAGAGCCTCTATTGTGGATTTTTAAAAAAAATGACCTTTCATGTAGTGTGTAAAATAGCTCTAAGTGAATGAAAACATCCTGCAAAGTTTTAGGTCTGAAAGTGCACCGTATATTAAGTTATTGTCTCTCAAAAGTAAGAGTCGACTTAGTAAAATAAATGAATCGTTTTTCAAATGAATCTTAAGCCGTTTCAATGTGACGTCACGCTAAAATTTTTGACTTATTGCACGCGCAGACACCAGGGAAAACTTGAACACTGCAGCTGATTCCTGTGGATACATCATGTCTAGAAGACGCTGTGCTCTACAATAGAGGTCGACCGATTCAGCGGTTTTGCCGATTAATCGGCACCGATAGCTGATTGGTGGAACAATCGGTTATCGGCAAAAATCCATACCTATAGTTTTTCCAGGTTGCGTCCATAGACAGATAAATGGTCTGTGTGACGCAGTTCAAATGAGTAACAATTCGTGCTACCTTTTATCAACATCATCGTCATCTTTGGATAACTCAAGGTTAGTTTCACTTTTGATTTAACGTTCGTTGCCGCTTCCACTAATTTTTTCCTTCTTGTGTCGAGTTTTCTTTGCCAGCAAAGCTTCACGCTGACTGGCTGTTGTTGCGTTTATTTCTGCTGTGTGATTGGGTGTTAGAGTAATCTATATCGAGTAAAAATGTCCAGAGCTTATCATCGCTATCGACAAGAATTTTATCGCGATTCGATATGATATCGTTTATCGGCCCAGCCCTACTATTAGGTATTGGTCCTGCGCTGCCTATTGACTCAGTTGATTTGAATATGTCTATAATGGCTAACATATGTGCTTAGGTGAATGCTCAAGTTTAATACAATGATCATAATGCAAGGCAAGCATTCGCATGCATGTGAATTATTTTTAGCAGTTGTGTGCTCGGCTGTGGGGGTGTTGCAACGTCTGGGTGATGTCTCATCAAATGGTTCTGCAGATTTATAGCTTTACTACAGCATTTCACCTGTATTACAAATGTCGACAACGCACCGGAAGCCACCATTTAAGCACTGAATGAATGACATGCGCGCCTCTCGCTCCTTTGTAACATCGCGCAAGGCAAATAAGAGGGTGGCATCTAGTGGAGAAGACTAGTAATTAGATTTACGTTAATCTTATGTTTAATGTTTGCGGAAAGAAATATGAAAAAAATCGATTCGTGGCCTTTGAGAATCGATTTTGAAATCGACCACATTTTTTTTGCCCAGCCCTAGTTATCGGTATAATCCACTATCGGTCAACCTCTACTCTACAATGTGAATGTAAAGCCAGTTTTTTCACTGCCCAATGACGAGCATGTGAAGAATCAGTGGTTAAAGTTCATCTTTACAATGATACCACAGCTGGATAGCCCCGAACCTTGTGCTGTCTTCCCGTCAGACGACTGCTTCTTCACTGGCATAAAGTTGGCTTGACGTTGGATAGTCGCAAATTTAGGGATCGTCTCTAAAGTTACATACGACATTTGTATACACGTTTCTAACTACAATAGCATTTGAAGGGAATGACTTTAGTCATAAAACATTGCTTCTTCAACCTAAATGTGTTTCGTAAGCTGGTTGTTATTGAAGGATGGGTCAGTACCCAGTTTATTTGGACCAGCTTCTTCCTCCTCCAAATCACAACCTGTAACTGTATGATTAATAATTGTTGCTGTTATGTTCTCTGTAGAATACGCATTTAGTTGTGTGTGTTGTGTATGCTCCGCGCAGCTTGTAGGTCTCCGGCTAACCAGCGAACAGCAATATGTGTGTCAAATGTTTGTCGTTGTTAAAACTTGGAGTCATGGTAAAGAATAGAGCAATACGTTGGTGTACAACTGCAGTGCTTTATCAATACGTTTCTGCGTTGGGCTAGCGCATATACAGTGCATCCGGAAAGTATTCACAGCGCTTCACTTTTTCTACATTTATGTTACAGCTTTATTCCAAAATGAATTAAATTCAGAATTTTTTTCCTTAATTCTACAAACAATACCCCATAATGACAACGTGAAAGAAATTTGTTTGAAATCTTTTCAAATTTATTAAAAATAAACGCAAAAAAAAAAAAAAAATACAAAAAAAATCACATGTACATAAGTATTCACAGCCTTTGCTCGATACTTTGTTGAAGCACCTTTGGCACCAATTACAGCCTCAAGTCTTTTTGAGTATGATGCTACAAGCTTGGCACACCTATTTTTGGGCAGTTTCTCCCACTCTTCTTTGCAGGACCTCTCAAGCTCCATCAGGTTGGACGGGGAGCGTCGGTGCACAGCCATTTTCAGATCTCTCCGGAGATGTTCAATCGGGTTCAAGTCTGGGCTCTGGCTGGGCCACTCAAGGACATTCACAGAGTTGTCCCGTAGCCACTCCTTTGTTGTCTTGGCTGTGTGCTTAGGGTCGTTGTCATGTTGGATGATGAACCTTTGCCCCAGTCTGAGGTCCAGAGCGCTCTGGAGCAGGTTATCAAAAATGTCTCTGTACATTGCTGCATTTATCTTTCCCTCGATCCTGACTAGTCTCCCAGTTCCTGCCGCTGAAAAAAAATCCCCACAGCATGATGCTGCCACCACCATGCTTCACTGTAGGGATGGTAGTAGCCAGGTGATGAGCGGTGCCTGGTTTCATCCAGACATGACGGTTGCCATTCAGGCCAAAGAGTTCAATCTTTGTTTCATCAGACCAGAGAATTTTGTTTCTCGTGGTCTGAAAGTTCTTCAGGGTCCTTTTGGCAAACTCCAGGCGGCCTTTTACTGAGGAGTGGCGTCCGTCTGGCCACTCTACCATACAGGCCTGATTGGTGGAGTGCTGCAGAGATGGTTCTTCACAGAGAAACGCTGGAGCTCTGTCAGAGTGACCATCAGGTTCTTGGTCACCTCCCTGACTAATGCCCTTCTCCCCTGATCACTCAGTTTGGCTGGGTGGCCAGCTTTAGGATGAGTCCTGGTGGTTCCAAACTTCTTCTATTTATGGATGGTGGAGGCCACTGTGCTCATTGGGACCTTCAATGCTGCAGAATTTTTTTTGTACCCTTCCCCAGATCTGTGCCTCGATACAATCCTGTCTCGGAGGTCTACAGACAATTCCTTGGACTTATATAGACAGGTGTGTGCCTTTCCAAATCATGTCCAAATCAACTGAATTTACCACAGGTGGACTCCAATTAAGTTGTAGAAACATCTGAAGAATGATCAGTGGAAACGGGAAGCACCTGAGCTCAATTTTGAAATCTTTGCAAATTTATTAAAAATAAAAAACACAGTTTTTATTTTTAATAAATTTGCAAAGATTTCAAACAAACATCTTTCATGTTGTCATTATGGGGTATTGTTTGTAAAATTGACAAAAAAATAATGAATTTAATCCATTTTGGAATAAGGCTGTAACATAACAAAATGTGGAAAAAGTAAAGCACTGTGAATACTTTCCGGATGCACTGTATCATGACTGTTTGGGTGTTTACCACCGAGCTGTGGGCTAAGTTCACTAACATAAACATAAAACAACTTATTTCCTCTCTGAGTCTTTATTTTTAGAACAGAGCGGAGCACCATCATTTTTATAATACAATGCAAGCACTGTATACTGTACGCCGTGTTAACCAGCAGAAATATTTTGTCTGTAAACACCGCTAGTAACATGCTTCTGTGACACGGCTTTGTTCTCTGCTCTCCGTCGGACTCTGGCTCGAATTTGTAAGGAGGGGTTTGGAAAAATGAATCGTTGAGCTAATCATTTGGGAGTCGTTGAGCAAATAAAGTAAAAATAAATGCATATTATAAGACATTGAAAGTGTTTTTTGACCTTGCATGCATGTAAACCTGTTGTTAGGGACTCCCAAAACAAAAATAGGAACCTTTCAAATGCCATAATAGGCGCACTTTAAATATGAATGGAAATACAGACTACAAAGTTGGGGTTTCAAAAACAACCTGGTCCAATCAGTATCTAAGATGAGCTGGGCTGCAGAGGGAATAACCTCATCATATAGAGCAACAGAGAAAGCTTCAGAGAACAGTTTCCTCATCTGGGAACACATTGCAAATCTAGTTTGGATTAGAAACATCAAATCAATTTGTTTAATACTTATTATATTAAAGTTTCAATGGCTTCATCCATGACAAATGCTTGAGAATGTAAAAGTGCTTTATTATAAAATAGGGCCCTATGATTTCCACGATGCTGAAAGCGCAGACGGAATCACGGAATCCAGTCATAAAAAACGGAATTTACCGCATAACACAGAATTTGTATCGTCATAAATCATAAACACACAGAAACTCAAAAGGTCTTCACGGCACCCCGTTAAAATAAAAGTTCGGTTTAACGAAGAAATGATGACAAAAATATATTACTGTTGTACAGCAGAATTTAGCTACGTCTCAATGTAATAATAATACTAACACTAATAAAAACAACAATAATAATAATAATAATACAATATTATTAAAACTTTATTTTTGTTGTGCAGCACAAAAAAAGTTGTTTCATTTCATATGATTAAAAGATAAATTCCTAAATGCCTTCATTTGATTGCCAAAAAAAATAAAAATACACAACAGAATTTATAAAATTATATATATATATATATATATATATATATATATATATATATATATATATATATATATATATATATGTATATGTATATGTATGCTGGTCATATACTTAGAATATCATCAAAAAGTTGATTTATTTCACTAATTCCATTCAAAAAGTGGAACTTGTATATTACATTCATTCATTACACACAGACTGATAGATTTCAAATGTTTATTTATTTTAATTTTGATGATTATAACTGACAACTAAGGAAAATCCCAAATTCAGTATCTCAGAAAATTAGAATATTGTGAAAAGGTTCAATATTGAAGACACCTGGTGCCACACTCTAATCAGCTAATTAACTCAAAACACCTGCAAAGGCCTTTAAATGGTCTCTCAGTCTAGTTCTGTAGGCTACACAATCATGGGGAAGACTGCTGACTTGACAGTTGTCCAAAAGACGACCATTGACACCTTGCACAAGGAGGGCAAGACACAAAAGGTCATTGCAAAAGAGGCTGGCTGTTCACAGAGCTCTGTGTCCAAGCACATTCATAGAGAGGCGAAGGGAAGGAAAAGATGTGGTAGAAGTGTACAAGCAATAGGGATAACCGCACCCTGGAGAGGATTGTGAAACAAAACCCATTCAAAAATGTGGGGGAGATTCACAAAGAGTGGACTGCAGCTGAAGTCAGTGCTTCAAGAACCACTACGCACAGACGAATGCAAGACATGGGTTCAGCTGTCGCATTCCTTGTGTCAAGCCACTCTTGAACAACAGACAGCGTCAGAAGCGTCTCGCCTGGGCTAAAGACAAAAAGGACTGGACTGCTGCTGAGTGGTCCAAAGTTATGTTCTCTGATGAAAGTAAATTTAGCATTTCCTTTGGAAATCAGGGTCCCAGAGTCTGGAGGAAGAGAGGAGAGGCGCACAATCCACGTTGCTTGAGGTCCAGTGTAAAGTTTCCACAGTCAGTGATGGTTTGGGGTGCCATGTCATCTGCTGGTGTTGGCCCACTGTGTTTTCTGAGGTCCAAGGTCAACGCAGCCGTATACCAGGAAGTTTTAGAGCACTTCATGCTTCCTGCTGCTGACCAACTTTATGGAGATGCAGATTTCATTTTCCAACAGGACTTGGCACCTGCACACAGTGCCAAAGCAACCAGTACCTGGTTTAAGGACCATGGTATCCCTGTTCTTAATTGGCCAGCAAACTCGCCTGACCTTAACCCCATAGAAAATCTATGGGGTATTGTGAAGAGGAAGATGCGATTTGCCAGACCCAACAATGCAGAAGAGCTGAAGGCCACTATCAGAGCAGCCTGGGCTCTCATTACACCTGAGCAGTGCCACAGACTGATCGACTCCATGCCACGCCGCATTGCTGCAGTAATTCAGGCAAAAGGAGCCCCAACTAAGTATTGAGTGCTGTACATGCTCATACTTTTCATGTTCATACTTTTCAGTTGGCCAAGATTTCTAAAAATCCTTTCTTTGTATTGGTCTTAAGTAATATTCTCATTTTCTGAGATACTGAATTTGGGATTTTCCTTAGTTGTCAGTTATAATCATCAAAATTAAAAGAAATAAACATTTGAAATATATCAGTCTGTGTGTAATGAATGAATATAATATACAAGTTTCACTTTTTGAATGGAATTAGTGAAATGAATCAACTTTTTGATGGTATTCTAATTATATGACCAGCACCTGTGTATATACACTCACCTAAAGGATTATTAGGAACACCTGTCAATTTCTCATTAATGCAATTATCTAATCAACCAATCACATGGCAGTTGCTTCAATGCATTTAGGGGTGTGGTCCTGGTCAAGACAATCTCCTGAACTCCAAACTGAATGTCAGAATGGGAAAGAAAGGTGATTTAAGCAATTTTGAGCGTGGCATGGTTGTTGGTGCCAGACGGGCCGGTCTGAGTATTTCACAATCTGCTCAGTTACTGGGATTTTCACGCACAACCATTTCTAGAGTTTACAAAGAATGGTGTGAAAAGGGAAAAACATCCAGTATGCGGCAGTCCTGTGGGCGAAAATGCCTTGTTGATGCTAGAGGTCAGAGGAGAATGGGCCGACTGATTCAAGCTGATAGAAGAGCAACTTTGACTGAAATAACCACTCGTTACAACCAAGGTATGCAGCAAAGCATTTGTGAAGCCACAACACGCACAACCTTGAGGCGGATGGGCTACAACAGCAGAAGACCCCACCGGGTACTACTCATCTCCACTACAAATAGGAAAAAGAGGCTACAATTTGCACAAGCTCACCAAAATTGGACAGTTGAAGACTGGAAAAATGTTGCCTGGTCTGATGAGTCTCGATTTCTGTTGAGACATTCAGATGGTAGAGTCAGAATTTGGCGTAAACAGAATGAGAACATGGATCCATCATGCCTTGTTACCACTGTGCAGGCTGGTGGTGGTGGTGTAATGGTGTGGGGGATGTTTTCTTGGCACACTTTAGGCCCCTTAGTGCCAATTGGGCATCGTTTAAATGCCATGGCCTACCTGAGCATTGTTTCTGACCATGTCCATCCCTTTATGACCACCATGTACCCATCCTCTGATGGCTACTTCCAGCAGGATAATGCACCATGTCACAAAGCTCCAATCATTTCAAATTGGTTTCTTGAACATGACAATGAGTTCACTGTACTAAAATGGCCCCCACAGTCACCAGATCTCAACCCAATAGAGCATCTTTGGGATGTGGTGGAACGGGAGCTTCGTGCCCTGGATGTGCATCCCACAAATCTCCATCAACTGCAAGATGCTATCCTATCAATATGGGCCAACATTTCTAAAGAATGCTTTCAGCACCTTGTTGAATCAATGCCACGTAGAATTAAGGCAGTTCTGAAGGCGAAAGGGGGTCAAACACAGTATTAGTATGGTGTTCCTAATAATCCTTTAGGTGAGTGTATATATATCCAGAAAACTTAAAGAAAACATATTTCATAGGCCCTAAACATGTAATTTTTGTTAAACTTTTTTTAAGTTTCATGATTTCAATTAATTAGACATGTTTTTGGAGTACAAATTAAAACAGAAAAAAAACGGAATCCAGAAAAATTTAAACGGAATTTGAGAAAATAAAATGGATTTAGGGCCCTATTAAAATATTGTTTTGAGAAAAGAAAAACATAATTATTCTGTGAAACTGAATACTTGCACTCTACTCAGTTACACTGCCATGGGGAAAAAAAAAAAACTTTTTTACTTCTTACAATTTTGTTTATCATCCGAACTTAGATCCTTAGATCTTAGGAATAACAACATTTTTGTTCATCTCACTGAGCCAATACTCCCACACATTTAGAAAAAAACATATCCATTTCAAAGAAAAATTTAATTGGCCACAACGGAGTCATTTAATCAGTGAAATATGTTATTTAATTATAAAAGATGGATGAACTTGACTTGAATGTGAACAGTCATGAATCAGTCTATAAACAACTGTACTTAAATGCAAAACATTTAATTTTAAGGATTCAGGACATTGATTTTAGCTTAACATCTGGTGAGCCCTATAGTTTGGACTTGATTTCATCAGAGTCTACTTTACTTTGAAATATTTGAAGTTAAAACATCTTCTAAACTAGACGAAAAGCCCTGCCCTTCAAAAGACACGCCAGCCAACCCAATGTCAGCAAATCCAAACGCACAAATTGATTGACAGGCAAAGATTTGCTCTGATTGGTTACGTTTTCTGATTTCACAAAAACATTTCAACTTTTTTCCATACTCAAATTCAGGTCTGGTTTTGGCTCAATAATTTGCAAACAGTATGAATAATTTTAACTTGAGCATAATTCCTTCATGCACATGTCATGGTCAGTTATCCAATAGGGGTCGCTGCTGAGCAACTAGACATCTGTTCTCCAGCTGATTTCCTCGGCCTCAAGCTAGTTCATTAGGCATAGTGAGTCATATTTCAGCGCCATTACAGATTTATGACTGGAGAGAGGCCAATTTGATCATGTGTAATGATGACATAAATAGTCAGAGCAAGATTAAAAACAATAAATGATGGCTTGAGCAAATCATCATAATCGTTTGTAACCAGTTTCCAGCATCATCAGAAAATAAGCAAGACGTCTGCGCTATTTCTAAGCAACTGTTATGAGTTATAATTAACTATTAAAATTACTGTCATACATCAAGAATATCATAAACGCCCTTGGTTATTGCCAAATGCTTATGTCTAATAAACAAATCCTCATTTTGATCATGCCATCAATGGATTTTAATACTCGATGGAGCCGTGGCTCTTGAATGTTCTTAGTCCTCACCTCAAAATCAGCTCCATCTCTTTGGGAATTGAATCATTGATATTGATTCATAAGGAGTCATATTGGATCATGTCATCAAGCTGCTTCCAGCAACACGGTTTCATCCCCATATAAAGAATGAACACATGAAAAAATGTGTGCCGCATGAAATCACGCTTAATCGTGAATGTCTGTGAGCTGATTGAAACAGGCGATGCTCATCACACACGGCGTCTCAATACAAATCACCATCAGTCTGTCAGCGCCGAGTAACTGAGCGAATCAAGAGCTGTCAAGATCCCATCAGTCAATCACTCAATGTCTTGGAGGAAAAAGATGACAATTTTAGCTAGATTGTAGTTATTTTAAATAACCCAGAGTAAAATGAGTCTGATTGCAGACTTTGGTGTCTTGGCAAATCTGAACACAGAAATTGTGGAGATCTCTTCTGAAACTAGAGGGTTTTTTCCTCAGGAGAAACAAAGACTTTAGATATCCAAAGATGGTGCACTGAGGTTACTTATGAATGGGAGAAAGTTGCAAATGTTGCTGCCGAATGAACATACTTTCCTTGATATAAATATAAAATAAAATTACCATTATTTTACTAATTTTACTTTTTTGTTAGCCAGATCCTGGGTCAGACATAACAACCAAGTGTTCGGGTAGTTTTTGTGTTACTCAGATCCTGGGTCAGACGTAACAACCCAGTGTTTGGGTAGTTTTTGTGTTACCCAGCTCCTGGGTCAGACCTATCAACCCAGTGTTTGGGTAGTTTTTGTGTTACCCAGCTCCTGGCTCAGACGTATCAACCCAGTGTTTGGGTAGTTTTTGCGTTACCCAGATCCTGGGTCGGCCCTAACAACCCAGGAGTTGAGTTATTTATTGTGGGCTTTTGTAACCTCTTCAGCAGAGAGCAGTGCAGCTCCGTCAAATTGGTGCTTGTCTTCAGTAAAATACAGGTTTGTGTACATGTAATTTTATCTATAAATTCAATATTGTGCTGAGTACCATTTGAATTTTATGCAAAGCAACATACAGGGGCGCGATGTGAGTCACCTACACAAGTTTCGCATCGGTCTTTTCGCATGATGGAAACACCTGATGTATAGTAAAAATGAATCAACCCATTATGCTGGGTTAAGTAAACAACTCAATTTGTTGGGTAAAATTAAAGGGTTAGTTCACCCAAAAATGAAAATTCTGTCACTAATTACCTCATGCCGTTCGACACCCTTAAGAACTTTGTTCATCTTCGGAACACAAATTAAGATATTTTTGTTGAAATCCGATGGCTCAGAAAGGCCTCCATTGGCAGCAGTGTAATTTGCACTCACATGACGTCGTTCATGAAGCTTCGGAGCGTTATGAATCAGCGGTTCGGATCGCGTGTCAAACCGTCAAACTGCTGAAATCACTTGACTTTGACTTTAACGCTCCGAAGCTTCATGAAGCAGTGTTTTGAAATCGGCCATCACTACATAAGTCGTTATTTCGGGGTTTTTTTGTGTACAAAAACTCTTCTCGTCGCTTCATAAGATTATTGTAGAACCATTGTAGTGAGATGGACTTTGTAACAACGTCTTTAGTACCTTTTATGGGTATTGTGAGTGCAAATTACATTGCTGCCAATGGAGGCCTTTCTGAGCCATCAGATTTCAACAAAAATATCTTAATTTGTGTTCCAAATATGAACGGAGGTCTTACGGGTCTGGAGCGGCATGAGGGTGAGGAATAAATTACATTATTTTCATTTTTGGGTGAACTAACCCTTTAACCCAACATGTGTTGTGTCCTATATTTACCCAACCCAAATTGGGTTGTTTTTAACTCAGTGTTTTTAGTGTCATTTTTGGAGTTTGACAGCTCAGACATTCAGCTAAACTTTTGTGTTCCACAGCAGAAGAAGAAATAGGCATACTGGAACAGCATGAAGGCGAGTAAATTATAAAACAATTGTCATTTTTGGGTGATCGACTCCCTTTAAATCTCATTGTTGTGTAGAAGAAACAACAAAAGGTATTAAAAAGATTTTTCTTTTCTATGGGAAGCAACAAAACTCAGTCAGTGAGTAGCTTATTTTCCAAACACTCAACCAATCAGACAAGGAACAATCTTGAATTCATTTTTATATAATGACACCATCCACTCCCTATTCACTCAGACTGGTAAACTACATGAAAACCTTTTGTGCAGCACTACATGCATCACTTCAGGTGACATAACGTCCATCAGCTCGACACTCATTTAGACGCCTGCGTCTGCTCGGAGTTTCAAACCCAATGCTTTATCTCGGCAGGGTGCAACCCTCCAAAAGTTTGCAATAAAATGCAAAGTCATTCATTTAATCAGTGTCTACGTGCCAATCCGCCTCTGCCATTTCATGTACAAATCACACCTAATCAAGCCCACTTTGACTGTTAGTTTAATGGGCTTTTTCTCAAACCGCTGGGAAAGGTGAAAGTTACTTCAGGTCACGCTACGGCTCCCGAGCGGAGATCCACACTCATGACAGTGTGTGAAGAATTACACCTCAAAAACAGGCAGATTTAAGAGTTTTCTCTGTGGGGACACAGTAAGAATGGGTATGTTCAGAGCGCTATAATACTATACTGTAGTGTTGTAGTACTCAAGACCGGTCTTAAGATCATTTTTTGAAGGTCTTGCCTCGTCTGGTCTCGGTCTCAGACTTAGAGGACTCTGGATTTTGTTTCAACTGCTGGGATATTACTAACTTGCCGGTGAATTTTCTGATTTATTTATTAACATCATTATTGTGATTGGATGTAAAACGTACTGCTTCAGATCCAATCAATAACTTTTTTCTAATTTGATTTATTTAGTGTGCCGGTTCAGAAATTAATGAGGGATTGTGTCAAATGTCACCCGAAATTAATACAAATGCTCACAAAATTCAAGATATTATTGCAAAAAAGTACTTGAATGAGATCTGGATTTTTAATATTATAACGTGATATAATTAAGCAATATTACAAGAGCAAGAGAGCTGTTTTCACAAATTTGAGCACAACTGCAAACATGATCTTGCTTTTATACAAACATTCAATAATTTTTTTTAAAACATTATTCTCAACATTATTTAGGCATTTGTAATTTAACAATTCAGATGCATCTTCTGAACCACCAGCAGTGCAAAGATGAATTTTGTTGTTAATGATTTCATTTGATTGGTAACAGCTCTATATAGTGTCTTATTCTAAATTATTCTCACTGATTAAAAATAAGTCATTTCTCAGGCGTTAATATGGATCTTTATGAATTTAAGGGGTGCTGGTCTGGTCTTGACTATAACACTACTATACTTTCAGGGCTCACC
This sequence comes from Rhinogobio ventralis, assembly GCA_039654625.1. Taxonomy (NCBI): domain Eukaryota; kingdom Metazoa; phylum Chordata; class Actinopteri; order Cypriniformes; family Gobionidae; genus Rhinogobio; species Rhinogobio ventralis. The sequence goes on from CM077215.1 coordinate 31,908,015, forward strand.
TTTTTCTTGCCTGTGCAACTAAATTTTGTTAGAGGTCTCACTAACCATGTTGCCCAACTGATAGAGCCGTCATTTCTGTTGCATATGAAAAACATGTCTGATGAAGGCCTTGACAATGGCCGAAACATCACACGTTTTTTTTTTTTTTTTAATCAAAGTTGGATTTCTTCAAGAGTGAGTGTTGCACCTTTTTCCAATTTGCATATGAAAAACATCAAATGGTAATCAAAAAGGATACCTCGCTTCTCGTTTGAGCTGCACAGAGCGGACAGTTTATCATCTCGGACCAATATTAGACCGCGCGACTTCAGAACAGGTTTACTCGCGGGCCGATCTCTATTAAGCTACACGTTACCACACAGCGCTGGGAGATCAAGTGAGAAAGTGTTTGAATTTTCTGCAGTATTAACATCGCTGTGAGATCTAGTGAGAATCATTCAAATTTCATCGCAGAATTCTCTGTTATAAACCACAGATATCAGATCAAACAGCTCTGACGTGGAGACCAGGAGAAACATTGAGCCATGAGCGAAGATCAGGGGTTTCAGTCACAAATCACCAACATCCACCATGATTTAATGTAGTAACGCTAACTGTAATCATGGTATTGTGGCAGAATAGTTCAGTTTTTTTTAATATTCATCTCAGGGGTCGTACAACCTTTTGAGAGTGAAATTCAAGCACTTTTCAAGGGCTTTCAAATGCTTCACACTTTTTCCAGCACATCAAAGCTCTAAATATTATCAAATTTAAATGTTATTAATGTTATGACCAAGAAAAAAAAATTCCCTATAAAAAAATAGGGTTTTACATGTTTACATGTTGTTAATGAAAGTTAATTTTATCTGCATCTCAACTCAAGCTCAGTGCTTTTCTGTCAAAAGGGCATTTCCAAGAAATAAACGTAATATTACTGCACTTATTCATGCAAAACAATAGTAACTTCATATGGAAAATGTGGGGAATATTAGACATCAATATACATTTTGTGAGACTAAATACAGGGGGGAAAAACTTCAAGTAAAAAAAAAAATATATATATCTGCAAAATAAAAATTAGTCCCAAAGGAAAAAAAAAAAAAACCCTTTACATTTTACATTTAGAAATGCGAGTAAATTTCACAAGTAATTAAACACATTGAATTAAATGTTTAATTCAATGCGTTTAATTACTTGTGAAATGTTCTAGTAAAAAGTACTACAATTATCTTTGTTTACTTTAAAAAATCATTTTTACAGTGTACTAACTAATGGATTAAAGAAGTGATACATGCATATGGTCAACGATATTTTATTTATATTTAACAATAGTACGCCAGATAGAAGTAATGTGGGGTCCTATGATCATTTGGCTATGAATTATCAGCTTATTAATATAATATAATTAGTGGTGGGCAATCGATTAATTGCATCCAAAATAAAAGTTTGTGTTTACATTATTGTCATGATCCCAGCCTGTGTTTCCCTGTCTTGTGTGAGGACTTTTGTTATTTCCTGTCTTGTGCCATGTGTTGTAGTCCTTTATGTGGATTTGTCTTCCCAGGTGTTTCCCATTTTCCACTCCCCCTTGTTATCTTATTAACCTTGTTTCCCTGTGTGTATATACCCCAGTGCTTGAGTTGTTGTTTGTCGGTCGTTACTTCTGTAACGTGTGAGCAGGGATTAAGCGGAGTGAGAATCCAAGTGCAGCATGAACGATTTAATAACAAACAGAAACAGAAAATCCAAGAACAAGGGTATCCAAAACAGGCAGGAGCACAACGACAGGAACACACATACAGGAGTAACGACTGACAAACAACAACTGAAGCACTGGGGTATATATACACAAAGGGAAACAAGGGGTGCGTCTCAATCAGCTCCCCAATTCAGAAGTCAGGGCACTAATCAGGGAGACATCCCATTGACTTATGTCCTGATCAGTGCCCTGACTACTGAACTAGGGAGCTGATTGAGATGCACGCAAGTTTAACAAGATAACAAGGGGGAGTGGTAAATGGGAAACACCTGGGAAGACTAATCAACATGAAAAACTACAAAGGACTACAACACATGGCACAAGACAGGAAATAACAAAAGTCCTCACATAAGACAGGGAAACACAGGCTGGGATCATGACAATAATATACACATGTGTACTTTGTATAATTATTATGTATATATACACATACATGCATGTATATCTTTAATAAAAAAAAAAAAAAAAAAAAAAAAAAAAAAAAATAATAATAATAATAATAATAATAATAATAATAATAATAATATATATATAGTGTATATATACACTCACCTAAAGGATTATTAGGAACACCTGTTCAATTTCTCATTAATGCAATTATCTAATCAACCAATCACATGGCAGTTGCTTCAATGCATTTAGGGGTGTGGTCCTGGTCAAGACAATCTCCTGAACTCCAAACTGAATGTCAGAATGGGAAAGAAAGGTGATTTAAGCAATTTTGAGCGTGGCATGGTTGTTGGTGCCAGACGGGCCGGTCTGAGTATTTCACAATCTGCTCAGTTACTGGGATTTTCACGCACAACCATTTCTAGAGTTTACAAAGAATGGTGTGAAAAGGGAAAAACATCCAGTATGCGGCAGTCCTGTGGGCGAAAATGCCTTGTTGATGCTAGAGGTCAGAGGAGAATGGGCCGACTGATTCAAGCTGATAGAAGAGCAACTTTGACTGAAATAACCACTCGTTACAACCGAGGTATGCAGCAAAGCATTTGTGAAGCCACAACACGCACAACCTTGAGGCGGATGGGCTACAACAGCAGAAGACCCCACCGGGTACCACTCATCTCCACTACAAATAGGAAAAAGAGGCTACAATTTGCACGAGCTCACCAAAATTGGACAGTTGAAGACTGGAAAAATGTTGCCTGGTCTGATGAGTCTCGATTTCTGTTGAGACATTCAGATGGTAGAGTCAGAATTTGGCGTAAACAGAATGAGAACATGGATCCATCATGCCTTGTTACCACTGTGCAGGCTGGTGGTGGTGGTGTAATGGTGTGGGGGATGTTTTCTTGGCACACTTTAGGCCCCTTAGTGCCACTTGGGCATCGTTTAAATGCCACGGCCTACCTGAGCATTGTTTCTGACCATGTCCATCCCTTTATGACCACCATGTACCCATCCTCTGATGGCTACTTCCAGCAGGATAATGCACCATGTCACAAAGCTCCAATCATTTCAAATTGGTTTCTTGAACATGACAATGAGTTCACTGTACTAAAATGGCCCCCACAGTCACCAGATCTCAACCCAATAGAGCATCTTTGGGATATGGTGGAACGGGAGCTTCGTGCCCTGGATGTGCATCCCACAAATCTCCATCAACTGCAAGATGCTATCCTATCAATATGGGCCAACATTTCTAAAGAATGCTTACAGCACCTTGTTGAATCAATGCCACGTAGAATTAGGGCAGTTCTGAAGGCGAAAGGGGGTCAAACACAGTATTAGTATGGTGTTCCTAATAATCCTTTAGGTGAGTGTATATATATATATATATATATATATATATATATATATATATATATATATATATATATATATATATATATATATTATAATACAAAGTACACATGTGTATATTATTGTCATGATCCCAGCCTGTGTATATATATATATATATATATATATATATATACACAGTATATACAGTATATACATGCAAAATATTTCTTAAATATATATATGTGTGTGTGTGTGTGTGTGTGTGTGTGTGTGTGTGTGTGTGTGTGTGTGTGTATTATATATATAACAAACACAATGTAATATGTACTCACAAACTTATTTTGGATGCGATTAAATCGCGATTTATCAATTGCCCAGCACTAATTATAACATCATAACATTAACATTACATTACATAACATAACAATTACAAATAACATTTAAAAAAAAGTCACTGATGATAAGACAGCCGATATGCATCACTAATTTGATCAAGTGCCCAAAAGTCGACATTTAATAAAAATATAAAATAAAATTATTATTTTCAATACAATAATTGGACGCCAAGTTCCAACATGCATCATGTCAATGAAAACAATGCATACTGCGCTTTGAAATGTTTATAGCTGCATACTGGATACTGTTTTTAAAAGTCCAGAAGAGCTTTCGTCTCACATTTATTTATGACTCCAATAACATCATATATAATCCCTGTGACTTTCACAGACTTAATGCCAAATCAGAAACCATGAGCAGAATGTTGTAATATAACTTCTATACTGATATCAGAGATTAATTGAGGTCGCAAATGATTAAATAGCCTGTAAAAAACAGTCTTTGTAGCTCCTGATGGATGATGGGTAAACCTAAAAAAGAAAACATCAGCCGGCAAACCTTCAAAAAGGACTTTTTCTGCACAAAGACAGATCGCTGTGCTGTGATGTGCTTCAAAGCCCAATAAACTCTGCCTTAGAAACTGATCAGAGACAAACGTGGAAAGCTCAGATCAGACATCTGACCTCACAATCCCACGAATTCTCCAACAGCTGTCTAATAGACTACACTTACTTCTGCCTCCAGAAAACAACTCTGAATTCCTCAAATGGAGCTTGACTGTCAAAACCTGATGCATTATTTTGAAAAAACAGATGATGGAAAAACTGATGCAGGCTTTTCCATTCCATGCAGCTCAAAAATGCAACTCCCTTTTGCAGATGGAACCGGCTAATGATAGCTTTGTGTGACAATCTTCTCTGGATTGTAATCAAGGCGTCACGTTTTGTGTTTGAGATGCGCCAGCTGAAACCAAACACGGAATAAACAACGTGAAAAATCAGACACTAACAGCACAAGACATTTGAAGAGAAGGTTTTACACTGATAATTACTCCTGACAGCACTAAAACATGAAATGTCTGTGACATTTATCTGAGACTGGCTTGTTTACACATGTGACATGCGTGTGCATGTACTGTAATTAGGCCGCTTGCAGATGCTGCATGCAGTGAAGTTATCATTACATACAAAACATACTATTTACTAGGGGTGTGACAAGACACTTATCTCACGTGACGAGACACGAGACACGAGATCGAGACTAGACAAGATTTTTACACAGTATTTTTAAGAAATCCTCAATGATGAAATACATGACTAGAAAAATAGTTTGCAGGTGCATTTGAAACTTATCATCTTGTAATGAATGTCATTTCAGTTCTACTTTCTGAGTATGAATTATCATATGCAGTAAAAGACAACAAGCACTGTAAAAGGTAAACTGACTGGCTTCTTTCCTGTATGATGTCTCTTCAGACCTTAGAACTGCACATGAGCTTCTTTTGACCTCCTAACTGAACTCGTTCCGAAAAATGTATCATATATATTAAGCTCAATGAGAGCGCTTCACTAACACTCAACACACACTCAATGTCTTCTTGTCACATGATCAGTGCTGTGCACTATGTACGACTCGAACAGCTCGTGTTGGATGAGCTGATGGAATTGAAGCGACTGTTATCCACCTGAATTAAATAGTTTTTATTTAACAATTTAACTACGTAATGTAAACTTAGCGTTGGCATATTCTATCCTAACCTCAACCTTCACACTCCGGCATGACCAGGTCATGACAATATGACACAAGACAGCTTTTCACCTCGACGAGAAATCTCGTCACAGTTTAGTTTCGTCACACCCCTACTATTTACCCTGCAGCCAATAAACAAGCTCCATTGCTGTGCTTTCCTGTAAATGCTAAGCATGTTTTGCAATAATGTATTTCATGTATTCTCGGTTACACAGAAACGTCAAAGCGATGCCAACGCCTTTTACAAGCAATGCAATGGTGTGTGCGAATCACTGCTCTGGGTTAACAGTCCAGAGGGACCCTTCTCTATCGGTTTTACATATCAATTTCTTGTCCAGCACTCGACAACTAGGAAACCATAAGGAAAGAATCTATACACTCTAAAAAACACTGAGTTAAAAAACAACTCAATTTGGAATCTGGGTAACACAAAAACTACCCAAACACTGGGTTGTTAACGTCTGACCCAGAAGCTGGCTTACACAAAAACTACCCAAACGCTGGGTTGTTACGTCTGACCCAGGAGCTGGCTTGCACAAAAACTACACAAACACTGGGTTGTTAAGTCTGATCCGGGATCTCAGTTACACAAAAACTACCCAAACACTGGGCTGTTAGGTCTGACCCAGGAGCTGGGTAACACAAAAACTAAAACTAACTACCTAAATACTGAAAAAATAACCCAAAAGGCTCAACCCAGGATTTGGGTAGAAAAAAAATAACCCAAGATTTGTTAGAGTTTTTGTCATTTCGAGCTTACAAAATTAATGCCAGCCCTGTAATTGCCGAATATTTTTAAATTATATACGTTTGTGTATTAAATATAACTTAAAATAAGAAACATTTTCAAAAATTTAGCCAAGATAGACTTTCCAGTGAGACTAAACGGATCATAATGAAAGGTTTTAGAGATGTCATTGTGTCGCTCTGGGGGGGAAAAAAAGCACTGTTGCAATGGATCAAACAGGTATTTCCAGAAAGCACAGACGTAGGAAGCATGACGCAAATGAAGATAACTGCTCAGAATGCTGTAAATGGTCCTTAAACACAGAGACTAATTGTTGCCATTTTGCAATTTTCATGCTTATCTAAAATATCAGGAATGTGGATAACCTGTAAGACTTCCAAAAACGGAATTATAACACACCTCAACAAGCCACATGATTTGAGGAATCATTCATGTCTCTAACACAAATGAAATGGTACAGGATGTCTAAGTTAATTGCTAAGGGTTATGGGTTTGTTCCAATCACTAACTTTAATGTGAGCAATAGTAAGTGATGTTGCCTTAGCAAATGCCACTAATCAGGCTAAAAAGCCTATATGCCCTTTTTCAAAGCCTTGATTTTGTTTTGGGCTCTTTGTATTTATTCAGCAAGTGCTATGCTATGTTAATGCTATCAAAGCATTGTGTAACCAATTAGCAAGGAAGCATGTATTGAATTAGCTAGTTAAAGCTAGCCAAGTTTCCACTACTGAAAATATTTAAATTGATAATTTAGGTTAAATGTATGAATTAGCTTAATCAAATATTTGAAGTTAAGAGCAATTCAAATGTATGAGTACAAAAGAAAAATCTGCAAGTTTGCTTACTTAAACTGTGAATTTCTTAACATAAAAAATTTTATGTAACCGATTGACTTTTTTTTTTTTTTTTTTTTTTGCCAACTTATTCGGGTTTACAGTGTAGAATAGGTTTTCATGCTTGAATGTTCAAAAAAGATTTCTGTCATAATTTACATTGTTGCAGCTCCTCTCTTCCCATTCTGTCAGATTGCTCTGGGTTTTATGCTAAAACAATGCTTTCAGAAAATTCTCCCCTGTTTAGTTCCTGTCTCTATGAAGCCCCTCCTTCTGAAAAGCACACTGTGCTCTGATTGGTCGGCTGGAGCAGTGTGTTGTGATTGGTCAAGTGCTTCCAGCGTGTTTGGGAAATGTCCGGCCCCTCACCATAACCGCCAGTTTCAACACACTACTAACTCAACCAGGCCCCGCCCCTTTATTCTGCGTATTAATTATTTAAATGAGGAATATTGTGACATGTTCATTCCCGGAAGAAAACTCAAGACTACAATGGAGGCATTTCAGGGAGTTCAGAAACAGTGCACAGCGCACTGATTTTGTTACATCCGGCACTCCTCCTGTCTCCTTTGCTTTCACATCATGAACTACATTTCCCATAACCCATTGCCTGGACTCATTATGGTCTGATTAATTCAACCTGTGTATGATTAACTCGTTTGCCTTTGCCTTTATAAGCTCTGTGTTTTCACTCACTCGTTGTAAAGTCTTGTTTGTGTTACACTGCAATTTTAAGTGCTTTATCCTGGTTCTCGCATTATCTCGATCTTCTGCACGTTTCCCTGTGTCTTGGTATCTGTATTGTTTGCCCTGTAGTTTTGTCCTTCTGCCTATTATTTGGTAGGGGTGTAACGGTACACATATTCGTACCGAACCGCTTCGGTACAGGACTTCCGGTACGGTGCACGTGTACCGAATGCAATCTTTAACCGTTAACAGTAGACTTGTTTTACGCACGCAAGTAGGCAAGTTCCCACACAAACATATTAAAGTATTCTGTCCATTTTCTCACGAAATTCAAACAATAAATGGTGTTTTGACGCTCTTTAATGTGGTGTGACTGATCACTGTATATGCGTCTCAGTTCAAGCGGCAGTGCGGCGCGAGTGAACGCGATCATCTCTTCAGTCAAAGAATAAACATGAATCAACATCTGAAGGTATGTTGAGGATACATTACAACTTACTGAAATGTATCATGTCGTATAATTGCTCAATCAGCGTTTCAACGGCAGATCACGTGACGAGAGTAAGGTGAGATGATTGACAGGACCATGGCGAAAGATTTGTGCGCAACAGAGCCTGATAGACGTCTTACCTCGTAGAATGCGCGCTCTGCACCGCCGCTCCCTATACACAGAGTATGTGCGATCGCGAATCGAAAGCGAAAGTAAACGAGAGCTCCCTGATTCACGCAAATAAGGCGACATACAATAGCTGTCTCCCAATATCAAAGCTATATAGGCTGGGCTGTGTAGTTGTAACCACCTCTTAGCTCTGCTCTCTGTTTGCACTTTGCATATCGAGTTACTTTATTGCTAAAGTAAAGACTTAAACCCGTGGACTATAGGCTACAAACAACCCACAGCAACAGTGTAAATGCAGCCCAATTCCAGACTTGGCAACACTGAACCGAGCGTCGTTACATGGCCTATTGCAGGTGTGTGACAACTGACGTTTGTAAGGGGATTTTAAAAAGAGAAATGGAGGCAGAAAAAGTTTTTATTTGATTTTGACATGCTTCAAAGTCTGTGGCCCATAACCAGGTAAATATGTAGCCTATGGTTAAATATTTAATCGTTAGCAACTATAAAAGTTAATGTAAAATGTTAAATGTAACTGTTACAATATATTTTCACATTTAGGCCTATATATTTACATCCAAGTCTTTATTTAAGTACTTATTTTTATTCAACTCACATCATCTCAGATGCATTGTACTTTTTATGACATGGCAGGCGTCGACTGATTCATCCCAGCAAACCAGTGGAAATATGCACTCATCCCAGATGATGTCCCGCTGGCAGAGCCTTACCAGGGTCTCTATTGTGCAGCACCAGGGTCTGTTAATTTAAATTTCTGTTGTTTCTGATGTTAAACTTAAGTTATATTGTATAAATAGTTGTAAAAAGTAGTAATGTATAGACCAATTTATTTTCATTTACACATTTTAATTTACATGACAAGAAAACATATGTATAGAAGAATTTGTTTAATGTACAAATTATAACTTGCATTACAAAAATAAACAATGTACAAAACAATCACTTCTCTTTTATTTAGTCTACACATTTCAAGTTACATAACGAAAATAATGTTTATTATTACTTTGATTAATTTACAAATAACTTACATTACAAAAATAAATAATGTAGGCTATAGAACTTTCATTTTTCATTTTTAACTTAGGCCTATACAGGGAGTGCAGAATTATTAGGCAAATGAGTATTTTGACCACATCATCCTCGTTATGCATGTTGTCTTACTCCAAGCTGTATAGGCTGGAAAGCCTACTACCAATTAAGCATATTAGGTGATGTGCATCTCTGTAATGAGAAGGGGTGTGGTCTAATGACATCAACACCCTATATCAGGTGTGCATAATTATTAGGCAACTTCCTTTCCTTTGGCAAAATGGGTCAAAAGAAGGACTTGACAGGCTCAGAAAAGTCAAAAATAGTGAGATATATTGCAGAGGGATGCAGCAGTCTTAAAATAGCCAAGCTTCTGAAGCGTGATCATCGAACAATCAAGCGTTTCATTCAAAATAGTCAACAGGGTCGCAAGAAGTGTGTGGAAAAACCAAGGCGCAAAATAACTGCCCGTGAACTGAGAAAAGTCAAGCGTGCAGCTGCCAAGATGCCACTTGCCACCAGTTTGGCCATATTTCAGAGCTGCAACATCACTGGAGTGCCCAAAAGCACAAGGTGTGCAATACTCAGAGACATGGCCAAGGTAAGAAAGGCAGAAAGTCGACCACCACTGAACAAGACACACAAGCTGAAACGTCAAGACTGGGCCAAGAAATATCTCAAGACTGATTTTTCTAAGGTTTTATGGACTGATGAAATTAGAGTGAGTCTTGATGGGCCAGATGGATGGGCCCGTGGCTGGATTGGTAAAGGGCAGAGAGCTCCAGTCCGACTCAGACGCCAGCAAGGTGGAGGTGGAGTACTGGTTTGGGCTGGTATCATCAAAGATGAGCTTGTGGGGCCTTTTCGGGTTGAGGATGGAGTCAAGCTCAACTCCCAGTCCTACTGCCAGTTTCTGGAAGACACCTTCTTCAGGCAGTGGTACAGGAAGAAGTCTGCATCCTTCAAGAAAAACATGATTTTCATGCAGGACAATGCTCCATCACACGCGTCCAAGTACTCCACAGCGTGGCTGGCAAGAAAGGGTATAAAAGAAGAAAATCTAATGATATGGCCTCCTTGTTCACCTGATCTGAACCCCATTGAGAACCTGTGGTCCATCATCAAATGTGCGATTTACAAGGAGGGAAAACAGTACACCTCTCTGAACAGTGTCTGGGAGGCTGTGGTTGCTGCTGCACGCAATGTTGATGGTGAACAGATCAAAACACTGACAGAATCCATGGATGGCAGGCTTTTGAGTGTCCTTGCAAAGAAAGGTGGCTATATTGGTCACTGATTTGTTTTTGTTTGGTTTTTGAATGTCAGAAATGTATATTTGTGAATGTTGAGATGTTATATTGGTTTCACTGGTAAAAATAAATAATTGAAATGGGTATAAATTTGTTTTTTGTTAAGTTGCCTAATAATTATGCACAGTAATAGTCACCTGCACACACAGATATCCCCCTAAAATAGCTAAAACTAAAAACTACTTAAAATATTGATACAAAAATATTCAGCTTTGATATTAATGAGTTTTTTGTGTTCATTGAGAACATGGTTGTTGTTCAATAATAAAATTAATCCTCAAAAATACAACTTGCCTAATAATTCTGCACTCCCTGTACATAAAAAAAAAAAAAAAATGAACAATGGACAGCAATTACTTTGTTACATTTACAAATAACTTGCACACAAAAAAATACATAATGTATAGGCCTACGTTTATATACATTTATAATATAATATAATACGTTTATAATATATAGAAACATTGCTCTGTGCATCCCGGCCACGAGTTTAGAAAGAACATTCAGCCTTTGGAGGAGACTTTTGGTAATGGACCGTTATCAGTGAGCGACATACGTTACATACATAAAATACTTCATTTTGCAGTATAGCTAGTAAGCCAACAGTTTTCATTTATTTGTATTTTGGCTTATAATTTTGAGTGACAGATGTCGTATTTGATGACATTTTTTACGGTGTTGACAGTATGATAAGAAAAAAATTAATAAAAAGATTTTATAGCCAACATTTTACATTTGTTATCCCCAGTCTCTCTCTTTCTGTAGGGGAAATTTAAAAGAGATTCTGGAAACGGAATCTAAATTTAGCGGGATCGGTCGGGTCAGGAATAAAATAATTCTATCGGGTGAACACGGAGTGAATTTTAAGCACAAGCGAGAGGGTGTGGAATTGATCCTATAGCGGGAGCGGGACGGAAAAAACAGCCCCGCGCAGACCTTTAATTTGTATTTAAAGAAAGTGCAGAAAAAAGAATGATAAAAGAAAGAGTGCAAAAAGGGAGAGAATTGACAGACTGATTCCTCTTCTTGAGAGAATGGTTGAGAAATAACATGTATGCAAGTTAAAATTGGGAAATGAAACATTATCTTGCCAGGTTGCTCAGGGCAGGGAACTGGGAATTGTGTGAATGCCACCACTACAGAATGTTTTGTTTACTTCAAGTTCAAGCTCAGTTGCGCTGTTGTGTCGGGAGCGGCCGGGCTATTTTCAGACCGCTCGCTCCCGTCCACAGTACACCAGAGTTACCGACCGCTACGTCTTTCACTGGGAAATGTAATCCCGCGCTGCATCGCTGCAAGAAATCTGATCCAGCGCCAGGGGAATGCAGACCAGTCTATACAAATCCTGTAGTCACTGGTGTGCTATGAATTCTGGGATAGGTAGGCTGCAAAGGGTCCATCTGTTGTACCCTTCCTTTGCCTGAGAAACGGAGGCCGCATTTTGAAGTCGCTTTGAAATTGCGGCAGCCTTCGTCACACTGCGGTGACGAAATCGGCCTTCGGAGGGTGCAGCCTTCGTAGTGCCGCTGTGACGCAATTGCACTTCAAATGCGGCCTTCACATTGGGACACAGCTACAGCCTCAGTCAGAAGTTCTGGAAGCTCATAAATCATGTACAGTAAGGTCTGAAGAGGCTCATGTGAAATCATACAGGAGTGAAGCCAGTCAGTTGAGTTTGTGTCAAAACTTTTTACAGTGTGTGAGTATTGTCTTTCAATGCATTTGATAATTCATACTCAGAAAGTAGAACTGAAATTACATTCATTAAGAGTTAAAACATTTCAAATGCACCTGCAGACCATTTGTCCAGTCATGAATATTGTCATTGAGGATTTCTTAAAAATACGGTGCATCTTGTGTCTCGTCACACCCCTAACAGCTTGTAAACAATGTCACGTAGCATCACATTTCCCTCAGAAGTCATTCAGTGTCCACAGCTGTTAGTTCACTAGAGAATATATGCACTGTATTAGCCTATATATTCATTATATTCTACTCAAATGTGTGTTTAAATAAATCTGTCATGAAAATGACCGCCACTGTGTATAAATGATTATATTTTAACAACGAATTGGAGAAAAAACATAATTTTATTGCAAATGTTAATGCAAAAACTGCCTTATGTGAAGTTTACATGTTTGCATGTGGGTGTAACGATATAATTACTACACTTTTAACAACTAAGACGACCTGTATTTTTACTAAATATTATTATAATAATAATAATAATATTTACTAAATATACACTCACATAAAGGATTATTAGGAACACCTGTTCAATTTCTCATTAATGCAATTATCTAATCAACCAATCACATGGCAGTTGCTTCAATGCATTTAGGGGTGTGGTCCTGGTCAAGACAATCTCCTGAACTCCAAACTGAATGTCAGAATGGGAAAGAAAGGTGATTTAAGCAATTTTGAGCGTGGCATGGTTGTTGGTGCCAGACGGGCCGGTCTGAGTATTTCACAATCTGCTCAGTTACTGGGATTTTCACGCACAACCATTTCTAGAGTTTACAAAGAATGGTGTGAAAAGGGAAAAACATCCAGTATGCGGCAGTCCTGTGGGCGAAAATGCCTTGTTGATGCTAGAGGTCAGAGGAGAATGGGCCGACTGATTCAAGCTGATAGAAGAGCAACTTTGACTGAAATAACCACTCGTTACAACCGAGGTATGCAGCAAAGCATTTGTGAAGCCACAACACGCACAACCTTGAGGCGGATGGGCTACAACAGCAGAAGACCCCACCGGGTACCACTCATCTCCACTACAAATAGGAAAAAGAGGCTACAATTTGCACGAGCTCACCAAAATTGGACAGTTGAAGACTGGAAAAATGTTGCCTGGTCTGATGAGTCTCGATTTCTGTTGAGACATTCAGATGGTAGAGTCAGAATTTGGCGTAAACAGAATGAGAACATGGATCCATCATGCCTTGTTACCACTGTGCAGGCTGGTGGTGGTGGTGTAATGGTGTGGGGGATGTTTTCTTGGCACACTTTAGGCCCCTTAGTGCCAATTGGGCATCGTTTAAATGCCACAGCCTACCTGAGCATTGTTTCTGACCATGTCCATCCCTTTATGACCACCATGTACCCATCCTCTGATGGCTACTTCCAGCAGGATAATGCACCATGTCACAAAGCTCGAATCATTTCAAATTGGTTTCTTGAACATGACAATGAGTTCACTGTACTAAAATGGCCCCCACAGTCACCAGATCTCAACCCAATAGAGCATCTTTGGGATGTGGTGGAACGGGAGCTTCGTGCCCTGGATGTGCATCCCACAAATCTCCATCAACTGCAAGATGCTATCCTATCAATATGGGCCAACATTTCTAAAGAATGCTTTCAGCACCTTGTTGAATCAATGCCACGTAGAATTAAGGCAGTTCTGAAGGCGAAAGGGGGTCAAACACAGTATTAGTATGGTGTTCCTAATAATCCTTTAGGTGAGTGTACACTAACTTTTGTCTTCCAAGTGCATGTCACATGTCACATCGCTCAAGTTGCATGGTGGAAGGACAAAGAGAGCCAGTTTCCCCATTTAGCCAGGTTGGATAAATGCTACCTTGGAGTCCCAGCAACATCGTCATTGTTACGAAATAAAAAAAAAATCTCTCACCTCAGAAAACCGCTTTCCTGTCATGTCAGCCGTTACGCTCTTCAATTACACACACAAATGCGGCGGCGCGCACTGTATGTCACTTCATAAAGCACAAAGAAACTATGAGCAACGTTACGTCGTCAATTCGTAAGTCATGAAATAAAAGCAAAGCACCAATAAATCACGTAACTGGTTCGACGTGTGTTAGCTGAGAAAGCATGCAGGTGTGATGTTCATTCTGTTCATTAGGAGCAGTTTTCATTAACAGTTCATGATGTATTGTGTATTCGCCATGGTAACTGTTGTTTCCATAACCCCAAAATGCCACTTTACTTTCACTGTTATTTTGTATATTTTTTAATTAGTGTGGTGGCTACTTTGTTGTATTAACAAAAACTGCTATTTAATAGCTTTAACTGATAGGCCTATTTATTCATCAGTATTAGTCATATTCATACAATTTATGTGTTTAAGTAGGCTAAATTGGGACATTACTTGTGTGCGTGTCATTTTTATGAAATAAATGTGCTTTTTTTTTTTAAACATTATGGTAAATGGTAAAATGAGTAGATTATTTCTGACTAGTCTACACTGGAGGCATTTATTTCATTTTAGTTTACTCAGGTATGAAAAAAAAAGCAATTTTATGTTTCGTTTTCTCTCCCCTGCTGTACCGAACCCGTACCAAACCGTGACTTTAAAAACGAGGTACGTACCAAACCGTCAGTTTTGTGTACCGTTACACCCCTATTATTTGGATTATGATTGTGGATTTCCCTTATTAAACCCACATTTGGATCTTCACCAGTGTTTCAGAGCAGTTTGTAACAGATATGGAGAATAACTCCCTTTGCAGGGACTTTGTGCTTTGGAACAAACAGCAACATTACACACTAAAGAAAGTAACTATTGTTTTACACTTTAAATTCCAGTGCAGTATTTGGTTACATAAATCACACTTAAAATGTCAGAATGTTTGCATTAGATAAAATAAATCAAACAATGTCATTTATATGAAAGAAAAACAGAAGAAAAAAAAATATTCCTGAAGAATTCACAAAAGCGGTTTCTTAGGATTTAAATGATAAAACAATGTCCAAAGAAAAGACGGTATTGTGTGACTTTGGGTGTGTTGGTGGTTAGCAGATCTTGTTCATAGTTAATGTGATTCTCCACATGTGGTTCCTCTGCTAGGACGCCTGTGTAAACTTAGAGAGAATAGACTTCATACATTCAGACAGTTATAACTGAGACTTTAGTGTCCAAATACCCTTTGTGGTCACTGTATACACAAACGTCTTTACATCAACTAAGACTTCAGGTGGCGTACTTCAATGTGACACCCTATATGAGTAACTTATCATTATGAAGATTAAATAACTATGTGGAAAAGATGCCCTGAAGATAAATATGCAAGTTCTAGGTTGAATGTTAGAACTGTAAAATAAAGGTTCCGGTGTTAAGATGCATTCTGCATTCTACAGTACTTTAGCATAGAGCGTTTAGAATAGCACGTCAAATTCGCGTCTAGTTGAACACTTGGACATTTGGAATCCACTCGCACGTCCACAGCGAATTGGACATGCGTATAAATCGAGCGTTTGAAGCGAAATAGACGTGCATTCAAAACGAAATTCGCTTCTTGTGGGAGGGGGCAAGTGCTAGGCAGTCGTCTGTTTGCAAGATGGCTGATGTTGATCGAGCATTCATTGAGAGAGTCACCGCTCTGTATTTGTTCTGGAGAGCAGAACAGCGGCGTAGGGGTCAGCGCCGCCGTACTTGGGTCCACCAGACCCTCCGGAGGCGTACCCACTCAAAAGTGAAGTGTGCATTTACAACTAGCCAGGTTGCACAATCTCCACACTGACTTCCAAGCGAGGTCCTTTTTATTCCTGTCTCTGTAGAAATATGAACTAGTGTCAAAGTTCAGTGTGACTGCTCACCGCCAATATCAGTCGTTCCTCCATGTTGAATGAATGACTCCGGGCAGGTCTGCCGCCATTAATCACAAGCAGGCTCCTGATTGGTTAACGCGGCACGAACAGACGCCAAAGTTCAGATTTTTCGACTCGGGGGGGGTCAGACGCGAATTCGCTTCAAACGCGTGAATGCACAAAAAGCACAAACGCACAGGACCTCCAGACGCGCGTCAACGCGTCTTTACATTGACTTAACATGGAAATCACTCGCTCCAGGCGCTCTATTCGCGTTCGGGGTGAATGCAGCAATAAGGATCTGTTCTCCAAAGAACAAACCGTGTCCTAACTAGACGCATTGCGATAAGATTCCAGCATCAAGCAATTTGTCTGTCCACACGAGACGCGACGCAACTACGAGATGCGACAAAATCAATCAAAATCCACAGCCAATCAGAACAGCGTGTGGACGGGCTCTCGCGGCAAGTGTAGGCTATGGCACCAGAGATTAATCTTGACGGCACTCGCAAGGAAATGGATAAGTACATAATCAAATTCACAAATATTACACCATTTAAACATTACTAAAAATACATACTGAGCTACTAAAACAATCTTTGTCCTAGAATATACTTGTTTGTTCACAGTTTGAACGTTCTTGTTTCCATTCGTTTAACTTCAAGGTCTGAGGTTGTTTTTAGTACGACTACGTTACAAAGCTGTGATCACTAAATGATATTCAAAGTCACATTACATGCTTTTAACATTAAATAAAGCACATCAACATTACCTGAGATTATCATTGCCATGTTTTGTGTTGTTGTTCCAGCCGCGATGTCACAGAAATGGAAACCGTTTCTAAAATAGAATCATTGTGTGTCGCCGTCGCGGCTGATTAGGACAAAAACTTTCATTAACATGGAAAATATACCTTTTATCACATGTCGCTGCTGTTTTCTAAAGGTTCCAAAACAAAAATCACCTTAAAATCCCTGGTAATAACACCAAATTTGGCACACATCAAGTCAAAACCAAATATCTATAGGAAAATATATACATTCAGCTTATTTTTCCATGATACCACAATAGTTTGATTAACATTACTGAAACAGATCGTACCGCACAGATCTAATATAATGTCACACATCAGATGTTTTTCCCCAACAGTTAACCAAACGTTCACATAAGACATAACAGATCATGTTTGCGTGAATACTCGCCATGACATATTTTGAAATACTGTAATTCTGTGTGTGTGTGGTCTTTCTGTGCACGTGTTCTGTCAGTCAATGTGAGTGAGATCATTTTTCATGGACAAGGGAAAGATACTCCTCTCAGAAAACGTACAAATAAAGACACTTTTAGATGTTTAATTGCTAATTGGAGCATTGGGATCGCTAGACTAAGGCTAAATGAATTAGTTGTTGTTAAAACCTCAAAATCGACATTTTTTTTACGTTTTGCCTGCAGCTCCCAATTATTTCCGTGCAGAGACTGTCACATATGCTTCTTCCAACAGAATTAACAACCAATCAAGTCAAGTATTTTGGAAAACAGCGGGTTTGATGTTTCACAAAAAAAAAATCACCATCATGGTGCTTTAAAGAACCCAATAACAAATTTACTCTGAACCTATAAAATGTAACATCCAAAGAACCTTCTTAATCTCCAAAGAACCATAGACTCTTAAAAATAAAGTTTCCAAAAGAGAGTTTCCATTCAAGAGTTTTTTGCAGCAATGCCATTGAAGAACTATTGCAGGTTCCCCAAAGATCATTTTTGTCTTAGTGTGAAGAACATTTTAACAATCTAAAGAAACTTCTTCCATTACAAAGAACCTTGAGTGCAATGGAAAGACCACAGATGTTTAAAGTGTTTCATGAACCCATAGATCCCAATAAAGAACCTTTATTTTTAAGAGTGTAGCAACTCACAATTTGATGAAACGAACAACCACTGAGGAACCTTCAACGGGATCACATCATTAGCCGTCTTTAAAAGACATATCCATCACTTTTTAAGGGATGTTGAATTTTAAGACACCAAGCCCGCACTGCACAAGTCAATCGCTAGCACAACAAGGAAATAAGACCCCTCAACAACGACAATCTCCTTATACTTGCTGGGAGAGATTCAGGTGTCAATCCGCCTGAGACTAGATAGAGACTGACAGCGAATAAACTCACCTGTGTGCCTTCACTGATGCCCAATGAACTAGAAGAACCGCTTGCTTTCGTCTACAGGAGACTGTTGGACATCTACACGCATTGGCTTGTTACTCCAAGGAAGAGAATGTGAATGAATTCTTGCATGTAGTTAGCAGCCCAATGTGTGGTTACATGCTGGTTTACAATGATGAGACTGATTGTATGTGCAGCCCAAGCCAATGATGTGTCACAGTGACATACACACCCACCACCCCCTTCCAAACCAGCAGATCTGGCTCCAACTCGCCGGAGGAGAAGACGAGGCTGCGTGTGCAGCTCGGCTCAGGAACAACCTACTAAACCGTTGACAATGAGCTCTAATTCCACACAGCGCTCATTCACTCCATTGTTTGTGCAAACGAAAGCAGCACCACACCTCTCTGAGGTTTAACCGGCCTGCAACGCTTTTTAAATGCTATCCGGATCACATGTCTCGTCGATGAGGATCCAGGAGCCAGAAAACAGTTTGGCCGTAGCAGTCAATGATATTATTGAGCTTGGGAAAACTGAAGCTAGATTTTGTGGTCAGTGTAGTTTGAATGGCCGCATCCACATTCAAAGTTAGGAAAATCTTAAAGACCAGGGGCAGAGTTCAACTGAGCGGTCAATAAAACTGACACTGATGTCCGTATTCAATGCCTACAAGACAAGTCACCTGAGAGAACAGAGGAATAGGAGAACAGAAAACACTGAAAATCCAATGCTTATGAAATACTAAACCGGCTTACTGACACATCTAAACCAACCAAGGATGAATCGATTCAGAATTAAATCGAGTGTGAATTTGAATTGAACTGGACAGAAAATTGACAAAATGGAATTTTTTTCCCTAATTAATATTTCTTCTGTTTACCGACAACTTAAACGCAATGAATCAAAACATGAATCTATTAATTATATAAAGTAAATTTTAGCATTCTGGGAAATGAATCTTCCCTCGTCGTATATAAAAATGAAATTTCATATGATAATATGATGAAATATAAAAGAAACAGTATACATTTCTATGCATAATTTTTCGGATTTTGGATTGGAATTTTTGGACTTAAATTAAATGTTAGTAATCAAAAAGCATGTCTAATTAATTGAAATCATGAAACTTATACAATTTACCAACAATTTATTATTAAGTTGAACAAAAATGACATGTTTTAGGGCCCTATGAAATACGTTTTATTTTATTTTTTAAAAAATTCAGTTTTATTTTTATCAAAGTCTGTGTTTTCTAGATTCCATTTTAATGGTTTAATTAAGTTTTGATAATCAAAAAGCATCTCTAATTAATTGAATTCATAAAAACAACAGTTTACTCATTTAAAAATAAAAATAAAAATTTCATTTCTATGAAAAGTTTTTTTTTTCTCCAGAAATTCTGTGTTGTGGATTTTAATTTTTCTGGCAATCAAATGAAGGCATAAAAGACATTAATTGAATGTATCTTTTAATCATATAAAATTAAACAAACTTTTTTTCAAAAAAAGTGCTGCACAAAAATATTATTACATTGAGACGCATCTAAATTCTACTGTACAACAGTAATATATTTGTCACAATTTCAATTTAAACCAAACTTTTATATTGACGGGTTGCCGTGAAGACCTCATGAAGTGACTCTGGAGATGAAGTTCATGCGTTCATGTCCTCATATAAAGGCTGCAAACACCGCGAGCGTCACACGTGCTTCAGTGTGTGTGTGGGAAATCAAACCATTCATTCACACATGCAGAACACGCAGGATTCATATTTAAGTTTGAGTTTTTTTTGCAGTTTAATATTCATGGACACTAGTCTATGTCGCAATTTGATTTAAGTGCACTGGCCTGCTTTTAATTTATTCATCAAAGATCTTACAAATTCTGTGAAATTTCGCGTTACACATAAATTCCATATTTATGACTGGATTCCAAATTCCGTCCGTGTTTTCCGCATCACGGAAATCATAGGGCCCTAGATTTTGAGAACTGAGCATTGCACTCAAAAGGGGAGGCGAGTCTAAATGTGAGCTTGCAGAAAGGGGCGGAGTTTAAACTGACTAAATGATTGGAGGAATCCTGCATACGTCATCAGACATACTATAGAGCGTCTGTAGCCCCGCCCCTTTTCAGCGCTGCACTAGTTATGTTCTGTCAGTTTGTATTTCCACAGCGTGACGGTAAGATCTTACGGATTTATGAATGAATCGCTCGTTTTAAAATCTTCCCGGTCTACCGACATTTGTTATCACATCCGCTAGACTTTTCAAAAATATCGATATTTCGATATGTATCGATACTGATATCTGAAACGATACCAATACTCCAGTATCGATACACCGATACCAGCTGCGCTTTCTTGCTCTCCTCTCCTACCCCGACACGCACCCGCCTCCTCTCATTCACGCCGGTTAAATAGTGTTGGTGTGACTGGTCTGAATTTCGTGCGGGATTGCACATAATTCTACTCATTCCCGCAGATTTCGCACTCACATCTGAAGCGCACACATACAGTAATAAAGCCTCTGACATACAAGTGCAAAAATGAGCTCCTTTTCCCAGCTTATTAATGCTCAAATACACTCAAGAATAATGTCACAACGCCCATCTTGGTGAGTATTAGCGTGTAAACAGTCGTAAACAGTTCAGGGAGAATGTGTAACAGGAACAGTGTTTTGGATCCATGCGTGCGGCGGGTCTTAAAGGGACAGCAGCCGAATAAACGTGCCACTCTTGGTGTTGTTAATGTTATTCAAACTGCAAAAAGACAAACGATCACTTACTGCTCTTGACTCATTAACTTGTGTAACTTTTTTACAATGAAGATTATCCAATGTTATTTTAAATTTGATTACTTTGTATCTTTTTTCTATTGTATTTATTTGTGCTATTGTTAGTCATTTGTTTATTTGCTCTTATTTTATTACTGTTTACTGTCTTTTTAAATTCAATTTACCATTTGAAATCAAGCTTCCTTGTGCTGTGTGTAAGCTATTGCAACAACATTACCCCACTGTAAAAAATACATTGAGATAGCAAATATTTGTGAGATAACTGTAATGGTAATTGATCGTTTATATATGAAAAAAAGATTAAAAGCGTTATCGTATAAAGTGATCTCTTCAGAAGAACTTTCAATAGATGGACAAAAATATGTATTTGACAGTATATGCGGCGTGTTTTCCCCGGGTATCAAAAATAGTATTGGATATCGATACTTTTCCAGGTATCGTGACAACGATGTGACAACACTAACACCTGCTTCAAAACATTACAATGCTCATTATAACTTTCGTTAACTCTACAATAAGTAAATCCACTCCATCAGCTAATTACTCCGACAGTGATGCAATAGAAATATACAGAGCTACCACAAAAACGGAAGTTCAAACACAAAATGCACGCTTGTTCCTCTGGCGCATAAGGTCTATAGAAGGAAGGTTGGGTTAAGATTAATTAAACATTAAGAAGTGTTAAATAAAACATGCATGGATGAATCATTCAAAATAAGTCCATTTCATGCCAACTTTAATGTTTCTAAAAATAGTCCAGTAGGAGTAATTCATTATTAAAAACTACACTTACTGCAGTATGTCTTTGAATTCCATTCCATTTAGTCAAATTACAATTACACATCCTGCTCATCTCATTTCTGAACGGCACACTATCCTGACATACAAGTTACAACAAACACTCATTTCCCAGTGACCTTTATGCATGAACCCTGGAGTCATAAAGGAAAGACAAACAACAAAAAGCAACCTCCATGATGGAGGCTGTTTTCTAGATTCCCAAAATTGGTCAAATGTAATGCGTTACGTGTTTCACACCTCAATGCGTTTGCTCATTTCCAGTGAATCACATGTAATGGGGCCACTAACAGCACAAAACAACATTGTGATACGCTATTTGCCTTGTCACAAAACCCATTACATTGATGCAGATCGGCCTAATTTAGTAACAACATGAGTGTGGCCTGTCAGCCAATATCAGTGTCTTGTCTTAGCTCAAAAGGAATTGCGGTACTCAAGTGTATAATCTGGCCAAATATGGTTATTGCAAACAAATAAAGGGATGCAGCAAAGGAACTGATCCTTAATTAAATATTCAGCATGCTATGATTGTGATCAATGCAAACCATGATGCAAAACAGGCTGGATGTCGGTGTTTAAGCAACACAGCTAGTGTGAAAAGTACGATGTGCAAAAGTGTTGCATATATTCCGAGTGGAAAAGCTGCAATTGTTATTTTTTGTAACTTGGGGGGACAAAAGTAAAACACCACGCTATCGCTTCTGTCTATTCCCAAAGGATAAGCCACTGTAACCCCATGCATTTTATAAAAGAGCAAGATGATATGACAGTTTGCAACAAGGAAATGGGTTAAAAACAGCTGGTCGGGGAAAAAACCTTTGAGAGTCGATGTGAACTTGTGCTGACGCGTTCCAGCTTATCCCAAAGAAAACACAGTGACGGGGGTGTTGTTTTTACGTGTCTGTAGCTCACAAAGGGTTGGGAAAGGCGTGAGAAAATGTGGTATGTGCCATCAACAGAGTAATTTCCACTCTAACTCAAGTACATTTTCACTACATATTCAATATAATAGCCCTGTAAATTATTGGTAGAGAGCCGTTTTCTAAGAGCCGAAAGGTTCAAAGATATATGGAAGTACAGTATAATGTCAAAAGCTATTATTCTTAGCAGCCTTTGGAGGAGATATCGACCATGCAAAACCAATTTAATATTTTAGGAATGGTTCAGTTCTAATCTGAATATTGTTTTATGGCCTTCACAAGGCTTCTCAAGGCTCTTAAGAATATAATGCAGTGGCCATGTAGTTTGGATGCAAAATTCAAGAATCTAAAGCATTGCAGGTCAGATTTGTTTGGAATGGATGGCGTTTTTCCTGCATCCCACCCAAACAATCTCAATCATCATGGCTGCCATCCATGTAAAAGATGCGCCAAAGTCACCAAGAATATGATGAAAGATGTCATATTAATTTTGTAGCAATTCATTAAGTCCAATTAAAGTGTTAGTCAAGGTTTCTTACATCAAAAACAGTCATAATTGGATTTTACAATATAATTTTACACCCTACACAGACGTCTTTGAAATGGATTGACGCACTGATTCTTGTATAAGTAATTAAACCAGCATTTGCCGTGTCAAGTCAACGAATTCATGATCAGCTGACAACGGCAGTGTCTCATTCCATTCCCTAGTTCCCTAGTCATGACCTATTAAACGTCAGGATCACAATGACCTCATTCCCAGATGTAAAAATACAGTGCAACTCAAGGATTTTCTCTGATGGCCTAGACTGAGTGACCACAAAAAAAGAAGAAAAAAAAAATCTATGCATTTTTACATTTGCTAGAAAATCTATATTTTAATGCTTCAGAAGAAATCTACTGTACTATAAAGTTTATAATTTATATAAAATAATATACTCTGATATTGCTATAAAATTAAAGCCATATGTCTAAATAAGTTATGTTCCAAATTTGAAGTTGATATTAAAAAAAGAGAGGTTCCTGTGAGATATTATTTAGGCACTATACCAAAAACAGCCACCAGGTGACACCCAAACTCCATTGAATTTTTTTTAATGCATCTTTCCTGTCACAAATGTATACATTTCTTTTGCAATATTACTTCTATCACAAAATAACCACCAATGAAATATGGAATCTTGAGACTCAGACCTTTCAGACAATATGTATTTTGTCAAGATTATAAAAAGTTTTGATTATAAAAATACATTTCGTAATATGACACTTGACACCACCCACTAAGAGGGAGGAGAACATTAAAAGATTTTAAAATGACCATTTCTATGGTAACACAATGTCCGATTTCAAAACGTTTTTCACGGAATGAATCTTGAGTTAAGCTTTCAAATTATATGTAATTTATGATGATTACTAACATTTGTGATGGGGAAAAAAAGACAACATGGGACAGTGGTTAAAGGAGTTAAAAAAAGAAAATATCGCAACTTCAACAAAACCTCGTCTGTGTAAGTCAGCTAACAGAAAACCGAACAAGCAAATGTATAAACATATAAACAACGCACATTCAAGGCATAATGTACGTACATGGTCAATGCATGACAGTCTTTGGCTGCATACAAAATTGCATACTTCCCTACTATATAGTAGGCAAAAAACAGTATGTGACAAAAGAAGTATGTCCAAATTCACAAAGAGTAGCCGGATGACCTCCTACTTCCATTAAGATTCTAAAGTGTGCATCCGATGGACACATTACTATCCCATGGGGCCACGGGAGAGGATTTAAAAGGGTGAGATTCTGAAGTGTGCATATGAAGGAAATTGGCTGCGTCCCAATTCAGAGGCTGCATCCTTCAAAGGCCGATTGAGTCACAGCAAAGCAAGGCTCCTTTAAATGTGGCCTCCAAATGCATCCTTCATTTCCCGTGAAATGAAGGATACAACAGATCTACGCGGCCTAGAATACCCCAGAATTCACTGCACGCCAGTGACGACAGGATATTTTTGAGAAAAATTGCCGAATTACACAAAGTATTGGGTTTCAGCTTACACAAATATCTAATGATACAAATGTAAAAATGAAAAAAAAATTTTTAAGTGGTACAAATGTTGACATATCTTACCAAGATGCGATTATATAAATATTTAGACTGTTTGTGAATGCGGTTTTGTTTCAGACGGTTTAATAACATTCAATAAAGTCCAGTACAAAGGTTACTGCCACTCGTCAATGTCAGGTGTCACAGTTGCTAGGCGACAAGAACAATCCTCCGTAGGCTAGAGTAGACCGTCCCATTTAACAACGCTAAGTCCGACCTTGCCTTCGAAGAAAGCAGCCTCTGAATTGGGACACAGCTACTTTACCATCTCATGAGGCCACAGGAGAGGATTTGTGAATGGCGGTGAAGCGACGCAACTGTCACTGGTAGGTCATGTGATAAGGGCAAGGCGGCGAATGTAGTACATCCAGATTACATTCACTTTTTTAATGGTCGTGAAGTAATTACTTCAAAAGAAGCACCTACTCAAGAGAGCATGCGACTTCGGACGCAGCCACTCTGTGATACCGCAACATTGGCCCATTCAAACCTTTTCAACAGGCCCAAAACAGTTTCACATGTTTTTAAGTGTGCATTTTGAGAACTTTTCAGTGCACTACCAATAGGAAAAGCACTACAAAAATGGCAGATTTCCTGGCCAAAGTACACTGACTACTGAACTAGGGAGCTTAAGCAAAGGCACAGCTGGGGCCACAGGAGAGGATTTGTGAATGGCAGTGAAGCGACGCAACTGACGCTGATAGGTCACATGATCATGACAACATGGCGAATCCAGATTATATTCATCCTACAAACATTTCACACTATATGAACGTACGTTTGTAGCGGTCATGAAGTAATTACTTGTTCAAAATAAGTACCTACTCTTAAGATAATATGCTATTTCGGACGCAGCCGAACGTCACATGTCACACACTTCAGCTCAACAGGTGTTTTTAAGATTTCTATGCATACATGACATCTGAAATGATTGATCATCCGCTTCGCATGTGAATTGATTAACATCGCTTTCTCACGAACTTGCTGTTGGGTCCCATCTTTCAAAATCAGCCTCTTTATATAAGTTAGCTTCATTTGGTTGACGCAGTTAAACAATCCGCGCTCAAACGAACCGTGTAAACTGGGGCGGTACTTACATCATCATGTCCGTTGCCTGCTATTGGTCAGGTATGATGGGTCTAAATAATAATTTTATTTTAACTATTCACTGTGTATTTTCAACTTAAAAGTACAATAAAATCTCTCAGTATCAATATTTAGGTGTAAATAATTTTTCAAAATGTTGCTTTACGTAGACGGCCTGGTCACGTGGTACGTGATTACTTTTCTCAGCGCTGGTCAGGATGGATCAATCACAGATGTTAATGATAAGAAATCAGAAATTCTCTTAATATCCAGCGATTTAACTGCACAGACACTATCGGATGAGAACAAAACTTAAACTGAAACACGACACTATTGTATTCAGTAGAGCTGGATTGAACTTGCTTTATAATGAGTGAACTTTACACAGTTATTGAACTGAACTGAGCTGAATAATTTGAACTTCAAGCATCATTATTCTGTTTCTTGTTTACTACAGTGAGGCTGCTTTGAAACTATTCCATTGTAAAGCGCTATAAAAAAAAATGAAAGGTGATTTGAGAAACATTTCCACTTGTATTCGTTACCAATTCTTTAAATTAATAGATGTAAATACGGTACAAATGTGTCAAATGAGAAAACGAAAGATTTGAATGCGCTCCAATGGAATGTGCGCCGAGCGCCACCTTGAGGGAAAAGCAATTTTCATTTTACTAGGAAAAAATTACAACGTGTGCTTATCGTTCTGATATCGCAGCCAAAATATTTCTGAAGCAGTTTAGTTTTAATTTAAAAAAACAAAAAAAAACATCCCTTTACTTTAGTATTCAAATCTCACACGCTATGGCAAGCCGTTTTAACATTTAATCCTTAAAACGAACTAGTATCTATTTTCATGCTACTAGTACTTATTTTTTAGATACTAGTAGCTATCTATTCCATTAAGTACTAGTGCTTATTCTTTAGGTACTAGTGCCTATTCTTTAGATAGGGCTACTAGTACCTTTTTAAAAGATACTAGTAGTTATGCATTAGATACTAGTTCTTATTTTTTAGATACTGGTACTCATTTATTAGATACTAGTACCTATTAAATAGACACTATTGAATAAGTACTAGTATCTATTTAATAGGTAGGCTCAGGGGCTATATTTTTAGCCTACCATGGTTAAAGGAAACATAGATTCAGCCTATTAATTAATTATATACATCGTGTATTCAGAGCTTTTATAAGCACTAAGTTCCCTTACGAACTGAACGGACCAACTATCTGCACAATACGACTGAAGCCAGGTTTATAATTGTGCGTGTGATAAGATTTGCGCGAGCAGTTCCTATCGCGATGCTGTTGATAAAATATCCTTATTGTAACAAATGCTATAGATAAACAATTACAAGAACTTTGTTACTTTTTCCTTCTCGAATAAAAAAAATGTAAAATGTGTTCTGCTAATAATGACATTATTAGGGACTCCACTAAACGGTTCACACTTCAACCCCCCCAACCCCAATGTTCAAACCAAAATTACGCCCTTGGGTAGGCTACTATTATCAATTTAATAGGTACTAGTATATAATGATTAAGTACTAGTATCTATTGAATAAGTACTAGTAGCATGAAAATAGATAATAGTTATTTTAAGGATTAAATGTTAAAATCGCTTGCCATACGCACGCACTTGCTTGGCGCCTACGTCACGGGTGACGTCAGTGACATCAAACATCGCTGACGTTTAAATGAAGTTTTCAAAGCACATCTTTCAAGACTGTTCCACCTCATAGCGTGGAAAAATCTTAATTATGTATTTGTATAACCTAATCTTCTGATTTATGCCAATTTAGCCATGTTCACAGCCATAGCTAGTATGCATCATCCAGATAGTGTGAATGGTGAACCTGATGTCTTTGTACGTCTCTTTCATTAGCACTAATCTAATGGTAAGTTAGCTGAAAGAGAAATAGCACTATAAAACCCTCACTACAATAACTCCTTTCATGATAAATTTGTATATGTGAGCCATTTATTAATCACAGAGCACATGAATGTCACAATGTCTTCATTAAGTGAATGTTTATTAATAGAGATCTAGTGCTCATTTCGCCTGCAGACAGCATTGATTGTTGTACAGCACAGAAAAGCTTTTGTTTGTCAGACAGAATCATTGAACTTAGTGTGATGAATGGCTGGCAAAACTCCAGTTTGGAGCAAATATTGATCAATACGCTCACTGATACTATTACTGATAACAGGCAGTGTTGTTGTGCAGGTCACGCAACAAGTTCAGTGCGAGTTCACACATACAGATATCATTTTTAAATCATTGTGCTTTCAGAATGTGCGCATGAAATTATAATAAACTAGCTGGCAGCTGAAGTATTTCTATGGCATTTGAACTAAGTATTTTAATATCACTTTCATTTGCAGACTCATTTACTTAGTATTGAGAGGTATGAAAATGGACAATGCTGTGAAAATGTAGAATTTAGAATATCCTGCATGAATAAATTCATTTTCATTAGGGTTCTATAATAGAAACCAATGATCTTTATTCATCTCCTAAAAACTATTTATTCTGTAAGGTTCTGTATAAAAAATAAAGGACTATATTCAGTTCATTTTAAATAGGGATTCACCAATATGAAAATTTTGGCCGATACCGATAATTCTTTATATTTGAAAGCCGATAACCGATATATTGGCCGATAAATCCAAATCCAAATTTTTATATCATTTTTGAGAGCCTGATTACAAAAACAAAAGTCTCAGCATTAAAGCCATGTCCCAAACACACAATTATGATGTTTTCATTATAATTTTATGTAGCTGATATGACAGACTTGCGCTGCACATGTTGCTCTGAACTGTATTTTCCTCTTTTGAAGTGATTCCAATCATATTTCAATTCAAGCCCATCATGGTGAACAGTGCATCTGAAGTGTCTCAGCTGAAGGAAATACATTATTTATCAGCTTTAAAGGGATAGTTCACCCAAAAATGAAAATGTGACGTTCATCTGCTTACCCCCAGGGCATCCAAGATGTAGGTGTCTTTGTTTCTTCAGTAGAACACAAATGAAGATGTTTAACTCCAACCGTTGCAGTCTGTCAGTCGTATAATGCATGTGAATGGTAACAACATCTATGAGAGTAAAAAAAACATGCACAAACAAATCCAAATTAAACCCTGCGGCTCGTGACGACACATTGATGTCTTGAGACACGAAACGATCGGTTTGTGCGAGAAACTGAACAGTATTTATATCATTTTTTACCTCAATGCGATTTATGTACAACAGCCTTCTCTGCACGATCACTTCCACCAAGTGAGGTCAAAATACACAATATGGCGTAGAGATACGCAGGAGAGATCACTTCCGCCGCTTGTATCCCATTGTATCCCAGTGTATTTTGACCTCACTTGGTGGAAGTGATCGCGCGCTCAAGGCTGTTGTACATAGATCGCATTCAGGGTAAAAAAATTATGTAAATACTGTTCGGTTTCTCGCACAAACCGATCGTTTCGTGTCTCAAGACATCAATGTGTCGTCACGAGCCGCAGGGTTTAATTTGGATTTGTTTGTGCATGTTTTTTTTACTCTCATAGATGTTGTTACCATTCACATGCATTATACGACTGACAGACTGCAACGGTTGGAGTTAAACATCTTCATTTGTGTTCTACTGAAGAAACAAAGACACCTACATCTTGGATGCCCTGGGGGTAAGCAGATGAACATCACATTTTCATTTTTGGGTGATCTATCCCTTTAATATAGCGGACAAATTGTCTTATTGGTCCGATAACGATAATATTAAAAATGAACATATATTGGCCGATATATTGTGCATCCCTAATTTTAAAGGTGATTTTGATCACTCTGTAACTTTTGCACTTATATTGTGAATTCATAATTCTATCTGTTGGTGGAATATATTAGGCAGCAAGGGAACATTTTGTCCTCAAAGTTGATGTGTTAGAAGCAGGAAAAATGGCCAAGCGTAAGGATTTGAGCGAGTTTGACAAGGGCCAAATTATGATGGCTAGACGACTGGGTCAGAGCATCTCCAAAACTGCAGCTCTTGTGGGGTGTTCCCGGTCTGCAGTGGTCAGGATCTATCAAAAGTGCTCGGGACAGTGGAGAACCGGCGACAGGGTCATGGGCGGCCAAGGCTCATTGATGCACGTGGGGAGCGAAGGCTGGCGCGTGTGGTCCGATCAAACAGACGAGCTACTGGAGCTCAAATTGCTCAAGAAGTTAATGCTGGTTCTGATAGAAAGGTGTCAGAATACACAGTGCATCTCAGTTTGTTGTGTATGGGGCTGCATAGCCGCTGACCAGTCAGGGTGCCCATGCTGACCCCTGTCCACCGCCAAAAGCACCAACAGTGGCACGTGAGCGTTGCTTACCTGGCACACATGGCACCAGGATGCACTATGGAAAAAGGGAAAGCCGGCGGAGGCAGTGTGATAGTTTGGGCAATGTTCTGCTGGGAAGCTTTGGGTCCTGCCACCTTCAGGGGTGTTTTGGCAGCAAAAGGGGGACAAACACAATATTAGGTCATAATGTTATGCCTGATCGGTGTATATCGATGCATCACTAATACAATATAGCCTATGCCAATGCTTATTTCAATGTCATCTAGCAATGTCAAAGCAATTTATATGAACCTATATAAAAACATTGATATTTACTCACTGTTAAAGCAAAACTAAATCTTAGTCATAGTAATTCCATGTTTGGAATCATTTAAAGGGTAACTAAACCCCTGTTCACAGCCTAACTCCACCCACTTGCAATATTTGAAAAATGCTGGAAAAGTGGGCAGAGGGGACGAGCCGAGGGCGGGGCTGAGCGGGGGGCGTGCACCTGAGACCCGCAGTGACTGATTGATTGACAGCTGTCAGACTCTCAAAGATGGAGAATGACTGGAGTGACGCCAGTAGTTTTGCAACAGATCGGTCTTTTGAAGTAGAGGACTTTTCTCCCCCACCTTCACCTGAAGTGGAGGAGGGTGAATTGTCTGTAGACACAGGGCCAGCGTTGGCTGCGTTAACTTGCACGCCAAAGGCTTGGTGAGCTCGCGCCAGTGACGTGATAGTGAGCCATTGGAACAGCCAACATACGCCACGATGGCCAACAACGTTCAATAAGATAATTCAACTGCAGTAGCCACCATTCAACCTTAAGAGGGCAGCACTCCGACGTTTTTACACCATATATTGTAGAATTAAAACACTTTATACCCAAATGTCAAAACATTTACTCGAATCAATGGACAGCAGTCTTGCAGATCATTAACTAAAAAAAGTTGTTCCTTTAAAGTTTCCATATGACCTTTTGAACTTTTGGCAAACCTAAACATTCTAAAATGGAACTTTTTGTGTGTTTCAGATGTAGCGAATGATAAAACAGTTTCTTCTGAGCTTCTGCACTGTATTCTCATGCTAAGCTAGATTTGAACTGCTCTTTCAGAGCCCAACATCTCTCTCTTGTCTCGGCTGAGCTGAAACTGGATGGAGCCCAGAGGCTTCAGATATTGATCACCACCAGCTAGAATGGAAAGTGACCTTCAAAAACTCTATCTTCAACTTGCCGGATGATTCACTGCCTTTGAACAGGCCGCTTAAAGAGATGTAATTAATGCGGAAACCTGCATGCAGGCAGCATTTGATTACCTGGAATAGACCAGGGGAGCCCAGGGCCAGCTGGGACGTTTCTGCAGGATCAAGGGCTGTTTCAACTCTGACACAGAGAGAATTCACCGCATGCATGCGTGTTTATGTCAGGTGACAGGCTTGTGAAGGAAAAAATATATTGTTGTGAAATTGCATGAGTAATTATGTTCATTTGTGAGCATAATTACCACCGGTTTCATTCGATTTATTTGTAGCTCCTGTTAGACATAATAATTAGAAGCGTGCGGATTTAGCAGGCATTATGTATCTGAATCCATTTCAGCCATATTTACATATTTAACAAAGTCTGTTGTTGTATAATGCCACAGTACAGAAGGATATGAGTGTTTGAGGTGTCTACAGACATGAATCTGTAGGTGTGTGTGTTCATATATGAGATCATATGCCATTGCGCACAAGAGAGTGAACAATGTTGAACACGTCACTGCAATGACCTTCAAAAATGTCTCCGTTTCAGTTCAGTTTAGCTTTATTGGCATGACAATTGGAGTACAGTATCACCAAAGTATTGTAAGGTTATATATATAATATATATATATATACACACACAAAAGTTTGGAAACATTACTATTTTTAATGCTTTTGAAAGAGGTCTCTACTGCTCATCAAGGCTGCATTTATTTGATCAAAGATACAGAAAAAAACAGTAAAATTGTGAAATATTATTGCAATTTAAAATAATGGTTTTCTGTATTGATATACTTTAAAATATAATTTATTTTTGTGATCAAAGCTGAATTTATCATCATTACTCCAGTCTTCAGTGTCACATGATCCTTCACAAATCATTCTGATATGAGGATTTGATGCTCAAGAAACATTTATGATTATTATCAGTGTAGGAAACAGTTTTATATTTTTATATAACCTATGATACATTTTTCAGGATTCTTTGATGAATAAAAAGTTAAAAAAGAACAGTATTTATTTAAAATAAAATATTTTGTAACAATACACACTACTGTTCAAAGTTTGGGGCCAGTCTATTTTTTTTTTCTTAAATTACAAACTTAATATTTGAAAATTAAGTATTAAGAAATTATTAGTTTTATTCAGCAAGGATGTGTTAATTTGATAAAAAGTGATAGTAAAGATTTATATTGTTAGAAAAGATTTATATTTCGAATAAATGCTGTTCTTTTGAATTTTCTATTCATTAATAAATCCTGAAAAAAGTATCACAGGTTCCAAAAAAATATTAATCAGCACAACAGTTTCTAACATTGATAAATCCTCATATTGAATGATTTGTGAAGAATCATGTGACACTGAAGACTGGAGTAATGATGATAAATTCAGCTTTGATCACAGGAATAAATTACACTTTACTATATATTCACATAGAAAAACATTATTTTAAATATTTCACAATATTACAGTTTTCTTCTGTATTTTGATCAAATAAATGCAGCCTTAATGAGCAGAAGAGGGTAATACAATAATAAAAACAACACTGAAAGGGAAAACAATTAAATATTTTTAATGTATTATTATTAATCATTGTATTTTCCCATTTCCTTCGTGGCAGGTTTGTACTAAAATACAGCAGGTGTTCAGTGATGTTTTTGCCAGTTTTCTAAAAGAGATTGATTATTAGTGCACTACTGACCTCTTGAGGAAGAAAGATGAAACGCACATCAGGACACAAATACAGTTTAAAACAGTAGAAAGTCCAAAAAAAAAAAAAGGATATATATATATCTTTACATTTTGAGTCTCATAGAAATTGAGGTGCACATTAGACATCATAACATAATTATTCCACAAAATATAACCTGTGTTTATATAAATATAATGTGCCTTTGAGTGGTAGATTGAGTTGTAAACATATATTTTTGACAGGAATTAAGATTGATGTTTAGCACGTCTGTCAGCTTGCAATATTATTAACATGCAGAAATGAAATGCGCAAGAATAACATCATATAATTATACAGATTTATTTTGTTCCAATCAATATTTGTGATCACAGTGCAGACGTCCAAATCACACATCAGCAACAAAAACTCAAAAAGATGGAGACTTTGAAAACAGTGCTATTGAAAGAAATCACTGTACTTGAAGTTTGCAATGCATTATTTTAGAAACACATAAACGCATGTAAAAGCTGCCTGGCTTAATCCAGTTTGCAGAAAATATTAGGGAAGCCTTAAATGGTGTGTATTGAACTATAATCTTACAGTAACGTGAGTCGATCACAACCAGTTATAAATAATAAAGTGATACAATGTGAAGGTTTTCTTTAGTGAATCAATGAACTATACAAACTATAACTACTTTAAAACCAAATAAACATGGACTAGAGTATCACACACAAACCAGTGAAAACAGAGAACAAAGTATAAAAATAAAGCCTGTATCAGTAGTTTTAGTGACGCTGAGATCTACCTGACAGTGTTAATCTATTCTTTTCTGGTGACCAGCACAAATGTCCTCTGGCTGATCATCACTGACAGCATGATTTCCCAGAACTGAGAACCGAACATCTGTGCAACGGCTCCCGCAGCTGGAGGTACAACTAAACCAATCACAGCTCCTTAAAAATAGAACGCAACTAATTGTAAATGTTACAGGTTATTTAGATCAAAGGAATAAAAACAACAGGCACTACAGATGCAGCGTTTCTGGTTATAATAACATGCTATTTTTACAGATAAATCTTTCTTATTATTATTTTCAGGCCCATTCTTAAAGCAAGACACTACAGGTGAGTAGGGGAAAATGACTTAAAGATATCATTATACTTTCAGTTAATCACAATACATTAGGACAATTGCTCTGTATTACATGTTTTCTGAAATGTTATGTTTAAATATGCAAATGAGGAATGATCTACTTACATTAGATATTAGAGTTAAAGGTTTTTACTCTATAAATCTGAAAATACTGTTAACAGACAGAAAACTATTTTCCACCATGTTAAAAATATATCATATACCCTTCAGCTGGAGAAGTAGAGATTTCTGTGCAGAAGAATAATCGCATTTTGAGAAAGCATCTTCATACGCATTTCTACCAATATATTTACATGACTTTTGAGGTTCAAATTTCAAGCATAAAAGTATTCTCGTTGCTAAGTTCATTAAGGTTGAACCACTGGAGTCACATGGTCTATTTTAACGATGTCTTTACTGCCTTTCTGGGCCTTGAAAGTGTTCATTAAACTGCTGTCTATGGAGGGGTCAGAGAGCTCTCAGATTTCATCAGAAATATCTTCATTTGTGTTCTGAAGATGAACGAAGGTCTTACGGGTTTGGAACGACATGAGGGAGAGGAATTAATGACAGAATTTTCAAAAATATTGAATGCAATTCACACAAAATGTATATTTCTATCATCCTTTGGCTAGTGTTAGATTATATGATCACGCTCTTATTCATGCAAATGCTTTAAAACCATTAAAGCGTGACAAGACAGAAGAGAACGCGCTGTCTGTGAATGTCCTGACACACACACGGCGCACAGAAAGACGCGCCAGAATCGAGTTCTCTTTGTGCTTGAACAAACAACAACACACAGAATAATGCCAAAATGCCCGTTTTGTGGAGTATCCTCATAAGAGCAGTCTAAAATGAGTTAAATAACGTCTTAAATGGACTTAAAGGGATAGTTCACCCAAAAATGAAAATGTGACGTTCATCTGCTTACCCCCAGGGCATCCAAGATGTAGGTGTCTTTGTTCCTTCAGTAGAACACAAATGAAGATGTTTAACTCCAACCGTTGCAGTCTGTCAGTCGTATAATGCATGTGAATGGTAACAACATCTATGAGAGTAAAAAAAACATGCACAAACAAATCCAAATGAAACCCTGCGGCTCGTGACGACACATTGATGTCTTGAGACACGAAACGATCGGTTTGTGTGAGAAACTGAACAGTATTTATATCATTTTTTACCTCTAATACACCACTATGTCCAACAGCCTTGAGCGCGTGATCACTTCCGGTGCGTGAGGTCTGTACAAGATCTGGCGTAGTTTACGCAAGCGCCGGAAGTTATCGCGCGTTCGGTTTCTCGCACAAACCGATCGTTTCGTGTCTCAAGACATCAATGTGTCGTCACGAGCCGCAGGGTTTAATTTGGATTTGTTTGTGCATGTTTTTTTTACTCTCATAGATGTTGTTACCATTCACATGCATTATACGACTGACAGACTGCAACGGTTGGAGTTAAACATCTTCATTTGTGTTCTACTGAAGAAACAAAGACACCTACATCTTGGATGCCCTGGGGGTAAGCAGATGAACGTCAAATTTTCATTTTTGGGTGAACTATCCCTTTAAAGAGTTGTGAGGAAACGAGATGCGTGCAACGGTGCGTCAGATCCGCGTCATGTTCGCCAGCTGCAGATCTTAAAGTGACAGCAGCCACTAATGATGTCTGTCATTAACGTTCATCACAGAACAAAGGCAACAGAGAAAATTATAGCTTTAATAAGGATTAATCTATATTTAATTCATAATTTATGCAGTGCAGACTATAAAGTGTTTGATGATTTCTGTATATTGATTATATATGAAGCCCACATGTAAATATGACATTTATTATAATGGGTTTATGTGAAGATTGTTTTAGGTTCACTTAAATTAAAAGTTGTCATTTTTTATGTTGAAATGTTGAAATTGATATAGCTTTCAATGATACTGTAATGTTGAATGTCTATCATTAATTTTTAATATAGACACCTTCATTCATTAAAAGATGCCATTACAACAAATATTTAAAATATACTGTCTAAGTTGTTTCTACATTAATTTGGAGAGTAACTGTGAAATTATTACAATATAAAAATATTAAAATGTTTTTAATTGCGATTAATCACGATTAATTACAGAAAAAAAGCTATTTTTAGTTATATTTTAAACGATTGACAGCACTAATTTTGAAAAAAATTTCCATGACTTTTCCTGTTTTTTCAGGACCATACGAACCCTGATTGTAATTGAAATCTGCAGACGCAAAGAGAGCAAGTGTAATAAAATAAACACTTAAATGTGTATTTTGGATATTTTCTTTCCACTAGCCCAAAATCATCTAAATGACCTGTGAATGAAACACTGGTTTTGCCTGAAGTGTCTTGCTCTAAAGGGCTCTAATGCACAGCATTATACTTTAAATAATCCAACAATTCAGTCAACTGATCGCTGATGAGGTGAATTGGGTGTTTTTTAGATTCAGGATGTCATAGCACCACCTGTAATGTTCAGTAACATCTCTCCTTGACAGTAACGCTTCACGTCAGACTCAGGCCCGAAAGCTCCAGCTCCTCTGGAAGGGCTGGAACGGCTTCTTCAGCGTCAGGAACATCAGCTGAGGTTTGAGTCTCGGCGGTCTCTCTGGGAAAAGTGCCGCCTCACTTTCAGCCGTGGGAAAGCGTCTGCGGTAGATGTCAGGATGAGATCTCTGGAACTGACAGCAGAGAAAAATCACACGGGGAAAATAAACAGATTTCACCACATGAAAGTCAATCGAATCCTGCCAAAAGAGCACTTTAGCTCCACCCACTCCCATGATGCACTGCGTATGACGTAATAGATTGTGGCTGCATCTGAAATTGCATACTTCTCTACTATATAGTAGGCGAAAAACAGTATGTGACAAAAAAGTATGTCCGAATTCACAGTACTCATAAAAGAGTAGGAAAAAAGTACTCGGATGACCTGCTACTTCTAGCCAGATTCTGAAGTGAGCATACGATGGACACTTTACTGTCCCATTTGTGAATGACAGTGAAGTGACGCAACTGACGCTAGTAGGTCACATGATAACGACAACATGGCGAATGGAGTACGTTCATATTACATTCATACTTTATATCAACAATTTTAAATGAATAGTTTTATAAATTAATGTTTTTAATTTGATTATGTTGCTTGCAATGCTTGTTCTTTCGCTCACAAAAAACTGTTAAAGGGATAGTTCACCCAAAAATGAAAATTCTGTCATCATTTACTCACCCTCAGTCGTTCCAATCATAAAAAGAGATCGAGTCTCTTCAGAATATTTGGACTAAACTGATCAATTCATGTGGATTCATTTTCCAATCTCTTTATGAACTTTTTGAAGCGATGTTGCAATGGCGTAGCTGTCTATGATATATTATAGCATTAAGGTTGAACCACTGGAGTCACATGGACAATTTTAACGATGTCTTTACTACCTTTCTGGACTTTGAAAGTTGCAATGATGTTGCTGCCTATGGAGGGTCAGAGAGCTCTCGGATTTCATCAAAAAGATCTTCATTTGCGTTCTGAAGATGAACGAAAGTCTTACAGGTTTGGAATGACATGAGGGGAAGTAAATAGCCGCGTTTCCACTGTTGGGCCAGTGCGAGCCAGGGCTTTCGGACCTGTAGCACCGAGCCCAAAACCATACTGCGTTTCCATCGTCGGGCCAGAAGCTCCGCAGCGCTTCACTAAAACCCGCCCGTAACACGCCTCTCTGGAACGACGTCACACAAACCATCATTTCCATCAACAAATGGAAGTTTTATCAGAAAACGAATCGGAAAGAAACCACTGGAAACTAGCGAGATCGCAAAACCAACATGATAAAAGCGCTTTTTTTTTAATTTAAAACCCAAGCATCGATGTTTTACCACAGTTTTACAATAATAAGTGATACATTGATCATAATGAATGAATTTGTGTCGTGATTAATCACAGAAATAAAGTAGTATTCACAGTTATTTCACAAAAGAAAGAGGACACGCGTACTTATTCAGTCGCATCTGTTTCTGTTTATTTGTAGTCACAGGATAGTAGCCTATTACATCACATTTAGAAAGAACAATCATTTCTACACATTTTCCAGCAGAAATACGACCTGAGCAGCTTTAGCTCTGTCTGTCCCAATCCCAATAGTTATATTTTCAGTCAGAGAAACAGAGGAAGCTCCCGAAAAACCAGAATTGCTTTATTTTATGATAGTACTAGTAGGCTATGCAGTGCTAAATATGGATATCAGACTAACAGATAAAATAAATACACGATTGTGATAGCTATATGATATGTCTGATTTCTTCAAGCAGTCGTATTTACCATGTTTACTATGGTAATGGTTAGCGCAAATAGTGTTTTGCATCACTATTTCTACCTTATACAGTGATCAGAATCCACATCGGGTGACAAACAGAAGTTATTTTCAAAGTTATTTGCCATTTCCAAACTCATAAACTTCGCCTTTGTTCGTAACCACTCCTCTAGCCTGAGCTTGCCCGCTTTGGACCAAGGTATTCAGCAGGCCAAAAAACCCTGGCCGTTGGCCCTGAGGAAGCCCCGACGATGCCTGATCAAGCCCCGGAAGTGACAGTGGAACGCGACTGGCCCTGGCACGCACTAGCACGCCCGCTTTTGGCCCAACAGTGGAAAGGCAGCTAATGATGACAGAATTTTCATTTTTGGGTGAACTAACCCTTTAAGTACAGTCTTGAACCTTTGTCTTTTTGTCCAACTTAAATAGTTTTTTGGTTCAAATAAATGTTTGTAAAGTTGTGATGCACCTCATATCTAGTTGATTTGCTTCATGGCTTATATGCTTTAACCAAGATTTTTTTTTTTAATCCCTATGTAAAAAATTATTGAGAAAAAATACTCCCAGAACCAACGGTGCTGAAAAGGCCCACTAATTCAACCTTTAATGGCTGTGTGTTTGGCTGTATGCATACGCAAAGCG
This sequence comes from Rhinogobio ventralis, assembly GCA_039654625.1. Lineage (NCBI taxonomy): Eukaryota > Metazoa > Chordata > Actinopteri > Cypriniformes > Gobionidae > Rhinogobio > Rhinogobio ventralis. The sequence goes on from CM077215.1 coordinate 31,947,550, forward strand.
GTCGCATCAAAACTGAAGTATACTTTGAAAAACAGTATAATAGTTCCCCTTTCAGCCCAAAGTCTTGGTGTTGTTTTTGGGCTCTACTAGAACAGGTTTTCCTGCTTGAATGTTGATTATTTCCTCATATTCTCCATTGTTGCGGCTCCTCTCTTCCCAGTCTGTCAGTAACGCTCTGTTTAGTTGCTGTCTCTATGAAGCCCCTCCTTCTGAAAAGCACACTGTGCTCTGATTGGTCGGCTGGAGCAGTGTGTTGTGATTAGTGTTTGGGAAATGTCCCGCCCCTTACCATAACCATGAGTTTCAACACACTACTAACTCAACCAGGCCCCGCCCCTTTATTCTGCATATTAATTATTTAAATGAGGAATATTGTGACGTGTTCATTCCCAGAAAAAAAATCAAGACTACAATGGAGTTTCAGAGAGTTCAGAAACACTGACACTGATATTGAGAAGAACTCCCGCTGGAGGGACTTTGTGAACCCTTTTAAGTCTATTACTGTAAATACATCCCACAGTTTTTCTATGGTAATGCACAGCATGCCACAGATATTCCTTTATCACTGAACAGATGTCAAAAAGAATCCTTTCTAACCTGCTTCAGCTTCTTCTTCTTGTCTTTAATGGACATGTTCTTGTCTTGTATGATGCTCTCCAGCAGCTCCACGATGGCACCCTGAGATGCAGAGACCCTCTGCTGCTCAAACTCCTCTCTGCTGATCTGTCTACAGAACGAGTGAGCCGGAGACGCCATGGAAGTGTCTGTGTCCGCACCTGCGTACTTTATCTGGAAGAAACCAAAGCATGCGAGGAAATCAGAATAAGATGCCCATCACAAAGCTCATTACACAAAAGCTTCTTAACACGACTCATATTTGCATCTCTTAAAAACTTGAATTATTTAAAGGCACAGTATGTAAGTTTCGCCGCTACAGGTCGCTTATTCAAAACAAAATTTGTTTGATTATTTATTAAATTTCACATTTTTGTGTGGTTATACAAATGGTAATCAATACGGCAAAAACATGGTTTTACTATCAAATAGAACCATGGTTAATTTTTGTAAGGGTATGTTTGTGCTATACATTATATACAAAAAAATATAGAAAAACAGAAAATAAAAACACAAACTCAGTGTTAGCAGATTAGAGGAATGTTCTGCAGGAACACAAACATTCGCTCTGGACACAGTACCTGTTACTGTCATTTCTTTATCCTGTAGAAACGTCTTACATTTATATTCAATTACACGCTGTTATCCTTTACAGGACTTTTAAACCTAAATTCAGCGTCCTACAGCAGAGATTTCAGCTAAATGAATGTTTTTGCGTTGAGTCTCCCTCTCGACTGCGTTCTGTCTGTTTGCCGCACCGGCGCTCGTTCAGTGAAGTTTGAAGCTTAATGTCAGACTGACGCGCTTTCATGCAAAGTGGAGATAAAATTAACGTTTTGCACTGAGGACGCAGACGCGCACACACACACGCATCTGTGAAAGTGCATGACAGGGTATGTTAAACGCTAATGCATTCGCTTAAAGCTTAAAATAAAGACTTCTAAAATAAAGGCACTTGGATCATGTATCTTTCCTGCATCAGCTCACTCGGTTTCCACTATTTCTAGATGCACATTTTGTCCATAAAAATGCGTTATTCAGTGCTATAATTTGGTGCGACTGGTGGAAGCACAGAGGGCAGACCCGACTAATCGATAATGAGAATCGTTAACGATGATTTTCATTATCGATTATTATCGACATTTTATCGACTAGTTGTTGCAGCCCTAGTTGTCATCTTCACTTCCACAGCCGATGGAGAGCAATCCAACGGGACTCAGGCAGAAATCATGTTCATGTGTGAGCTAATGTATGAAAAGTTTTATTAATGTTACTGTGGTATGAAATCGAGGGTAATGCGGAATAACACGGAAATGTTGGAAATGTTTAGGATAATGTTAGCACACAAGTCAACCAAATCTAACATTGTTCTAGTGTTTTGGGATATTTTAATCCGAAAATCTTACATATTGTGCCTTTAAAGAAAAAAGAAAAATTAGTGGAGAAATAAGCCCTACACAAAAAGACAACATCAAAATTGACTTACTATTCTTTCTTGAAAGTCCTCATGAAATCAAAATCGACCTTATTTTCTTTGTTAGCAAACATTACTGGTCTTAGGGTGAACAATTAATCTGTGCAAGTTAATACACAGAAAAAAAATTGTTTGCCGTGGTAATATTTAATCAAAATCTGAAAAGTAACTTCCGGTCTGGAATGCCGTTCCTTCTCAGATGATGTCAGTTTGACGGCTTGGGTTTGAATATCCTTAACCACTCCCCTCCAACCGTTAGTCTGCTATGAGCGAGTGATGGAGAGGAGGAGCGCTGCAGTGAAACCCTGCCCCCTATTCAATATTCAGTTTCACTTGGAAATGCGTTACAGCACTGAAATAAAATCTTCCGGTTCACTGGGACTTTAAAGGGCACCTATTATGCAAAATTCACTTTTACATGGTTTTTGAACATAAATGTGTGTTGGCAGTGTATGTACACAACCACCCTATAATGGTAAAAATCCACCCACTCCTTTTCTCAGAACAAGCCGTTTGCAGATTCCTGGCAAAGTGACCTCACATTTCACAGGCCCCGCCCACGAGTGTTGATGGACACTGCCGTATTAGCATAGACCCCGCCCTCAGAGAGCGGTACAGAGTCCGCCATGTTTATCTCCTCGCCAGAGCATTTAACAGCAGCATTCGAGTAAGAAATGTGTTCTTAACGTGCACAGACATAACCAACTGTTTTCATGTGAACTTTGTGTGTTTCTGACATAATCTTGTGTGCATTTGACAGTTTAATTGCAATAACACATGAAAGAGAACTAGTCTAGTTTAATACTCACGGACGCACCGACATCCAGCTCTCTGTGAGCATGCGTCGGGTGTGTGTGCTCAAGTTGAGAGTGATATGGCTTTAATGATAATATTTCATGATGATGAAGAGCTGCAATGTCACGTGAGCGTGTCCGCGATAGAGATGATCATAACCAAACAGATGTATCATGTTTCATGCGTGTTCCCGAGCTGTGAAGGCTCCGCCCTCTGGGGCGGGGAGCAGCAGCTCATTTGCATTTAAAGGAGACACACACAAAACAGCTCATTTTTCTCAAACCCAAAAATTGGCATTTTCAAAATGGTATATTAAATGATCTGTTAGGAATTTTGAGCTGAAACTTCACAGACACACTCTGGGGACACCTGAGACTTATATTACATCTTGTAAAAAGGGGCCTAATAGGTGCCCTTTAATACCTTTTACACTTTGCAATAATTTGTCAACATTAGCGCATTAGTTAACATGAACAAACTATGAGCAATATATTTTTACAGCATTGTATTAAGTACAAAAAAATACAATTGTTCATGTTAGTGCATTACATAATGTTAACAGACAAATTTTGACTTGAAAAATCTAAATGTAAAAATTGACTAAGATTAACAAATGTTCATTGTTAGTTCATGTTGAATAATGTAGTTAATGCATGTTAACAAATTAAATCATAGTAAAGTGTGACCAAATTTTCCTGTGCACAATGATAATAATTTATTATTTTTAGCAACTCTGCTCTGATTTAACCAAGGCTTTGTGGGCAGGCAAGAATAAAATGCATCTACAATAATTATTACATTAATTCCAGTGTTGGGTGTTATGCATTAATAAGTAATTAATTACTTATTTTTTATTTATTTTCCCATGAAAAAGTAAAGTATGGGATTACTCTTAATTTTTCTGTAATCTAATTAGTTACTTCTGATATAACTGCATTAAATACTGTATAGACTATAGAATAATTACATATAAAACAATTTAACATAAAAATGTAACATCTAATGTATGTTTTTTAATGTAACCTTCTCCAGTTCAAGAATAATATGCAATTTTATATTATTTATTTGAAAGAATTGAAAGAGCAGTTTCATGTCTATCCTTGTATTGTTGATATGGGATTTAGAAAGGAAATAGTAATAAGTAATGCAATTCTTTTTACTACAGTAATCTAATTACACTGGTGAACATGTAATTAGAGTAACTTACCCAACACTGATTCATTCCCAATTATTATTCTGTTTCTCTCAGAAATAGTTAAATATGCCGTTTTATATTTTCAATCAGTTATCAAGCATGTAATGAATGCGGTGAGGCGCTGACCTGAGCTCTTCTGAGGTGGGACAGATGCTCCTCGACAGATTTTCGCAGGTTGGACGGCACCTTCAGCACACTGTCGTGGTTATCAATCATAAACGTGACCAGCTTTGTGGCCAACAGCTCATCCAAGTCCACCTCATCCGCAGATCCCAGAATGCACCGCGAGAAGGTCTGGACCATCTGCACAGGAGCGTCAGCACCCACAAGAGACAGACCGTGTGAAAGCTGCTTGTCCAATCTACCGAACGCTGAGCTGAATTATAAATTAACTATGAGCTATTTGCCAAATAATGACAGAGCTTCTATCGGAGGAGGTGAGTGAGTTACCAGAGTTCGTGCTCCTATGGTGTCGTTCAGAGGGGGGAGTGAGGGGTTGGCGCAGACTTTAGCCATCAGACGCATTAACAGCTGCAGTTTACGACGGTTGGAAGGAGGAAGCAGGAGACAGCTGACCTGCAGCGCTTCAACCGCAACCGACTGCCGCTGCAGAAGACCTGTGAGAGGAACACCGAAATAACAAACAACATCACTTATACGAATTCAGAGCCTAGTTGATGTGAATCCCTATATATTAACAAAAAAAATTAAGTATTATACACACACACACACACACACGCTAGGGCTTGGTAAGATTGGAAGTCTCTCCTGCTCATCAGGGCTGCATTTATTTGATCAAAAGTACAGTAAAAATAGTGAAATATTATTATAAGTTAAATCAGCTGTTCTCTATGTGAATATATAGTAAAGTGTAATTTATTCCTGTGATCAAAGCTGAATTTATCATCATTACTCCAGTCTTCAGTGTCACATGATCCTTCACAAATCATTTGATGCTCAAGAAACATTTATGATTATTATCAATGTTGAAAACAGTTGTGCTGCTTCATATTTATTTGAAATAAAAAAAAATTTAAACATTATAAACGTCTTTACTGTCACTTTTAATCAGTTTAATGCATCCTTGCAAAATAAAAGTATTAATTTCTTTTCTTTTGAACAGTAGTCAGTCCCTCCAGGATTTTCGTGAGACTTTTTTCTGATTTTTGCAGCCTAAAATGACGGCGGCTTTTCTCAAATTTTGTAGCAATATTTGCGGCATTTCTTGTGTAGTTTTTCAGTGAGAATTTAACATTTTTATTACTTTTCTGACCTTAAGAAACATTGAGCTCTGTAATTTCTAAAAGGAGAACACTGATAAAAACATAGCATATTTGAAAATGTTGTATATTTGAAAGGTATCAATCAATAAATCTATCAAATAGAACATGCTTTTGAGGAATGTTTATTGGTTCATCTCTCAATCATCATTAGGCATAGAGCACCGAGTTGTGTTTTGCCACCCCACAATAAAAATGCGAGCTTTCAGCATAAAACCAAGTATTTAAATATCATCTTACCAAGACATATTATTATGATATTTATATGCATTTATTTAAGTAGTCTGCTATATTGTTATAAAGAGCTCATTGATTTTTTTCTCACCATATGGTATATGGGCCATAAAAGCCTGATGTATCAAATATATGACAAATCATAAAACACATGCAAACTTTTTCTTTTATATTTAGTCTAAAAGTTAAAGAAAACTACTATTTCTGCCTATTTAACCCTTGTGCATTATTCAAATTCACTTTCGTTATGTTCGGGATGAAAACATCCACTAAATTAAACTGTTGTAAAAATTGATCAGATAAATATTTTTTTGCATAAATCTATTAATCAACCTCAGTCCTGAACATAACTACTAAACGTTAAAAAAAAATCCAGGATTATTACTCTTTAACTGCCAAGTTCATAAATGATGGGGAGAAAAAACACACAAAATGACTATAATGATTGTGGACTGGATATTTTTGTGTGTCTTGGGCATGTCAAAGATTGGCTTTGATGCATTGTTAGTTTTTGTGCATCAGATTTAAATTTTTTCTCCCTCATTTATATGCTGTTATACTCATAGATAGTAAAAGAAATGGACACAGCGACCCCATAGACTTCAACGGAGAAATATGAAGTCAATTAGAAGCACTGACTTCCTGATGGCTGAGCGTACTGCGCAGCCTCAGACTGAGCTTGACGACGTAGATGTGACGTGAGCAACCTGTCTGACAGTTGTAAGTCTTCTAGTAGTTGCAGACACAGAGAGCGTGAGCAGGAGCAACTTTTGGTAAGTATTCTGATTAAGTATTTAGTCATTTTGCATAGTATTTATTTATTTTAAAATGTAACGGCAGATTGCCTGCGAGCTTCTCCTCCTGTCTATACGGTAATTTCTCTACTGTGCGACAGAGAGTCGCGTGGTTATGACGCAATCGGTAGCCTATTTTTACAAAAACGGCTTCTACGGGGCGATAGTGTAAGATACAAGGTAATGGAGCCTTTTATACATTGTCGTGTTTCTTTAGAAATAAACAATGGACAAATGGAGTCTTAAAACGCCTCAGATGTAAAGTTATTCGCTGTCAAAGTGATGCCAAAATGAATGGGAGTCAATGGAATGCTAACAGCAGGTGATGGCTTGGTTAGCAATGGCTGCCCCTATGGAAGGTACGCTTTCCGGGTGCTGGATTACCCCCTTGGTTATACTCCATATAAAAGCCAGAAACTAAGCCTTTTTTTGCACAGGCCTATCTAAAAGGTTAATGGTGCCACCTGGTGATCAACAGTAAAAAATACAAATTTGACCTCTTCCCAACAGGGAAAACTACCAACAATCAGAATGCATGATTATATGGTGTAATGGCTTTGCAATCAAAAAATGTGGTTATAATGGAAGTCAATGGGGCAAAAACAGCCACGAACAGTAAATGAGGGAGAAAAAATTTACATCTGATGCTGCACAAAAACTAACAATGCATCAAAGCCAATGTTGTTACTAATCTTTGACATGCCCAAGACTGTGATAAAAGGCGAAAAAAAATCCAGTCCACAATCACTTTTTATATTGAAAATAAGTCATTTTGTGTGTTTTTTCCCCAAATCAGTTTTGAATCAATTTTTGAAAATCATTGGCAATTAAAGAGTAAAAATCCTGTTTAAACATTTAGTAGTTTTGATCAGGATTGAGGTTGATTAAAGAATAGTTGATTAAAAAAATATTTATCTGATACATTTTTTAATTTAGTGGATGTTTTCATCCCGAACATAACGAAAGGGTAGTGAATTTGCCCACAGTGTATTGTTGAGTTTTTGAAAATGTTCAAAGCATTTCCCCAAAATATGTGTCAAAATAAGATTTGTCACCAAAAATCATTCCATTTGCTGAAACACAGAGAAAGTTGGCCAAATTAAGACTCAACAGCACCCCATAGTGGACGAAAACGTCCCCAACATAACATAAGGGTTAACTATTTCAGGCTTTACAGGGTTGATAACAATTTAGTATTATAACATTATATATATATATATATATATATTATAATATAACAAAAACAACCTTAAACATAACAGTAGCCTAGTTTTGAAGAATACACAGAACAATGTATAAAGTAAACAAACAGATCAAACAGATTAAAGTGCAAGAGTAAAGAATCAGTAGGCCTACACAAGCGGTATCAGAAATGTGAAGTATTTACAGGGGTAACTCTGGAAACCGCTATATTACTGAATTGACATTTTCATTCAGCGTCTCCTTCACTCGTTCCGTCTTGCTCTTCGCCCATTTTGGGGTCGTTTACTTTTATGTAGCATACAGTTGATAAACTGAACCGATCTATGGAAACGATGTCACTTGGAGTGTGCACATGTGCATGTGTGTGAGAGAGACATGCACGCTTTGCGGCAGGAGCGAGGTTGCGGTGGTTGACTGACAGATGCATTGCCAAAGCAACGACACAAACAGAAGTTTATTAATCGATTTGAGTTCGAAGTGGGCTTTCCTTTGGCTGAACGTGCGTTGTGATGACGTCACACGGCGCATCTAGGCCCAAAATATGCAGCAAATTGTGCGGAGTTTGCTTGCTTTTGCGTTAAAGGGGGGGGGGGGGGGACTGAGTAGTGTACATATAAAGTAAATTAATAATGTATGTATACTAGGACTGTCACCGTTAACGCATGCAATTAATTAATTTCTTAATGCGTTAAAATAATTTAACGCAATTAACTCAAAAAAATTACGTGAAGCTGCGTCATTAACGTAATTTTCGCCACGCAGTTATATGATCTTAGAAGTCGGGAGTTCATCACAATCACACTGAGCATCTACAGCATCTGTGACCCTGGTAGGAGGAAACTTCCATTCTAACTCTTTAACCTGCTTCTCTGTTTGTGATCAGGCCATTTTAGGCCTATAAACTCTGGGAAAGTTTTCAGTGATCCAGTAATTGAAATCACTCCAACAGTCCAAAAACAGCGCTAATGTAAAGAAGGCCAGGCTGATCACATCAGACATTTCAGAGAGAATAGACTCACATTGCGTTTTTAGTGAATTATTCATTCCAGTGTGTGCTTTGCTTTAAAACACGAACTCTGTCGTATTCTGCCGTTGTTTCTAAAGAGCACAATTTTGATGTCATACAGTAAGCGCACGAGTGTTATATTGATGCACAAAGAACAAACCGTGTGTGTGCGCGCTCTCGATCACTGATCGCACACTGCATTCATGTACAGACACATTTCAGTATATTCACGTTGTTTCCACACACACTCAGGATAATGTTTGATTTGTCATGTGTACCTTGTGTTTAGTAATCGTAGGTTTATGCAGTCAAAGCGGATGAGTTTTTTTGGCGTCTCTGTGTGGTCCTGTTCGGTAAGGCAGCTTGACTCGTTTAAAATGAAAACAATCTTGTTGTTGTTGCTCTGTACACATACTCTACACTGTGAATTCTGTAACGTGTTTTTTTTTTTCATGGGTGCTTAGGTGTGTATACATTTATTATATAATATAATTATATGGACTCCTTATATTTGGTTATTTGGTGTCCTTTTGGAGTCTCCAATGATCCTTGAAGCTTGCAGAAAATACAGTTTTCTGATTGTTGACTTTGCTGGATATAGCAAATGATGACAAAATTAATGTGTGTAATGAGATAAATGGCGTATGCTTAATTTTACGATAAGTGTGCGATTAATCGCGATTCATCACACAACAAGAGTGCGATCAATCGCGATTAAAAAATGTAATCGATTGACAGCCCTGATGTATACTCAATATTTAAACAGAATTCGTTCAACGATTTTTCAAATTCCGACTGTTATTGATATGAGACAGAGTTATCACTTGATCCTAAAAATATAAAAATAGACGAGTATGAGCTGAATAAACGGTACTGCATGCATCACTGATCGTGTGAATAACTTGAAACTCACCCAAAATACTGACAAATATTTCATACAGATGGAACGTCAAAAGTGGTTCTTTCAGTCTCTGAAAATGTTCTGCAACGGTCCTGAAGACGTCCCTCTCAAACCCTGGATACATGGGCTGCCTGGTGTCACTGCCATTGGGCCCTAAAGATGATGCCAATTCAGAGATGTATAAAGTATTATAAAACAGACCAAAATCTAAAGCGGTTATAAAATGAATGCATACAGACAGCATATTTAATTCCACATTAATATGGCAAGCAGTTTGACAACCTATAGATAGACTAATGAACTATATCACTTATTGTGATTATTAATAATTAATTATTGAGCAGTAGTCTTTGAGTTGAATCCGTATGACAGCAGTTCATCAGTCACTCACAGTTTGCCAGGCATTTCATTGCAGATAACACCCAATGAGGCATGTCTTCTACAGAAAAATATATCAGAAACAAAACAGAGAAAGAGATCAGTCAGAAATGAGCTATAGGAGCATTTAATGTGTCAAAATATATGCTCACCCGTTTTGTTCTTTAGGACAACAATGCCCTGCTTATTAACACCAAACACGTTGTGAACGATGTGCTTCGGGCTCAGAAGTTTGGCATCTAGAACCCCGTCCAAAGACTGGAGACCCAGAACAGTCTGTAAACTAATAAGAGAGATATCTCGTCTGTAGTCCTGGCATTATTTCCTTGACTTAGTTAAGTCACTATGTTACACATCTGCATAATGCAGTCCTATTGGCTGCTTTGGCTCTCACACAAAGAACAGTTGGCTAAGTGATTGGGATAAGAAACTCTTACTTCAGCGATAAAAACAAACAAATGAAATGTTTATCTAAAGTCATTTTTGCTGGTATGGTTGAAGTGGATCATCAAATGTCAGCAGCAAAGACATTGGTTAATAAAGTGAGATTAAATACATAAAGTATGTATGTATTATTTAACATATTTAATTATTGCAGGTTTGTGTAATATTCTAACTTGTGTTACTTATTAAAAAAAGTAACTTTGATATTGTAATAAATCTAAAGTAATGCCTTACTTTACTTGTTACTTAAAAAAAAGTAATCGGATTACATACCTTGGATTACTTTTAATGCGTTACCCCCAAAACTGGTATGGACTGAAACCCAATTAAGGTAAAGGGGCATTTACGACACACGTTTGAAGTGGTTGACCAACCACAACAGACTGGGCCAGCTGACTAATCAAAGCAGACTGGGCTTTAAAGAGTCAGGAACTAAAACAGACAGTGAAAATATGTGCTGCAGAAATGTACAGTATGAGAAAAATGTTTTTTACTTAAAACCATGTAATCATTAAATGAGCATAATATGGGCACTTCTTAATGGGGACCTATAATGCCCTTTTTTCAAAGTGTTTATTGTGTTTTTAGGCTCTACTAGAGCAGGTTTTCCTGCTTGAATGCTCTGATTGGTCGACTGGAGCAGTGTGTTGTGATTGGTCAAGTGCTCCAAGTGTGTTTGGGAAATGTCCCACCCCTTACCATAACCGCCAGTTTCAACACACTACTAACTCAACCAGGCTATCACGGTCTGTCTTGTTTCTGCCTCCATTTTGTTAGTAACGGCCAACTTCCAACAATCCAATCAATTCCCGAAGGATGAAAACGCAACTTCTGTTTCATGCTGACTTGAAATCCGATTGCTCAAATCCCTTCAGGAGGTGGTTTGAGACACTTTGCAAATGAAACTGGACGAGTGTAAATGCATCTGGTTGTTGAAACCACATTAGTAAATTGTACTCCTTCCAAAATATTAAAAAAGACGCTCAACAGTCAATCATCTTCATTTTAAAGCAATGAGACTAAATGATCTTACCAGTGCTGATGCCGCTCTTTCTCCTATTGCGGTCTTTGATCTTGAAATTAGCTGATGATAAATAAAATGTAGCTCATATCTGTTGCTTTCATTGACGTCAACTCCGTTAAATTTGCATATAGTGCGGGAAGATTGAAGATTGGATTTATATTTGTTTTGCGGAGACCCATTTATGCGGCCAAGTGTAAACCATTTTAACAAATTAGATAGTTATCCGATCAGTAAAAACACATGACCAGGTTGATGCTTACTGTGTTAGTGTCATTGACTTCCATATCTGGTCCACGTGTTTCGGGGTTAACTCCGTCCTCCGGACTAACCGGCATTCAGGCACCTCACCGATGGCAATGCTGTGCCTCTTATTCCACGACTCGGAATTCTAAGATCAAAATATATACAAAAAAATTTAAATAACGAAACTTATGCTCAGTAGGGTTAAAGGGTTAGTTCAGGGGCCGGTCCTAGGTATGGGAATTTAGGATCAGAATCAGATCACAATCAGAATTTAGGAACTGATAGTGTTCGTTTGTTTGTACGATTTGTGCATTGATTAAAACAATCTGAGGTGGGCTCTGTGTTGAAAGTTGATGAAGGGCTGTAGAATCTCCCAAACAATCACAAAAATAACACCAGAAATTTGCAGTATTTTTTCCTTTAACTGAAAAAGTAACAGCGTGGCGCGTTATAGGCTACTTGCGCGCTAACGGTCTAAGGTGATGTTTACATTAAAAACGATAGAAAAGTAGCGCAATGGAATTAAAAAAACACATCCTGTGTGGCATTTCATTGCCCCTTTCCACGCAATTAAAGTTGCATTCATTGCTATATTCCATTCTGTTTTCTTTCAAAATTATCACGGGACAATAGAAAAGTGAAAATGTTAGCATTTTACTTAAAGTGAAAATAATATCTATCCATCTAGTCTAGAGTCTAATAAATATTATATAGACCTGTTAAAGAAAGAAGGTAAACGGTTTGCGAAAAAGTATAGCATTTGCTTTTTATATTATTAACGGAAAGGCAAACAATAGGCTATAATACTTTCTCTTTTACCATCAACAATCAGCTAATACGCATCTATATCGTTAAAACAAATCTCTGAATATCCAATAAACATTTAAATGTTGCAATCCTTTCAGATGTAATCAAATCCAGCCGTGAGATCTTCTGAAGTGTGCATGAATGTGTTTCTGTGCGTGGCGGTGCATGCGGACAGGAGAGTTCAGCTTCAAGCTTTAAATCCTTCATTTTAAAATATGCTGCGCTATATTCAGCTGACCACTATGTCATATTAATGTCATTTACACAGTGCTGTATGTAAAATTAGTGCTACCTTGTCTGTATTTGAAACAAATATGATTATCAGATTACTGAGTGCCCTGTTAGCCAACAGTGTTTTCTTCCCTTTTATTCATATATTTTTAAACAATTACTTTATTTGTGAAAAATACTGTAATATGATTGAATCAAGAAGTTGCCATCTACAGTATAAGCATGTTTATTTTAAAGATGTATTTGTTTTAATTCATTCTAATTTATTTTAATTAAAATAATTATAAATAATATTATATATCGGCTTTATATTGGCCATCGGTCACCCTGCTCTCTAAGATATCGGCAATCAAAAAAACAATATCGGTCGACCACTAGAACTAACCCTTTAACATTGTAAATGGCACATATTTAAGACAATACAGCATCAACAGCCAAACGTTCTCTTACCATAAGAGGCTTCATGGGGATCTTCTCCGGCACTGAAATCTCCTCATAGTCGTCCCAGTGTGGGATTCTGGGAACTGAGCCGTGATCTCTTACAGGTGGACGCACAGGAACAGGCTTCAGAGGTGATTGTGGAGGAAATCTGACCAATTTAAAGCATTTATTAAACCTTTTTTATTATAATGCAACATACACTACCGTTCAAAAGTTTGGGGTCGGTAAGATTTTTCTTGAGCATCATCATATCAGAATGATTTGTGAAGGATCATGTGACACTGAAGACTGGAGTAATGATGATAAATTCAGCTTTGATCACAGGAATAAATTACACTTTACTATATATTCACATAGAAAACAGCTGTTTTAAATTATAATAATATTTCACTATTTTTACTGTATTTTTGATCAAATAAATGCAGCCTTGGTGAGAAGAAGAGACTTAAAAATCTTTACAAACTCCAAACTTACGAACGGTAGAGTATATTTAAATTATATGTTGTTTTTTTAGTTTTTTTATAGCGCTTTTATACTAGTGCTGTCAAAATTAACGCGTTAACACGTGCAATTAATTTTTTTACATTTACAAGACAAAAGACAACGCAGACAGCGCGCCATAATCGAGTTCTCTTTCGTGCTTGAACGAACAATAACACACAGAATTATGCCAAAATGCCCGTTTTGTGTAGCATCCTCATAAGAGCAATCTAAAATGAGTTAAATAACTTAGTATTAGTGTCAGTGATTCTGGCCTTCATTCATTAAAAGATGCCATTACAACAAATATTTAAAATATACTGTCTTTAAGTTGTTTCTACATTAATTTGGAGAGTAACTGTGAAATGATTACAATATAAAAATATTAAAAACTCTGATTTTAATCGTGATTAATCGCGATTAATTACAGAAAAAATGTGTGATTAATTAGTTAATAAACAGGAAAATAAAGCCATTTATGAAAGATTCTTTAAAATCACCGGTATAGATGCCCGTTGTCCTCAAAGTCCTCTCTACCAAATCGTCCTTTGACGTCCTCGATGACGTGATTTTTGAGGAATTTTCGGAGTAACTGGAGCGTTTGGTAGCGCGTCACCTCCGGCCCGAAGTTCTGGTTTTGTCTGAGCAAATCGTGGAGGAAGTCGACAGCCTCGGCTCCTGTGAAACTGTGATCGTAGCTCCTGAAATGAGCCCAGTGACGTCTGACCGGCATTCCACCACGGAAGAGCTTGATGGTCTCATTCCACTGGAGAAAAGAGAAGACATTTCAAAATTAATGCTATTTCATGCATTCTGACTTATTTACACTGCTTGCGAGGTAGCAGTTCAGGTACTTTCGGGGGTGGGACTTGGGCGCTGAACATGCTGATTGGTTCACGCAGCATTTTATTTCAACCTAAAAGTCTGTTGCGGTGCGTGCAGTAAGAGTTGTTTGCTATTCGAATTAACAATGGAGTTAAAAAAACAAAACAATGGGCCGCCGACGACGAGGTTTAGGCGTTATTAAGCATATATGTAGAGGATGAAATCCAGTGGGCTCTGGGAAGTCGCGTGCAGTCCGACGTCACCGGACTAATCTTCACATCACTTTCGACCGGGATGGAAACGCAGACAGCAACAGGTCTGAGGGAAAAAAAAAAAAAAAAAGTTCCTGGGACAAATATACACCTAGGATGGCTTTAGAGGGAATAAATTAGATGATTTTCATTTTTGGTGAACTATTCCTTTAAGGATCATTCTTAAGGATCTCACATTTTCTGAAATGTTATGCTTAAATGTGCAAACGAGGCATTATTTATACAAATACACACTAATTTGCATACATTCCCAAAACAGAAATCTGAAGAGTTCAGATTCAAAATTCTTGTTTCATTTTGGTGACATTATTTGGTGACATGTTCTCTCTCGATCTCTATCTCTATATACACCAATCAGGCATAACATTATGACAGGTGAAGTGAATAACACTGATGATCTCTTCATCACGGCTCCTGTTAGTGGGTGGGATATATTAGGCAGCAAGTGAACATTTTGTCCTCAAAGTTGATGTGTTAGAAGCAGGAAAAATGGGCAAGCGTAAGGATTTGAGCGAGTTTGACAAGGGCCAAATTGTGATGGCTAGACGACTGGGTCAGAGCATCTCCAAAACTGCAGCTCTTGTGGGGTGTTCCCGGTCTACAGTGGTCAGGATCTATCAAAAGTGCTCCAAGGAAGGAACAGTGGAGAACCGGAGACAGGGTCATGGGCGGCCAAGGCTCATTGATGCACGTGGGGAGCGAAGGCTGGCCCGTTATTGCTCAAGAGTTAATGCTGGTTCTAATAGAAAGGTGTCAGAATACACAGAGCATCGCAGTTTGTTGCGTATGGGGCTGCATAGCCGCTGACCAGTCACCCGTCCACCGCCGAAAGCACCAACAATGGCACGTGAGCATCAGAACTGGACCACGGAGCAATGGAAGAAGGTGGCCTGGTCTGAGGAATCACGTGTTCTTTTACATCACGTGGATGGCCGGGTGCGTGTGCGTCGCTTACCTGGGGAACACATGGCACCAGGATGCACTATGGGAAGAAGGCAAGCCGGCGGAGGCAGTGTGATGCCATGGGCAATGTTCTGCTGGGAAACCTTGGGTCCTGCCATCCATGTGGATGTTACTTTGACACATACCACCTACCTAAGCATTGTTGCAGACCATGTACACCCTGGAAACGGTATTCCCTGGTGGCTGTGGCTCTTCCAGCAGGATAATGCTCCTGCCACAAAGCACAAATGGTTCAGGAATGGTTTGAGGAGCACAACGAGTTTGAAATGTTGACTAGGCCTCCAAATTCCCCATATCTCAATCCAATCAAGCATCTGATGTGCTGAACAAACAAGTCCGATCCATGGAGGCCCCAACTCACAGGACTTAAAGGATCTGCTGCTAACATCTTGGTGCCAGATACCACAGCACACCTTCAGGGGTCTAGAGGAGTCTCAACGGGTCAGCAAAAGGGGGACCAACACAATATTAAGCCTGATCGGTGTTTAGTTTTATAGATGTAAAACCCTTCAGAATATAGATAGCAATACAACTGTAAAGTCTGAGAACTAATTTTAAAGAAAACGTCGAAAATAGATTAAATAACAAACACTTAAATGTGTATTTAGGATTTTTCCCTTTCCACTAGTCAGAAAGGAAAGTTATAAAAGCAAAATGGCACGAAAATAAACAAAGTGTGGCCTTATATTATTGTAACAAACAGTTTAAAGAGACACTAACGTATTTAAAATACACTAAAGCAGCTCGCGTGACGTTCAGCGTCTTTGAAAATTGTTCTTACCAATTTCGTCGCCCTATAAGGCCCAGGTCCAATCATTTTACCATCCATTTTAGCCCTATACGGTTTTAATAGCTTATTATTTATCCATTTACTGCGTTTATCCCTGTAAACATCTCCACGCCAGTTACTTCACTTTTGAAAACCGAAACGTTCCTGAACATAATCTGATTGGCACACGAAAACAGCCACGTGACGCTTTACCAAATATGGGCATCAGCGTGACCGTGGTTGCCAGAGTGCAGTATGGGAGGTGTAGTTTAAAGTTCTTCTAGTGTACTCTTAAAAAAAACAAGAAAACAGAGATCATAACAAAGAATTTATTTTGTTTCACTATAAAAGTCAATCGCTCACAATTGGAAATTAAAAAAAAAGAAAAGACAAAAATCAAGGAAAAACAATCCTGATATTGTTCTGGTCTTTCATTTCTTCAGCTTAGATCAGTAGAATATAAAAGCATATCGGGTAATACCTACAGATCCATTTCATTTTTTTTTTTTTTAAAAGATCACATTAAGAAAACATCAACATTAAATAAAGAATAAATAAATCACACAGCATAAACAATCACTTCAGATGATGTCACTTCTGCAGCAACCAATAAACTTCCAGGTTCGAGCACAGCCAGGTAGATCAGTCAAGCGTTCCTCAAGGGGGTCAAAGGGCATTGGGCTCATTCAGTTACAACTAAAACACAACCTTCAAAAACCCTTTTGGCAACAAACATCAAATCACCTTCGCTCTCATAACCGCTTCATATTTGGCCAGCAGTTCAATCATATTCCAAAGCTGAGAATTTCAATATTTACAGGTAAATTGGAGGACATAACAAATACTGTACTTCCCACCCCATACTCATTTCAAAGCCTTAAGTGAAGACAACAAAAAAAATGAGGACAGAATCGCTAGTTAAAAAAAACACCAGTGTGCAAATTCGGAAGTCTTAAATCCAGTGATAAGGTGGCTGTATTCCACATTAGTTTTAACATAAAACAGGGGAGTGGAACATGAACGCATGAAATAAAAAAGGAATATTCCCACTTAACAGGTTAGGAGCTTCACTTTTAGCTGGCCAACGGGAAAGATCACTCAGATTTCTTGAAAAGGTAGTTTCCGTTCTGCAGTACTTTGGGAAGCCGCTTGCCCTTGGTGTAGGCGTGATAGTAGAAGTGGAGGAACAGGATCAGGAAGATCAGCCCATACAGGCCAATGACGTAGAGGAAGACGGGGAACTGGTAGGGACAGTCCTTCATGAAGAAGAACTGGCCGATGTGAGCCGTGATCAGCACAAACTGAACCTGAACAGAATGGTCAACCAGTTTAGAGACATCAAGAGAGACTGGGATGGGTAGAGAGGCTCGTGTAGGGTGAACTTACCAGCTGGATGGTGGTCATGTACTTTTTCCACCACAGGTACTTCTGGTAGGCGGGTCCCATGGCAGAAAGAGCGTAGTAGGAGTACATGACGACATGGACGATGCAGTTCAGCAGGGCATGGAACGTTCCCAGACCACCTGAGAAAGACAAATACCATTAGCACTGAACAGCGTTCAATAATTAAGCCGTTTAAGCACAGCTGACAATGCTGATTGTCTTCAGAAGACTAATATTGCATATGACAAGTCACACAAACATACATATGGGTGAGTATATTCATTACATGGGGGATTATATTAAAAGGCACAATATGTACGATTTTGGGATTAACATTAACTATTAACTGATGTTCTACAACTCAACAGTTAGTCTTATTGATTAAATCTGGTGTTCTTGAGTTACCACGAGTAGCATGTTTTACCATGCTTAATATGATCTCGCTCACTGCAGTGTGAACGAGTGTCTCATAGTAGCATTATAACAACTTTCATGAGTGTAATATGATAAAACAGCGCTGCGTTCCCCACACATACGCATGAGCAGAAGCGGAAGCGCTCGTCTGCGGCAGAATCAAAGCTCTGCGAAATCAAGCTACGCCTTTGTTTTAAATAAACGACCTCTAGCGGCGAAATATTACATATTGTGCCTTTAATTTGTACGGTTTGTACAGATACTGCAGACAGGCTGCAGCGTTAATTTAGCATGAAAAGATTGTTTCAATGAAATTAAACACCCATTTCACATATATTGTCTTGATTTCACAGAGCTTTTATTATGCCGCAGGCGAGCGCTTCCACTTATGCACGTCAACATGAAGCATAGTAAATCAAGAAAACGAGATTTAAACAATAAGACTGTTGAGCTGCAGAACAATGATTAGTTTTCAAACAGCTGCTCACCTGTCTAATAAAACACAGAATATATTAAAGCGTCTTTGGTGTTTCCATGGTTTCTACAAAATAAAACCGGAAAGCGAGGGTAACGCGGATATGATGTCATTGATAAGCGACACACGAACACAGCCGGTGTCCTGGTTCAAATTGCTTATTTTCCTGGATTTAAACATTCTTCGAAACATTTGGGCTAATGTACACAAGTCAGTGAAATGTATAACATTGTTCTAGTGGTTTTGGGATATTTTAAAATCGTACATATTGTGCCTTTAATTAAAAAAAAAGTCAAATTCAAGCACCTTGTACGCAACCGGTTTAATGAAACCTGGACGGTTTCAGTCCAGGTAACCTAAACTTAAACCCCCAAAAGGCATTGTTAAAAAAAAAAAAAAAAAAAAAAAAAAAAACGGTTCATCATATAAAACCAATTATATCCCTTCACAAGACTTATACCTCTAAATAAAATTTCAAGTGACCGTGACTTTCAATGGAGGAACAGAAACCTCATTCAAAGGTTTTCTTTTGCATCATTATGCATTCATTTTCAGGTGACTGTCTCTTTAAGTGTCAATCGTATAATACTTTACCTGCGGCGAACCTGACCCCAAACCACCACGTGAAGGGCATGATGGAGTGATGGTAGACGTGAAGGAAAGTAACCTGGCTGTTCTTTTTCCTCAAGACAAAGAAAATCTACAAAAACAAGGAACAAGAGGTTTAGCAATAGTCTTTCGTAAAAGATACAATGTTTTGAATGCAAAATAAATGCACTTACAGTATCAAGCATCTCAATGAACTTGGAGAAGTAGTACAGCCAGCAGGTCCATGCCATCTAAAAAAGGAAACAAGATGGTAAAGGAAATGACTAACTGTTGCACACGTCATCAGACAGTAACAAGTGCACGATCGGAGGAATGTGATGCATTCACATACCCTGAGAGCCTGAGGAGAACTGGAATAATCCACAAGGTCACACCCATAGGTGTATCCGTTCGCCCAACCAGACATGAGAAACTGCAAGGAGGGAAGAGATACTGATAAACACATGGACAATAGAAAGGAACTCTTGCATGCTGCAACGGAGACCGCTCACAAACCTCATAAATCATGTAGAGGGAAAACGCCACAATGCTGAAGTTATAGACGATCATGAGACGCTTGAGGTCAAAGGGCTTGCGGTTCTCCATCATCCGAGGACCCAGGGATGTCACGAAGTAGACGTAGGCTGCGATGATGACGGTCTGAGGGAACGGGGAGGCCATAAGCAGCCAGTTACCAGTCCGTGGATCTGCAAGAGATGCAAAACACATCATTTTCCAGCCAGAAACCTCACAGTCATGCACGATGAGGATGAAGATGCAAACTCACCTGCTTCCTTAAGCCACGCATCATACAGAAGAACGGCTCGTGAGGTCAGTGTGTTGAAAGCCATGTCTAAAGGAGTCTTTAGGCTTCTCTTCTAGAGAAAAGGGAGGTCAAATTGTTATTAAAATTAAAAGAGCCTGTTAATGCATTCTTGCTTTAATGTGTGCCTGAAAAGCAAGATAAACCTTTAAATGTATAAAGGAGGATTTCCCAAAACTCTCATGCCACACCCAAACACAACTGGAAGGACGTGAAATCCAATTATTTTAGTATGTCAACTATTTCAATAGCTTGAAAACCATGTAGACTTTAAAAATGGGCGAGATGTATTTTCAAAGCACCTTGTTTACTTCAACAGGAAATATTTAGTCTATGAAACCTACTAAATAAGAGTCAGCAACTCAAACCTTTCCAAACCCGATGTTGTGCTCCTTTCACGCGCTCCCTCCTCCGCTCTGCTCCTGGTGTGTCAATTGCATGCCTTTCTATAAACCTGCAGTACTTATACAACCTGTAACCTTGGCCCCGCCCACAATTATTCATATATAGAGATTCCGCCCCATGAAACTTCCGGAATGTAGGTCGAAACTTTGATGCGGACGCTCATTGGCGTTTCCATGGTGGCCAGCATGAAAATATGAGCGGAACGCGGTACGCATGTCAACAGCAGGTGTGTGTCATTATTTTGCACCCAGAAAAAAGTATTCAAAACGCCGTGGAAATGGTGGACGGTGTGTATTCTGTTTTCAAAGTGAATATACAACAGGGGCTAGTAGTCACACTTATAATATTTCTCAAGGTTGGTTTATCCTTCAAGGTCAATGTCTGTCTGGACACATGCCTTAAAGTCTAAAAACACAGCTACTGTTGTATAAAAATGTGACAACATGCCCCAAACTGAAAAAAAACTTTTTTTATAACAAAAATGTGATGGCCTACTATAATGAGGTTAAAAAACAGAATAGGCCTACTAAAATTATAATATCTGTATAATTTAATATGATGATTACAAAACATTGCAGTACACTAAAAAAAATGCTGGGTTGTTTTAACACATGTTTGGGTCAAATATGGAAAAACCCAACCATTGGGTTAAAAAATTGATTAAATTTTTTTTTTTTTCCCTATTTGACTCAAATAGTTTTTTAGATTTTACCTTTTGTGACAACATGCCCCAATTGTACCCATTTGTATTAAAATATCATTAGCGTAAAAGACAGACTGATACTAATAATACTAAAATTATAATATCTGTATAATTTAATATGATGATTACAAAACATTACAGTACACTCTAAAAGCTGGGTTGTTTTAACACATGTTTGGGTCAAATATGGACAAACCCAACCGTTGGGTTAAAAATTTACTTTAAAAATGTAAACCAATGGTTGGGTTTGTCCATTTTTGACCAAATCCCCCCCCCCCCCCCCAATTATAATATTTGTATAATTTAATATGATGATTACAAAACATTACAGTACACACACAAAAAATACTGGGTTGTTTTAACACATGTTTGGGTCAAATATGGAAAAACCCAACCATTGGGTTAAAAAATTTATTTAAATGTTTTTTTTTTCCCTATTTGACTCAAATAGTTTTTTAGATTTTACCTTTTGTGACAACATGCCCCAATTGTACCCATTTTTATTAAAATATCATTAGCGTAAAAGACAGACTGATACTAATAATACTAAAATTATAATATCTGTATAATTGAATATGATGATTACAAAACATTACAGTACACTAAAAAAAATGCTGGGTTGTTTTATCCCATGTTTGGGTCAAATATGGACAAACCCAACTGTTGTGTAAAGAAATTTAATTTAAAAATTAAACCCAACGGTTGGGTTTGTCCATATTTGACACAATTTTTTTAGATGCACGTTGATCTTTTGTGACAACGCCCCAATTGTACCCATTTTTATTACAAAAATGTGATAGCCTACTAGAATTAGCTTAAAAGTTATATACTAAAATTATAATATCTATATAATTTAATAGGATGATTACAAAAATTGCAGTAAACTCTAAAAAATACTGTTTTAACACATGTTTGGGTCAAATATGGACAAACCCAACCGTTGGGTTAAAAATTTACTTTAAAAATGTAAACCAATGGTTGGGTTTGTCCATTTTTGACCAAATCCCCCCCCCCCCCCCCCCAAATTATAATATTTGTATAATTTAATATGATGATTACAAAACATTACAGTACACAAAAAAAAATACTGGGTTGTTTTAACACATGTTTGGGTCAAATATGGAAAAACCCAACCATTGGGTTAAAAAATGTATTTAAATTTTTTTTTTTGTCCCTATTTGACTCAAATAGTTTTTTAGATTTTAGCTTTTGTGACAACATGCCCCAATTGTACCCATTTTTATTACAAAAATGTGATAGCCTACTAGAATTAGCTTAAAAGTTATATACTAAAATTATAATATCTGTATAATTTAATATTATGATTACAAAACATTGCAGTAAACTTTAAAAAATACTGTTTTAACACATGTTTGGGTCAAATATGGACAAACCCAACCATTGGGTTAAAAATTAACTTTAAAAATGTAAACCAATGGTGGGGTTTGTCCATTTTTTTTTTGTCCATATTTGACTCAAATTGTTTTTTTAAATTTTACCTTTTGTGACAACGTGCCCCAATTGTACCCATTTTTATTACAATATAATTAGCGTAAAAGACAGACTGATACTAATAATACTAAAATTATAATATCTGTATAATTTAATAGGATGATTACAAAACATTACAGTACACTCTAAAAGCTGGGTTGCTTTAACCCAAGTTTGGGTCAAATATGGACAAACCTAACCGTTGGGTTAAAAATTTACTTTAAAAATATAAACCAACGGTTGGGTTAGTCAATTTTTGCCCCAAATTTTGTTACAAATATGTGATAGCCTACTAGAATTAGCTTAAAAGACAGAATTATACTAATAATACTAAAATTATAATGTTTGTCATTTTAATATGATGATTACAAAACATTGCAGTTGTTTTAACCCAAGTTTGGGTCAAAAGTTTTGGGTCAACAGTTGGGTTAATCCATTTTTGACACAACCCAGCATTGAATTAAGGATGTAGTAGGAGAAAAAGGCTTTTTTCCATGATCTAAATGATATATTTTTTGATTTTAGAGTGAAATGTTTCTGTGTGATTCACCCTATAGGCCTGTTGACTGGTTTCAGTTTCAGGGCTGGGTCGCCCCATCAGTGAAGACAATCGTCCTGAATGAGCAGAGGGGTTCTGCTGCTCTCACAGTCATTACTGCACAATAGAACAGCCATAGAGTTGGGTGTGAATAATAAAACTATAGCTATGGGTGGAAAAAGAAGGGTGTATGTTAACCAGAGAAAGGAAATGAAAATGCAGGCCCATTGATCCCAGCATTTCACACACTGCCTGTATTTTTGTATCTTTCATATGTGCACACACTTGTAAACACATGTTTTGTAAAATAATCATCACCGTTGTCCATTGCACTGGCCCTTTAAATTTAGTTGCATGCTATATGTGCACAGTGACAACAAAAAAGAGAAATTAAATGATGCATTAACTAATTTGAAACAAAATGCAAATGAGCAGATCCTTATAATGAGCCTTTGAGGGATGCATATTTGGTTTTGGATCTTTAAGAATGCACACATAAACATGATTTTAAACATTGAGCAACACATCAGCTAACCCTGAACATACCTGAGCCGTGACAAACATTTCAGACCAGACCGATCTGTTTTTTTTTTCCAGACAAAAAAATGAAGCCATTGTGATAAATCTCAGTCAAAGGCTCACCTTCTTAAAGGGATAGTTCACCCTAAAATGAAAAACAAATCATAAGTTTCTCACCCTGGTGGTGTTCTAATGCCGTACGCCCTTCTTTCTTTTATGGATTTTTTTTTTAAAAATGTCCCACTCCATATAAAAAGCGGTGAATAGCGAGCAGCATCAAGCTTTTTAAAAAAGACGTAAAAGTATCACAGAATGATCCAATGTGACACGTCGTATTATATTGCCATATTATCGTATATCTCCAAGTGTTTTAGGGAAATTTTATGTATTATTTAATCCGTTGGTCTTCTGTGTGTTCCTGAGACTCTATTAGCGCCACAGTTGTGAGAAATCGAGATTAACAAAAGTGTGACACGAAATACAACGTCTAGAAATCCCAAAAAACTTTACTGAGTTGAATATCTCCGGAACGGAACTTTATTTGTCTGATGACAGTCAGTTGACAAATGTGAACGCAATAACTTCTTGTTACAACGAACAAAACAAATATATTCACCCCTGAGGGACGAAGGTACATGTCGCGTTTTTGTTAATCTTGATTTCTCACGATGTGTGTTTTTTCTGGGCGAGACGGAGTTAAATTGCGGCGCTGATGGAGTCTCATGAACGCGAGCACAGAACATCAATGGCCAAGCTCAGGATTTTGATGAAATAATACATTAAATTTCATATCGCATACCACCAGAACACGTGGGATATACGACACGGGTAATATCGGATCATTCTGTGATACTTTTACATATTTTTTTAAAGCTTGATGCTGGTCACTATTCACTGCCATTATATGGACAAACGCGAGCAGGACATTTTAAACATTCTCCTTTTGTGGTCCATAAAAGAAAGAAAGGCGTATGGCATTATAACAACACCAGAGTGAATAAATAATGACTTCATTTTCATTTTAAGGTGAACTATCTCTTTAAAAATGTTCAGCGGTTCTATATAGAACTCTAGGGTTCTTGACTCAACTTCAAAGAACCCTTTATGCCACACTCTCAGAAAAAAGGTACAAATGCTGTCACTGGGGTGGTACCTTTTCAAAAATTTACACTTTTGTTCCTTTTAAGTACTAATATATACCTTTAAGGTACCAATAAGCACCCTTTAAGTACAAAAGTGTACCTTTTGAAAAGGTACCGCCCCAGTGACAGCACTTGTACTTTTTTTCCTGAGAGTGCAAAACGGTTCTAAGGAGAAATGTCTTAAATGATAGCATAATATTTTAATGTTTACATTTTCTAGTGATCAAATATGTTTACAAGCTCATTTATCATTCATAAATTTTAATAACAATTTAAAAAAATGAATACAAACTAAATGAACCCCTAAAAAGTTCTATATGAAACGTCTGACAGAACCAAGTTAAAGGTGCACTATGTAACTTTTCCGTCCGCTAGAGGTCGCCTATTCAAAACAAAGGCGTAGTTTGATGATGCCAAGTTTGAGCGCAGAATCTTGGGACATGTGGTCTTCACCTCACAGCTGGTGGGAAAGAATCGGCATAGGACTCGGGCAGACGTCATGTTCATGGATGGGATTATTAACGTCACTGTAGTATGAAGCAGGGCAGAGCCGAGTGTTGTGGGAGCTGAGCAAGGCCGCTGGAGCGATTGCACAACACACGCCTCGCGAGCGGCGGGACTTTTATTATGCCACAGTCGCCGGCGCCACTTCCGCTTTTCGGGTCATGAGGTAACGCAGCTCTGTTTATCATATTAGATACACTTGAGTGTTGAAAATGATGTTCTGACGTTACTCTGTGCGTTCGCTCGGCGGCTGCTATGACACTTGTTGCACACTGCAGTGAGAGTAAAGCGTTTCTGCTGAATAACACCGGAAACCGAGAGTAACGCAGATATGACGCCATTGACAGGCGACTCCCTCACACGTCCCGGTTCCTTGGTTAAAATAGACATTTTCTCACGATTTACAAATAGTTGGAAACATTTGGGATATTGTGAGTACTCAACTGAGCAAAATATATAACACTGGCCTAGTGGTTTTTGGATATTTTACAGATTTTTTTTTACATACTGCTCCTTTAAATGTGACATTAAAAAAAATGGAATCTCCAAAAACTGTATATTGCTCAACGTAAGAACCCGATACAGCCCAAAACGGTTGTGGGTTCTCTTTCCTCACGTCAAGTTTGTTCTCTTTAGAAATGACAGCGACACAAAAAATGTTGTGATAGTGTGGATGGATTCCATTGTAAAGGACTCATCCGAATGAAGTTATTGCAGAAACTTAAGTGTTACTGGTCTTTTTGCTCAGTGAAACCGGCTAGTCGAGCTCTGTCAGGATGGAGCCAGATTTATCACCACATACTCTAGTCTCAGGGGCTGTTTACATAACACCGTTTTCAGCTAAAAATGTAACAGTTTTATGCGTTTTAGCCGTTTATTTACACGACAGCAGCGTTTTGGGGGCCTGAAAAAAGACAAATTTTGAAAACGATACCGTTATCGTCTCAGTGTAAACTACAAAAACGTGAATTTTGTAAAAACGGTGACGTCATGCGCATGCATATTACGGGCCCTATCATACATCCGCCGCAATGTGACGCCAGGCGCGACACAAGTGTTTTCTGCTAGTTTCAGCCCGATGCAGTTATCATTTTCACGTCCAGCTCCACGTTGTTTAAATATCAAATGCACTGGCGCATCTGTTCAGGAGCATTATTGGCGCGTTGCTATTTTGAGGAACTGAAAACGACTGTGCCATTGACCAACACAAACCTGGTCTAAAGTCAATAGCGCAGTATTTTGTGTGTTATTTAAAGGGTGTGTTAGTAATATGTATCTATAATAAGCGGAGTGTACTACAACACGCGTACACTCTGCTTATTACACACACAGGGACGTGCAGCAGCACACACACATTTTTAAATATGAAAAATAAAAGGATTCCTCTCTGGAGAAGCGTTCAGTCTTTCCGCTTACATTTACATTTTACATTTATGCATTTAGCAGACGCTTTTATCCAAAGCGACTTACAACTGAGGAGTACAGGAAGCGATCCGTTATGAAGAGGCGTAGAAACGCAAGAAGTGCCTTAAATACTACGTTTCGGGCATTGCTCAGAGTAGCGTAAGCTAGAATAGAGAGGGTGTAGAGAAAGATGGAGGAAAAAAGAAAGAATTATTTTATTTTATTAATATTTATTTTTTTATGATGAGATTAAGTGCTCGCGGAAAAGATGGGTTTTTAGCTGTTTTTTGAATGATGTTAGTGATTCTGCGCTTGCATGTAAATAGCGAATCCGCCATGGTACGAGCGCAACTGGCTTTTAAAGGGAATGGGAGATGAGACTCTGATTGTTACGCCCAAAACACACCCATGACTCCCATGACCAGAGACTAGGGACCCTTTTGGACCATGACCGTTTTTCCTGTCGTTAAACTAGCAAAAGTGGATTCGGAGCTCAGATCAGTAAAATAGGGCCCTACGTGTTCAGTCTATAGGCGTGTAGTTTTTCTTTAAAAAAAATAGTTTTTAATAGACAATAAATTATATAGAACATTTCTAAGTCTTCTAGTCTTATTAGTGGTGGTTCCATATTCTGTAAAGGTTGAACGTAAAGGCTACAGCTCATAAACTGTATAATATAATGTCTGGACTAAATCACTGCGTTTCAATGCAGATAGAGCTTAAGACTGTTATATATTTAATGTAATGTGACTGTTTTATGATCTTATTTCTATAATCCACTTTTATCATCTTACCTCTATATGGTAAAAAGAAAACAATAAAAATAAAATACTATGCATTGCTGTGCAGCTTTCAGATGTTGATGTGTGGTAAAGTACTTTACAGAAGCCCTTGCACAAAAAATGCATTATATAACGTGTAGTTAGTAAAACACTTGAAAATAAACAAAGGTGGTTGTGACATCACAAAAATGTGAAGTATGTTACTGATAAAACAGGTTCAGCTGGTAGAGTTAAAGAGCATTGGCCTGTTTCTGAACATCTTGTTAAACACAATAATATAGTATCTGATGAGATTATAAAAGCCATTCAGTATGTTTGGCTGGTGTTGCTCTTATTGTTATAAATATAAGCTACTTTACATAAAGGGAAAAATGTAAGATTATTGTCTGCACTCATATCAGTCACATAACTGAGGCTGAGATTCACAGTTGAAATTCAAAATATATGAAATTGCTTAAATTCACAGCGGTATCTAAAAGTATTTTGTGTAAAACTCCAAACAGAGCAAAATTTTAATGGTGTTTTTGAGTAACAACAGCCGTTGACCTGAAAAACTGAGCATCTTCACTGAAATTCTGGTTAATAATACCTCAAATGCCGTCTTTTAGCGCTAGTTTATAATAAACATTTTTAACCTTTTATAATCTTCTCGCTGAACACATGCAGACACACTTTAGGCAGAATCCTGATGTCCTTTCAGCCTCAGCCAGAGGGCGGCGCTCTAATGTTGATTGACAGGCACGCTTAGAATGCCATCTATCTTAACAGATCTTTAACAAGATGTGCATTTATTGTATTTATTGCATCCGAATGGTGTTTTAGAATGTTAGAATCTGTGTAGGAATTTCTATTCTCAGAACAAACATAAAACACACACAACAAAACTAGCCTATAAGGCTATTCACATTAGCACGTTTAAACTTTCATTAATTTGAAGCGAAGAACTCAGTACTTAAAATCAGTTTATATTGGTTTTGACTGATAAACTACTTAAAATTATAGAACGAATCACTTTCTTAGAGTTAGACATTTTACCTGGCGACAGTTAAACACAAAACCTGTTTTATATACTGTGTATATTATGTTGTACTATACTGTTTTATGCAATTTTTGTGTATTTCTAATATTTCTGAAGAAACCAAGGACCATAACTATAACGAAATTTATAGTACTAAAATAATTTTAAATATAAAAGAATAGCGATAACGGCTCACTTTCAGAACGATTTAATCCAGCTGAACGATTAAAAAATATTGTCAGCCAATCAGAATCCATCCTGCTGGAGCTCGAGCATTTAAAGTGACAAGCACGCGCTTAGAATAAACAGAACTATATCAGTGTGGATATTAATGTAGTTATCTTTATAGTTATCGTTCATGGTGTGAGCAGGCCTTAAATATAGTTGTCCCTGCAGAGAATCCACCATAATCTGTTCTAAGTGGTTGCCAAGGCATTGCTATGGTTTCTAAGGTGTTCTGAGTGAATTTAATTGTATTACGTTGAAGGCCTGTTCACATTAAGGAAAATATCTATAAAATAGTTCTATACTATAACAATGATGACACAGAAACTATATCTTTGAAAAAACGATAAAAACATTGACAGCCAATCAGAATCCATCCTTTAAAGAGCTCGCGCATTTAAAGTGGCAGGCGCAATGCTACCCCAGGCGCGACGCAAGTATTTTATGCTAGTTTTAGCCCGACGCAGTTATCATTATCACGTTGTTTAAATAGCAAATGCACTGCCGCCATCTGTACGCTCATGGGCGTCGGGTCTGAACACCAGGAGTTCAGGAGCATTGTTGGAGTGTTGCTATTTTGAGGAACTAAAATCGACTGCGCCATTGATCAACACAAACCTGCTCTAAAGTCAATAGCACAGTATTTTTTGTGTTATTTAAAGGGTGTGTTAGTAAATTGCACAACTTGCGTACACTCTGCTTATTACACACACAGCGACGCGCAGCAACACACACACATTTTTAAATATGAAAAATAAAAGGATTCCTCTCTGGAGAAGCGTTCAGTCTTTCCGCTCGCATGTAAATAGCGTATCCGCCATGGTGCGAGCGCAACTGGCTTTTAAAGGGAATGGGAGATGAGACTCTGATTGGTTTATTGCACGTTACGCCCAAAACACACCCATGACTCATTAAGAGACTAGAGACAACCCTTTTTGATCATGCGCCGGGCGCGCCAACCATTTTTTCCGTCATTAAACTAGCAAAATTGGATTCGGACTCGCCATGCGATCAGATCGTTAGAATAGGTTATCTGGCAGGCGACCAAACTCAGCGTGCCCTTTGAATAAACACAATAATATCATTGTTGGTGAGCACGCGCTGCAGTTTTGTCGCCTGCCACTTTAAATGCTCGAGCGCTTTAAAGAAGGATGGATTCTGATTGGCTGAAAAAAAAAGAAGATTCTCTGTTATCATTTTAGTTGTGATGTGGACTCTGCTATTCTATAGAATTATTTTTAGAACTTCATCTTTATCGTTATACTGGTGTGAGCGGGCCTGAATACTTTGCTTAATATTATTCATATTAATTGTTTATTCGTAATAATTCATATGGCTGCTTGACCTATCTCATTATGTCCACTAGAGTGCGCCAAACACTAGGTTTTCTTGAGCTCCACATCATCCAGGGAACTCTTTATTCCATTATCACTCCTCCTCCTGTGCTAAAGACACTTACTGATAGTCTAGAAATATGAAGCTGTACTTTATTCAAGGCAATTCTTTTTTTTAATTCTTTCCTAAATTTGAATTTAGTATTTTTTCATGTCATTAGCTACACTAAGAGCATAAGAAACAAATGGAAAAAATATTTTTTTTAAATAAAAATAAAATGACATGTATAGGCAAAACATTTTTTTTCACCAATCAATTTTCAGGTTTCAGTTTTTTTTTACCCAAACTTTGTTTAAAGATGATTCTCAACTATGTTATTAAAGATATAACGTAATGAATTGATTTACCATTTTACTTTATGCAATATGTGGGTAAAATTGCCATAAGGGTTTCCCATTCAATGCAATGCATCTATACACTGTATCTAATGTGTCCTTGGAGCAACGTGTAATGAAAAAAGAAGTGTAATAATGGGAGTAATAGTTGGCAACATTTTCATAATAATATCTAATCTTTTATAGGAACATTGATATGTAATTTCTTTCCCTATTCACATGTTGTGTCTCCCAGAATGCCTGATAAAGTCTATTGAGGACGTGTATGAAATCAATGCCCTGTCATATTTTGATTAGAATCCCCATAACATTTCCCTGAGATGTTAGTCAATTTCCTTAAAATTAGTCAGATTTAAATGATAATTACAAAATATCATATTTCCGTAAGAGTGCTACATTTAATCATTCGGTCATTTTGTGGAACCTCAAATGGTATCTCCAAAAAGCCCTGAATGTGTGTCGATGGCGCCACCTAGCGGTGGTACTGTGCGCTGCACTAGAAATTAATCAAGATAATTGTGGAATTGAATACTACTGTTTAAAAAGTAGATGAAACGATGAAAAACAGTAGTATAACATGCAGTTGTTTGTTATGATGGTTGCATGCTTACTTAAGTGAGTGATGTCCGGTTATAATCTTGGAAATTAATATTTATACATATTGCACTGCAAAAACACACACACACACACACAATTTATCTGTTTTGTCTGTTGTTCTGCACATTGGCAAATGTAGCAAGTCATCCAGTCATGTGCATACTATATAGTGCATGAGCGTCTAGTGCTCCACAGGTTGGTTTGTCACAGTTTAATCAAGGGATGTTGTGTTGCTCCAGTCCTCGGTGTAGGACGGTCAAGGACATTGTCTCGGGCTGAATGAATTTCCTCTGTGTGATAAAGGGTTGAATCTGCTTTGGCTGTGATGGAGGTCAAGAGGTTGCAGCGCAGCAGGTGACGGCAGCCGTAAAGGAATGACCTCATCGACAGGTTCGGACCACAAAGCCCACCGACTTCCCTTCTGATGAATGGCACTTGACTGAAGCGTCAGACAGTGTGAGGACTTCTGCCAGCGGTATCAGAATAGATAGATTGATTACTAAGGTGTTGCCAGAATTTTGAATCTGGCTTTATCCAGTGTTTAGATTTCTGTACTGGATGTCTATGCAAATGAGTGCATATTTAATTAGGCAATGCATCATTTGCATATTTAAACATAACATTTCGGAACAATTGTCTTAATGTACTGTGATTAATCAAATAGGGAAAGTGATGATTTCTATTGGTATTCTTTTTTTATTCACCTGTAGTAGATTTAGAGTAAATAGTGAAGGTAAAGTGTCCATCAAACACGTTCCTTTTCCAACATAGTTCAAAAGCATCCCAGGATGCACCTCATTTAGTTAGTTTATGAGTGTTCTAGGGGTAGGGAACGTTGATCGTAGGTGCGTTCCATTCCACTGTAAGTGGACTGCGAAGTGGACTTCACAGGGTATTCCGCCATCTTAAGTGAGAGTCCAATCCGAAGGGAGCGAACATGTTCAGTTCGAAGGGCACTGCGAAGGGCGTAGGGAAGAAGGGAGCATCGATGCATCACTTCACAGGAAGTGGAGAGTTAAAATCACCCAACTGTCATTGCGCGTCGCATCACCAGTAAGGATGGAGCAGAGCCATTTGAAGAGTTTTTAAACAGCTCTGCGATGGAGTATATTCATAGTTCTTATACAAACTAGAGTATTTATGAATGGTTATGGCAATAACTGTTAAATTCGCATATTATATTTTATGAATCTGTAAACAAATTCAAAGTGTTGAGAAACAGCTGAGGGCTGTCATTTTTTTTATATTTTACTTTATTTACCTTGTTTTGGGAAATAAAAGCGCACGAGATGAGACCGCTACAAAGACCATTGATTAAGAATACATTTATACATAGTTAACCAAATCAAAATGTATTTTCATATTGAATGACAGGCGCAGCTTCAAATCTGTTCATAGTCAATACAGGTATATGTAAACTAATGGACTGTTTTGTGTTTTGTAAATGTATATGCTTATTATATGATTTTAAATTTGAAAGGAAATGTATGTTATATCATAATCCCTGTCTTTGATGACGTTGCAGATGAGCGATTATTGTCAGCGAAGTCCACTTCCCCTGATATACCGTGCTCAGGGAGTAGGGAGCAGTGAACACTGCGCAGGGACCCTGTCGGATGGAGTTTAGATCCAACCCTAATCAAACACACCTGAACAAGCGAATCAAGGTCTTCAGGATTAATAAAGTTACAGACAGGTGAGTGTTTTTTTTTCAGCGTTGGAGCTAAACTCTGCCGGCTCTCCAGGATCAACATTCCCTGCCCCTGTTCTAGACAAAGAAGCAGCTCAAATATAAGAGAGATTTCCTTTATTAAACATAATTTGGTTACTACACCAAATTGTAGCACTATGTGATAGTTTTGTTGACTCACTATTATTATAAAATGTGGGGGAAAAAATAAGAATGACTGCCCAAAACGTCTCTGCCAGCGTGTTGGAATGCCCCTTGACCACTAGGGGCGCTGTTTATCCACATAAAAGATGAGAAGAAAGAAACGTTTGAAGATTCCAGCAGTAGTACAAACAGTTGCTCATTATCTTGGTCTTTATATATTATTACAAATCACATTTACCCTAAAGAGGTCCTATTCTGCTTTTGTCAATGCTCATCTTTCTTTAGTGTGTGATGTTGCTGTTTGAGCATGAAAAAGCTCTGAGTTGTTCTCTAAATCAGTGTCAGTGTTTCTGAACTCCCTGAAACGCCTCCATTGTAGTCTTGAGTTTTCTTCTGGGAACAAACACATCACAATATTCCTCATTTAAATAATTCATACGCAGAATAAAGGAGCGGGGCCTGGTTGAGTTCGTTAGTAGTGTGAAATAAAGTCAGAATTACGAGGAAAAAGTTGCAATTACAAGAAATAAAGCTTAAATTGTAAGATCATTCACAACACACTGCTCCAGTCGACCAATCAGAGCACAGTGTGCTTTCAGAAGGAGGGGCTTCATAGAGACAGGAACTAAACAGAGCATTACTGACAGACTGGGAAGAGAGGAGCTGCAACAATGGAGAATATGGGGAAATAATCAACATTCAAGCCCATTTAAGTTTTTGTGGCAGCAAGTTTTGCACACTTACATTTTCAGAAGATGTCTAAATCCAGTGTGGCTCATGCTAATATTTTTAATATGTTGTTGTCATGTTTCACAGTACACTTTAGACACCGCAGCCATGTCAGGCATCAGGGAAAAGGACCACCGGTTTGTTTTTAACACAACAACAGATGGCTCAGTGTCAGTGCGTTCTCCTCCAGCCCCAAACCTGAAGGAAATATCGCAGAGAAATGCGCTCCAGATTGCCGGTTTGTCGGTCGCCAGTCGTCCCCTGGGTAAAATTGGGGAATTTCTGCATTTGTTTTCAAGCCAAGAGAGCCCCGAATGTAAGAAACACAGACAGACAATGAACACAAAATCAATAGTTTGTTTACTGGTCTGTTTTTTTACCAGAATTATTGTGCAGTCGTCTTCATTTGGCTTTGTGGGAGCGGCGGACATTGTTCCTAATTTTCCTCAAATAATTAAATCTCAATCGCCAAACACACCATTTCACAACAGATGCCACTGATGATCCATCAAGTTTTTAGATGAAAAATGTTGGTCTTCCCATCTTCTGAGCTCATTTATTTTTAGTTATTGCTTGTTTGTGACTAGAATTGAAATCCCTGGCCATGCTAAAACCGCTTTTTGGGGACTAGGCCACATTTTCTGTCTGACTGAAATGATAGTCCTTCATTAGAGAGTTCAGATCATTTATGGCACCATATTATCACTTCTACAAAGTTTTTTGTCCCATATGAGATGTTGTTCTATCAGCGCAGGTTTATTGAAAAGCTCCTCAGAGGTTACAGTATTTCCCTCCTGGTTTGTACAGAGATGATTTATCTGTGTTAAACATTAATTGAATTTTGATTTTAGGCAATTATTCTTCATTTTTGTGGGTATTTGCATTAATCTAAAATATTAATGGGTTCATTTGGCTGAGCTGAAGAGAGAGTTTGGCCGCAGAGGACCCTTCCTTACTCTGAAGCCCCTCCAGCCGTTTCTACACTAATCTTATGTCTTTTAAGAAAAAGAGAGGAAAAAGAAATCCCTGGAATCGACTAGGATCACTATGGAAGCTTGTTTCCGCCAATGAAAAAA
This sequence comes from Rhinogobio ventralis, assembly GCA_039654625.1. Lineage (NCBI taxonomy): Eukaryota > Metazoa > Chordata > Actinopteri > Cypriniformes > Gobionidae > Rhinogobio > Rhinogobio ventralis. Next base: position 31,982,304 of record CM077215.1, read on the forward strand.
GATTAAATCGATAATTGCGACTTTTTATCTCACAATTCTGGCTTTATTTCTCAGAATTGCATGATATAAACTCACAATTGCGAGAAATAAAGTCAGAATTGTGAGATCAATAGTTGCAATTGTGAGAAAAAAAGTCAAAATAGTGAGTTTATATCATTCAATTCAATAGCAATATATTACATTTTAACATTCACATAAAAAACACTTTTTTTTTTTTTATTTTAATAATATTTCACTGTTTTTTCCAGTACGTTTTGATCAAATAAATGCAGCCTTGGTGAGCAGAAGAGACTTCTTTCAAAAACATTAAACAATCTAAACCCCAATCTTCTGAATAATAGTGTATATGAATAATGCAATTAAATAGTACTATGGTAAAGATCAAATTACTATGGTATTTTCACAGTACTTTTGTACTTTTAGGTATAGGTTTCTGTCACTAATGGTATATATATAGCCTATTTGTTGTTGAAAGACATGACCAGCAGAATGTGGTTATAAGCCTCACCGTACTGTCTGCATGTATCTCAATATTTCCATGATATGAAATTCAAATTTTCAGGCAGGTGGGAGGGCAGGGGGGAGACAGAGAGAGAGAGGTTTCCAGACATTTTCTCTCCTCGCGGACTGTCAGACGTCACGCGGCAGATTGTTTTGACACCCCGTTAAGAAATTCAGGAGGAAGATGGACGGCTCATGAAATTTGCAGGCCCTGATTGAATTTATGATATTTTCATAAAGGCCATCAAGTGTGGACGCCTGCGGGGAAGAAAACCTGACAGACAGACGCAGAGAAAAAAACGATGTGCGGGCTCAGGACCCGCTCCGAGACTATCACACAGCACATATTACTGACCACAGGAGGCCGCGGCTCCTCGCGCTGATGCATGTGCTGCTTAACGCTGAGCTCACGTCCAGATCGATCTGCTTCAGAAGATCCGCAGCTCGGCGTCCTGCAGCTGCTTCTTCACTGGTTCTTTGTTTAACAAAGACATTTAAAGATCATTTTAAACACAACACGAATCACAATTTTATTATTATTATTATGTTGGCTTGAGCAACACACTGAAATGCTATTGAAACGTATTATTCTTCGACTGAGACTCTAATTCCTAGAGCTTTAAAGATACAACCACCAAACTAGGCCTTCAGACTGTTCTGATTTATTGTGCTTTATCTTTTCTAATTAACTCAACTTTGGAAATTCCTGTATCGGACTTCCAAACAATCCCAAATTCCCATAGACTTTCATTGAGCGGGCACAACAATCTAAAACATGCTGGCTAGCGATGTGATACCTCATGTTAGCAACCTGCTAAAACATGTTAACAATGTGCTAATTCATGCTAGAAACATGTAAACAATTTGTTAATTCATGCTAGCAACATGCTAAAACATGTTAGCAATGCGCTAATTCATGCTAGCAATGTGGTAGTTCATACTAGAAGCATGCTAACAACGTGTTAAATCATGTTAACAACATGGTAAATGATGGTATGTGCTAATTGATAGAAACATGCTATCAAAATGCTAAATTATGTTAACCAAATGTTAAAACATGCTAGCAATGAGATAAATCATGTTAGCAATGTGCTAATTAATGCTAGCAATGTGGAAGTTCAAAATGCTAACAATGTGTTAAATCATGTTAACAACATGTTAAAACATGGTATGTGCTAATTGATGATAGAAACGTGTTAGCAAATGTATAAAATCATGTTAGAAACATGCTAGCAAAATGGTAAATCATGCTAACAAAATGTTAAAACATGTTAGCAATGTGATAGATCATGTTAACAAATGCTAAAACATAATAGCAATGTGCTAATTCATGCTAGAAACATGCTAACAATGTGCTAATTTGTGCTAGAAACAAGTCGACAATTTGCTAATACATGCTAGCAACACTGTTAAAACATGTTAGCGTGGTGGTAATTCATGCTAGAAACATGTTAGCAATGCGCTAATTCATGATAGCAATGTGGCAGTTTATGCTAGAAACATGTTAGCAATGTTTTATATCATGTTATCAACATGTTTAAATATGGTATGTGCTAACTGATGATAGAAACATGCTAGCAATGCCATCAAAATAAAAGTCACAACAGCAGCGCTGCCTACGTCACTTCAGAGTTCCTACTGGCGGTGCGAATGCAGCCAGGAAAATGGCTCTAGGGAAATATTTAGTTCTCGGGAACTGCCCTGGTGGCCAGTTCCTATAACTACCCGGTGCGAAAGCCCCGATTCTCTGCCTCTTTTTTGCTGATGTAATCTAGCCTTTGTGGCCCCAGTATCAGCAAAAGTATCTATTGACGTAATTTTAAAGATGGCAAATGTTTAAAGGTGTCATGAACTGTTTTTTTTTTTTTTTTTATACTGTTGTCTGAGGTCAACTTATGACGTTCGCGTGGTTTTTACATTCAAAAACATCATAATGAATAAGTAATAGGCTATTTTCTACCCTGGTTTTGAGCCTCTCTCATGGAACGCTCTGTTTTTATGGGCATGCCGCACTGAAGACTTGGAAGTAAACGCCCACTGCTATGATTGGATAAGATTTGCATATTTAATGAGCTTCAGCTCCCCTGTCAGTACATGTGGGAATTGTTTTGAAAGCGTGTGGGAAAATGGCAACCGGAATGAATCGCCTACTGGGCTCGCAAAACGTCTTTATCAAACAAACACAATGATTTATCTCTCATCTACCCGCAATTGATTGGAATGTTATTTTTTATTACTTGGCCCGCCTGATCGGTGGATATAAGCGCAAACCGTGCATCACTAACACACACACACACACACACCAAGTACGCTGCAGACAGCATGATCAAAACTTCCGCGATTGTATTTTTCCTTCACATATCAAGTCAAGAGAGTGAACAACGCACATCAAGAAAGGAATGTTATTTCACTATTTAAGAGAGCCCGTCGGCAGGTCGGGCTTACATTTTGGTAGCCTGTCTGGAAAACACACACCCCCGGGACGTTGGGCTTTGCGAGCCCTGACCCTGTGGCCCATACATGTCCGAGTCTGATTCCGAATCGCAATGAACCAACAACACCACAGGATAAAGGATACTCCAGCCTTCGACAGCGTGCTAAGGTATGTTCTGTTAGACACACATAATCAATAGATATCAAACGGTACAATGCAATACTATCACATATATACATTAAAAAAAATTACTCGCATAAGTGTGTTGCTTCATTCATTCATGTAATCTCATCCTGTCTGCAAATCCAGTCTCTTGTTTACAAACAAATCCGTGGTGAAATGAAGGAACAATTGCGCAATGCCTTCCCCACGTGAGCTGGATATTTATTAAAAATAAAGTTCATCCATGCATTCATAATATTGGAATCCGAATGAAGCTTATGCAGTATGTTTATTACTTAGAAGTTCGATCTGGTTTAGCTGTAGGCCTATGTAATGTCAGGCACGAGCCGGTGGGCGGGGCTACAGAATCAGGCGTTCTTTTTCTGAGGCGGGGTTTCACTGAACTCTGACGTCACAGCTCGGCACATTCTGAGAGCGAGCGTTTGCTGGGCCTGGGGTCAATAATAGCTTTTCTTTGACTAACAAGGAAGTTCAGCTCCGAAACTTACAGGATATTCTTATATTACCATGACATTTTTTCCTATATTACCATGATATATCAAAAGCTCAAGGAAAAGTTGATTTCTCAATTCAGGACCCCTTTAAAAATATAATACAGATATCTTATTTTTGGTGAACATGTCACAATCAAGACTTGTTTTCACAGTAGTTGGCATAAGAACACGAAATGTTCTCGTTGAGTCATGGCGCCCATTTGTGGTGTACATGTACATGTTAAAAAAAATATCACAGCCTAACATGCTTCAGGTGAGTTCAAAGTGCATGACATACAAATAAAGATAAACCATGCATCTAAAACAGCACCTCTCCAGCAAAAGAAACGACCTTGTGCTGCACTAAGGACTACACTGAGATAAATATCTGTCTTCAAAAACCGTAGCCTTTAGTTCATTTTAAATGAGTTTGTCAGAGTTGCACCGCCCCAAACAGTCTTTCCTTCATTATTCAAGCAACTGAAAAATTAATATAGCGCTTTCTGGGTGCAAATGCCTCCGTTTGCACTGCAAAATTGGGAAGAAGTACATTAAATATTTATACATGCACAATCCTTTCAATTACTATCCGACACTTTGATAATAAAGTAAAATCTTAAATGAGTATGTCTTTAATGCAGAATGCACAGCTGAATTACCTCCTAACACAATATATGCACTTCAATTATTAAAACTAGATGGAGATCTCTACGCATTACACATTTACAGATTTCTGCTCAAGTGTGTTTTCTTTTATTATTTTTCCAGCCACAAAATTACTCTAATTTGTCTCTTTGCATTGGCATTCTCTATTTTAACTAATATTATTAATATTAAATATTATTAAACTAAAATAGCCTATAGAACATTTATTTAATTGAAAAATAGTTAAGGTGTATGGTCACATTTGACCACCAATGAGTATGAGTGTGACCAATTAGTAAGGAATACCTCAGGGCTAAATACAAGAAAAACTTTAACATTAATGTTAACAATGTTGCATCTCCATCACTCTCCATAATGAAATGATACTGTAAATATGGTTGACGTAATAATCAATGCACACCATGCTGTACTGTTTACCAAAAATTGCTGCAACGCAATATGTCGGGACCGGTGTTGTTTCTTAGTCTATGTGTGAGAAACACTGCAATACACTCACCTAAAGGATTATTAGGAACACCTGTTCAATTTCTCATTAATGCAATTATCTAATCAACCAATCACATGGCAGTTGCTTCAATGCATTTAGGGGTGTGGTCCTGGTCAAGACAATCTCCTGAACTCCAAACTGAATTTCAGAATGGGAAAGAAAGGTGATTTAAGCAATTTTGAGCGTGGCATGGTTGTTGGTGCCAGACGGGCCGGTTTAAGTATTTCACAATCTGCTCAGTTACTGGGATTTTCACGCACAACCATTTCTAGAGTTTACAAATAATGGTGTGAAAAGGGAAAAACATCTAGTATGCGGCAGTCCTGTGGGCGAAAATGCCTTGTTGATGCTAGAGGTCAGAGGAGAATGGGCCGACTGATTCAAGCTGATAGAAGAGCAACTTTGACTGAAATAACCACTCGTTACAACCGAGGTATGCAGCAAAGCATTTGTGAAGCCACAACACGCACACCCTTGAGGCGGATGGGCTACAACAGCAGAAGACCCCACCGGTTACCACTCATCTCCACTACAAATAGGAAAAAGAGGCTACAATTTGCACAAGCTCACCAAAATTGGACAGTTGAAGACTGGAAAAATGTTGCCTGGTCTGATGAGTCTCGATTTCTGTTGAGACATTCAGATGGTAGAGTCAGAATTTGGCGTAAACAGAATGAGAACATGGATCCATCATGCCTTGTTACCACTGTGCAGGCTGGTGGTGGTGGTGTAATGGTGTGGGGGATGTTTTCTTGGCACACTTTAGGCCCCTTAGTGCCAATTGGGCATCGTTTAAATGCCACGGCCTACCTGAGCATTGTTTCTGACCATGTCCATCCCTTTATGACCACCATGTACCCATCCTCTGATGGCTACTTCCAGCAGGATAATGCACCATGTCACAAAGCTCGAATCATTTTAAATTGGTTTCTTGAACATGACAATGAGTTCACTGTACTAAAATGGCCCCCACAGTCACCAGATCTCAACCCAATAGAGCATCTTTGGGATGTGGTGGAACGGGAGCTTCGTGCCCTGGATGTGCATCCCACAAATCTCCATCAACTGCAAGATGCTATCCTATCAATATGGGCCAACATTTCTAAAGAATGCTTTCAGCACCTTGTTGAATCAATGCCACGTAGAATTAAGGCAGTTCTGAAGGCGAAAGGGGGTCAAACACAGTATTAGTATGGTGTTCCTAATAATCCTTTAGGTGAGTGTATGTTAAAACATGCTAGCAATGAGCTAATTTGATGCTAGAAACATGTTAGCAATATGTTAAAACATGCTTGAAATGTGTTGATTCATGTTAACAGTGTGATAAGTCATGCCATCAATATGTTAAAACATGCAAGCATTGTGCTAATGCAAGGAACTTTAAGCTTTAAAACTACTGTACCCAAATGCGAGTAAAAACCGGTGTTGTAAGTACAATTTTTATCAATTCTAACAATGCAAAATTGTGAGAACGTGAACAAACGTGACAGTTTAAGCCTTCGAAATTGAAATATTCAAGATGAATAAGCGCGTGAATATTGAATTGAGTTCTCTTTCACGTCACAAAATTGTCAAAATGCCCATATTGGCAAGTAATAGTATCCTTGTACACATAGTTGGTTATGTGTTAAATGAATCGTGTGTATCAGTGTATTGGATCCGTGCATTTGCTCTTAAAGTGACAGTAGCCTAATATTTCTGATGCTGTCTGTGTTGTTAATCCAACAACAAAAGACAAAGAACAATCACTCATTGCTCTCGACTGAATGACTTTTGTAACTTTAATAAGGATTAATTTATGTTTCATGGCTGGTAAAAAAAATATTTATGGCTGGTAAATGTTCTTAAGTGTGTGGCAGAAAAGTTAGTTTTATGTCCTATATGCAGTATTGCAATGTTGAGAAAACACTTCTTGTGTGAAAGGATTTCTGTAAACGCAGTGATCAAATGCTGTGGGTCTCAGTTTTCAGTGATAGACTCATGACTAGTGGCTGGTGTGTGTGTGTGTGTTTGTGTGTGTGTTTGCAATTACACAAAGCTGGAAGACTTTCTGAATGGATCTAAGCAGTAGGCTTTTTAGAAAGGAAAATTTGAAGAAAAAAATGATTTAAAAAAAGATGAAAAAGAAGTAGGGAGACTGAATGAATAATGAATTATTTACTGCCACTGTGAGATTAACATGTACTCATGTAATCAATAACATTTTTCACTAATATGTTTTAAAAAATAAACATCTATATCAATGTTTACTCTTTGAATCTGTATTTTTTACAAAAGAATTGCAAGCATCAAATGTGACATCAGACTCATCGAAACGCAGCAGACTTTTGTAGAAGTTGCTCTGCAGTCATGGAGGAAGTCATCGTTTTCAAACGCTCAAATGTTATCTGGCTAAAGATAGGCTGGTCGTAACCATGACGACCATTGCTGCATCACTTATTATCACAAAGGAAATTGGTGGGAGAGTGCAGGTGCCCGAGAAACACACACACCCTCTCGCTGAAGTCTTCATAAAGCTGTCCATTAGCATGCAAGAGTCTCAAGGAAAGCAAAAAAATACAATCCATAGTATCATTGATGTCTGTAGCACAAACTCTGAGAATTATGTGCCAAATAAGCAATTCTGGAAGTGAGAACTCCATAGGGATACTTATAAAACCTTTAAAGACAGCCTGTGAGCTTGTTAATCGATAGTATTTACTTCTGTTGAAGCCGTCAGTCTGCATTATTCCAACTTAGATTTAAAATGTTTAAAAAGTGTTTAACAGCGGAATTTGTGGTGGGAAAACTACATTACCCATGATGCTGTGCAGAAAATTCCACCAATCAGAGAGTCAAGACAAAAATGCACCAAAAGAGCTCTTTAGCTCCACCCACTCCCATGAAGCAGTGCGAATAATGTAATAGATTCACCCCGTGCCCCAATTCACATACTGTACCTCCTGAATAGTATATGAGATTAATAAGTGTTTCCCAAAGTATAGTATGTTGAAGAGAGACCCAGGATGGTCTACTATTGCCCACAACCCATTGCGTTTTGGATTCGTTTCAGAACTACAAATAAAAAGTGTTAAAAAACTACAAACATGACGGATGTGCGAGACCGATGGTTAAGTAGAGAGGTTTAGATAAAGAGGTTTGAGTGACTAATAATCAACATTTAACCTGATAACGGTATTTATTTAATGTTATATGTGTTTTATTTCAACTACAACAACAATGTGGACTTTTATAAAGATATATTTGGCCATTAAAGGGGTGGTTGATTATGATTTGACTTAAACAAGTTTCTAAACGGGTTAGTGACACTAAAAGTCTTTCAAATGTATTGCTTTTATAGATGTAATCAACATTTTTAAATGAGGAGTTTTATATTTCTCTGTAGTTTTTAAATTCAGTTATGTTGTTTGCAAAGCTTCCTGTAGTTCTTTCCCTCACTAAAGTACAATTAAGTACACAGTCTTGTACATTTGTCCGATTTTTTTGTGATTCACCTGGTAGCTGCGGTTGCCTTGGTTCATGGCTTGTAATGCTTCAATGAAAACTTTTTAAAAAATCTCTATGGGAGAGAAGAATGGACAAAACACTTCTGGAAAAAGTGGGCACTAATGCACTCTACAGTCATGTTTGCTTTAGTGCACACTGCTAAATAAAACGTATCTTTAGCTGGGGTTTCCAGAGCCCTTTGGAGGATTTGAAAGAATAATAATCATAAGCGCGGGTGGGGGAGGCTCCTTTTATGGAAAATATAATGAATATGGTTATTCTGACAGCTTGTTCACACCCAGCCTCCCACAAACCTGGCAGATTCACACTCTCCACACCCTGTCACCCCAGCTCCTGAACCAATCCACAGGCACAGGGGAAGAGAAGCACCAGAGCCAGACAATACTGGACCTTTAGACTAACGCAGCCTGAAAACAATGCTTTATTTAAACACTCGTGCGTTTTGAATAAATAAACAGACAATAATGAAGCACGTGTCGTCCCTGAGTAATGCAGCGTTACAGCTGAACTGATCATGCAAACGCCCTCTGACAGTGACTTACAGCATGAAGGGCGACGCCAGGAGGGGGCGGAGCCTGCTTTCAATCAGGTCCTGTTGTAGTGCACACTACATAAGAATCAGGCAAACAAATGAAATCTAACACTGCAGACAGCTTAGTCATTCTACTTTTGTTCAAAAACAGGAACAAATGCTTAAACGAACACTCAATGGATAAAATATCAGTAACAGTTGTTTGTGTTGAATAGCATGACCTTTTTATTCAATAATGGTGTTTACTACATGAAGCATCACTAGAACTATTACTTACACTTTGAGTTTGTTATTTGTCATTGAGTTTGTCATATGTTAGCTACTGTATGATAGTGTGCGCCAAAACAATGACAGTGCACTATATAGGGGATAGAGAACGATCAGACAGTGCACTATATAGGGGACAGAGAACGATCAGACAGTGCACTATATAGGGGACAGAGAACGATCAGACAGTGCACTATATAGGGAATAATGAACGATTCAGATAGTGCACTATATAGGGGACAGGGAACTATCAGACAGTGCACTATAAAGGGGACAGAGAACAATCAGACAGTGCACTATATAGGGGACAGAGAATGATCAGACAGTGCACTATATAGGGGACAGATAACGATCAGACAGTGCACTATATAGGGGACAGGGGACTATCAGACAGTGCACTATATAGGGGATAGAGAACGATTCAGACAGTGCACTATATAGGGGACAGGGAACTATCAGACAGTGCACTATATAGGGGATAGAGAACGATCAGACAGTGCACTATATAGGGGATAGTGAACGATTCAGACAGTGCACTATATAGGGGATAGGGAACTATCAGACTGCACTATATACGGCACAGGGAACTATCAGACAGTGCACTATATAGGGGACAGGGAACTATCAGACAGTGCACTATATAGGGGATAGAGAACGATCAGACAGTGCACTATATAGGGGACAGAGAACGATCAGACAGTGCACTATAAAGGGGACAGAGAACGATCAGACAGTGCACTATATAGGGGACAGAGAACGATCAGACAGTGCACTATATAGGGGACAGAGAACGATCAGACAGTGCACTATATAGGGGACAGGGAACTATCAGACAGTGCACTATATAGGGGATAGAGAACGATCAGACAGTGCACTATATAGGGGTTAGAGAACGATCAGACAGTGCACTATATAGGGGATAGAGAACGATCAGACAGTGCACTATATAGGGAATAATGAACGATTCAGACAGTGCACTATATAGGGGATAGGGAACTATCAGACTGCACTATATACGGGACAGGGAACTATCAGACAGTGCACTATATAGGGCACAGATAACGATCAGACAGTGCACTATATAGGGGATAGAGAACGATCAGACAGTGCAATATATAGGGGACAGGGAACTATCAGACAGTGCACTATATAGGGGATAGAGAACGATCAGACAGTGCACTATATAGGGGACAGAGAACGATCAGACAGTGCACTATAAAGGGGATAGAGAACGATCAGACAGTGCACTATATAGGGGACAGAGAACGATCAGACAGTGCACTATATAGGGGACAGGGAACTATCAGACAGTGCACTATATAGGGGATAGAGAACGATCAGACAGTGCACTATATAGGGGACAGAGAACGATCAGACAGTGCACTATAAAGGGGACAGAGAACGATCAGACAGTGCACTATATAGGGGACAGAGAACGATCAGACAGTGCACTATATAGGGGAAAGAGAACGATCAGACAGTGCACTATATAGGGGACAGGGAACTATCAGACAGTGCACTATATAGGGGATAGAGAACGATCAGACAGTGCACTATATAGGGGTTAGAGAACGATCAGACAGTGCACTATATAGGGGATAGAGAACGATCAGACAGTGCACTATATAGGGAATAATGAACGATTCAGACAGTGCACTATATAGGGGATAGGGAACTATCAGACTGCACTATATACGGGACAGGGAACTATCAGACAGTGCACTATATAGGGGACAGATAACGATCAGACAGTGCACTATATAGGGGATAGAGAACGATCAGACAGTGCAATATATAGGGGACAGGGAACTATCAGACAGTGCACTATATAGGGGATAGAGAACGATCAGACAGTGCACTATATAGGGGACAGAGAACGATCAGACAGTGCACTATAAAGGGGACAGAGAACGATCAGACAGTGCACTATATAGGGGACAGAGAACGATCAGACAGTGCACTATATAGGGGACAGGGAACTATCAGACAGTGCACTATATAGGGGATAGAGAACGATCAGACAGTGCACTATATAGGGGACAGAGAACGATCAGACAGTGCACTATAAAGGGGACAGAGAACGATCAGACAGTGCACTATATAGGGGACAGAGAACGATCAGACAGTGCACTATATAGGGGACAGAGAACGATCAGACAGTGCACTATATAGGGGACAGGGAACTATCAGACAGTGCACTATATAGGGGATAGAGAACGATCAGACAGTGCACTATATAGGGGTTAGAGAACGATCAGACAGTGCACTATATAGGGGATAGAGAACGATCAGACAGTGCACTATATAGGGAATAATGAACGATTCAGACAGTGCACTATATAGGGGATAGGGAACTATCAGACTGCACTATATACGGGACAGGGAACTATCAGACAGTGCACTATATAGGGGACAGATAACGATCAGACAGTGCACTATATAGGGGATAGAGAACGATCAGACAGTGCAATATATAGGGAATAATGAACGATTCAGACAGTGCACTATATAGGGGACAGGGAACTATCAGACAGTGCACTATATAGGGGACAGAAAACGATCAGACAGTGCACTATAAAGGGGACAGAGAACGATCAGACAGTGCACTATATACAGAGCGGATCATGTGATCGAGTCGGTCCAGAGACACGACAGCACAGAGCGGATCATGTGATCGAGTCGGTCCAGAGACACGACAGCACAGAGCGGATCATGTGATCGAGTCGGTCCAGAGACACAACAGCACAGAGCGGATCATGTGATCGAGTCGGTCCGTAAACACATTCATTTATGTCTTAACTGAACGTAAACAGTTGCGATACTGATACTGATGCGATGCAGTTGCGATGCGATACTGTCAGTATATTGGATCCATGCAGTCGGTCTTAACGGGACAGCAGCCTAATATTCCTGCTGCTGTCTGTGTCCTTAATGTTAATCAAACAACAAAAAAGAGAAAAAAATCCATCAATGCTCTTGACTGAATCACTTCTGTCTCACTTTAATAAAAATAAATGTATATTTAATTTACATTTGATTACTATTTTCTGGTGGTTGAAGGTTTTCGGGTAGGTCTGTTTCTTTGTCCTATTGCTTGCAATTAGTTTATATGTTCTTATTTTATCACTGACTTTTTACAGGTCTTCAGTAAGCATGATTTATTTATTTATTTACGTAGGCTAGTATTAGTTTATTGTGACATTAATTATGAAATTTCAATGGTATCAAAAATTTTTATGACATAAAAACTCAAATTCAAAGCAAAAATAATGGTAACACTTTAGTTTAGGGTCCAATTCTCACTATTAACTAGTTGCTTATTATCATGCATATTACTAGGATATTTGCTTTTTATTAGTACTTATAAAGCACATATTAATGCCTTATTCTGCATGACCCTATTCTACATCCCTTATTCCTAATAGCTTAACAACTTCCTTACTAACTATTAATTAGTAACTAACTATTATATTTATTGAGGCAAAAGTCATAGTTAATAGTTAGTTATAGTGAGAATTGGAACCTAATCTAAAGTGTGACCTTATTGTGAAATTAAAAGACTCGTATCGTGATATAAGATTTTGGTCATATCTTAATCATAGATAAATCATATTAGTGGACAATAAACCACAGTTAAGAAAATCATATAAATGAACAATATTTACAAACATCTGACATTTGATGGTGGTTCTTTTGACTTGGCAACCATTCTGATTACCCTAGCAACCACCCACGACACCCAAGTCAAGTGCATCATAGTCAAAGATTGCCGTCTGTACCGTTTCACTCCTAATTCAGGTCAATAATTTCACAGTTTACAGCTTCTGAAATCAAGCGTAATGGTTCAGTATGTTCCGATATGATGCAATTAATGAGATTTAAGGTGTTTTTGCCAGATATAGCATTACTACAAATTGCATTGCCCTTGCTAATCAAATCAAACGCATATAGGCCACGTATGATGTTTGTCACACAATAATTTCACAGCAAAGCTCCTGTTTTAATTAAAGCAACCCACACAGGATAGTCCAGGCATTTCGAGAATACTTGCCCCTCCTTTGTCCTTTTTTTTTCATCCTCAGTGCAGATTTGCATGAGCCATTGCAGCGGGAGGCAACTCCCCCATCCTGCATTTACATACATAAATCTGTGGAGCACATTTGTCCATTATAGCTGAGTATCCTAAGAGCAGGGCCTCGGGGTCTGGCCGTCTAATAAGCCATGCGCTGTCAGAGCCATGGTGCATCATCATAAATTGTGCATGGAGGTTATGTTTTAAACATTGCACTGCTAGCACGCACACACACACCCAAATAAACAGTGGTGTACTCGCAAAAAAACACTGTTGAGCTGTATATACAGTAAATGCACAGGCCTGTAGGATCTCTTCTTGTATGAGCGGGTAGTGTTGGTTTCACCAGACGGAGGGTGAGATGCAGCCCATCTGGATCAAGCTGAGCGCTCATGTAGGCGCCCATATTGCCCAGTGGTTTGAGTCTTCATATGAAAGGGGGATGTGTGAGTCTGAGAGCACATGTCTGTATGCATGTGTGCACACATGTGCTAAAGCATGCCTCAATGCTTTGGCAGCGCACAATCTGTATGTGCAAACGCGCGGACAGGACTGAAGAGGATTATTAAAATCGAGAGTTTTAAACAAAACAACATGCAACCGACAGCAAATGAGTGGTGTGAAAATGCTAATTCCCTCAAATATGTCTTTGTCTGCATGGGCAAATGATTTGTTCGGTGTAATCCAGAGTGAATCCCAGCTCCCAGGCAAAGATAGCAATGTTTTTTTTTTTTTTGCAGTATGCTGTATATTTCTTGGAGAGCATAAAATGGGTGCTTCATTCTGCAAACGATATGTGTCCGATATACTCTACAAATGACAATAAAATACAAATATACTTTTATTCAGATGCATTTAATTGATCAAAAGTGACAGTAAAGATGTCTATAATGTTACAAAAGATTCTATTTCAAATAAATGCTGTTCTTTAGAACCTTCTATTCTTCAGAGAATCGGTTTTCCACAAAAATATGAACTGTTTTCATCATTTATAATAATCATAAATGTTTCTTGATTATCAAATCATCATATTAGAATGATTTCTGGAGGATCATGTGACACTGAAGACTGGAGTAATGATGATAAATTCAGCTTTGATCACAGGAATAAATTACACTTTACTATATATTCACATAGAGAACAGCTGATTTACACTGGAATAATATTTCACTGTATTTTTGATCAAATAAATGCAGCTTTGGTAAGCAGAAGATACTCTTTCATTGAAAAATCTTGACAACCCAACATTAGTAAGGATATCAAAATAAATAGACTAACTTTTGAAAGGGAGTAGAAAGCAGTTTTGCTGTTGATATCAAAGGCCATAAATCTGAAAATCCAATCAAATTGGCAACCTCAAAAGACATGAACAAAACTAACAAAATGTAGAAGAAAATATGACACAGATTACATTAAATACAAGTTCACTTGCAAAAAGGTAGTATAATTACTATAAAACAGTGAATTATTATGCATCATTCTGAAGAGAGAATCGACCGAGAGCAGAGATTCGTTGATACCATGGAAATGGAATTAAATTTTTTTTTTTTTTTTCTACGTCCAATCAATAAAAATTAGTCTGTAGTTTTATATAGAGTTCCTCATATAGTTCCTCACGACTAAATATTCCACGCTCAACTGTTAGTGGGATTATAACAAAGTGGAAGCAATTGGGAACAACAGCAACTCAGCCACGAAGTGATAGGCCACGTAAAATCACAGAGCGGGGTCAGCGCATGCTGAGGGTCACAGTGCGCAGAAGTCACCAACTTTCTGCAGAGTCAATAGCTACAGACCTCCAAACTTCTGTGGCCTTCAGATGAGCTCAAGAACAAGTGTGTAGAGAGCTTCATGGAATGGGTTTCCATGGCCGAGCAGCTCATCCAACCCTTACATCACCAAGAGCAATGCAAAGCGTGGGATGCAGTGGGGTAAAGCACGCCGCCACTGGACTCTAGAGCAGTGAGACGTGTTCTCTGGAGTGACCAATCACGCTTCTCTGTCTGCAATCCCATGGACAAGTCTGGGTTTGGCGGTTGCCAGGAGAACAGGACTTGCCTGACTGCATTGTGCCAAGTGTAAAGTTTGGTGGAGGGGGGATTATGGGGTGGGGTTGTTTTTCAGGGGTTGGGCTTGGCCCCTTAGTTCCAGTGAAAGGAACTCTTAATGCTTCAGCATACCAAGACATTTTGGACAATTTCATGCTCCCAACTTTGTGGGAACAGTTTGGGGATGGCCCCTTCCGTTCCCAACATGACTGCGCACCAGTGCACAAAGCGTCGGTCCATAAAGACATGGATGAGCGAGTTTGGTGTGGAGGAACTTGACTGGCCTGCACAGAGTCCTGACCTCATCCCGATAGAACACCTTTGGGATGAATTACAGCGGAGACTGCGAGCCAGGCCTTCTCGTCCAACATCAGTGCCTGACCTCACAAATGCACTTCTAGAAGAATGGTCAAAAATTCCCATAAACACACTCCTAAACCTTGTGGAAAGCCTTCCCAGAAGAGCTGAAGCTGTTATAGCTGCAAAGGGTGGGCCAACTCCATATTAAACCCTACGGATTAAGAATGGGATGGCATTAAAGTTCATGTGCAAGGCAGGCGTCCCAAAACTTTTGGCAATATAGTGTATATAATATATATATTCATATTATTCATGGAAGTGAATAGCTCTTTTGGTGCATTTTGCTTGTTTCATCTCTCTGATTGGTGGAATTTTCTGCACAGCATCATGGGTAATGTAGTTTTCACCACAAATTCCACAGTTAAACTTGATTATTTGAAATCTTGTGAAAATAATGCGAGCTTACGGCTTCAACAGAAGCAAACACTATTGATTAACAACCCTGTAGCTCACAGGCTGTCTTGGTTTATAAATTATTGTTTAAAATCAATTTCCCTATGGAAGTTTTTACTTCTGGTGTCTCAGATTCTGCCACCTTACACTATATTTGCATTGTTTTAAGGTTAGGTTTAGGGTTCAGGGTAGGTATGGACATTAATAAAGCCTCAAACCAAATTACACCACATGAATATAATGCCGGTAGCACAAACCCGACTGTTGCGCTCTATTCCTCCTCGGCCTGTGGAGATGTGATTGCTGGTTGTTCATTGCACTGGTGGTTCTCCATCTCTCTCCACCCCCCTTCCCACTGCCGCCCGGCCGTCAGCCCTTCCCCAACACCCCCAATGACACCCTCCCTCCCTTCCATGAGTGTAGCATTTAGTGATTAATGTGAGTTTTAATTGTCAAGCTCACTTTTATGCTCATTAAAGTGTATTATGCAGCAGTTAGGGTATTAAAGTTCAGTGAGAAATTTCATGCATACTAATCAGAATGCAAATGAGCCTGGCATAAAAGAATCCCTAGGTGCTGGCAGAAGTGTCGTTAGTTATCTCTCGCCGTGGCTGTCTCCAGCAAAGGGAAGAAATGACTCGGGCTAAATAGATTTTTTTGGTACATGTGCAGGGATGGAGCGGGCCATGTAAAAAGCCAGCTTAAGAATGGAAAGGAGCATGATAAAAAGAACTATTCACTGGCGTGTAACAATTAGGACAATGGCACTAGATAGAAATAGCTTTCCGTACAGAAAGGGAAAAGGATGAATGCAAAACGTACATTGTGCGACGCTGTTTGCTCTGGAATCTTGTGTAAAAACAGGCAAAATTATTGCTGCTTTTGTGCGCATGCATGCACAATGGAAATGTTTTCTGTATATTAAGATACTTATTTGATTACAGTGAAAAGAACCAAAACAAATTATTTAAATTCACTTAAATTTCATGTTCACGCCCTCATGTTCAAACGCTCTTTCTTCTTTGGAGCACAAAAGCAGACTGTTGCACTTTCAAGCATTCAAAAAGCATCTTTAAAGTAGTCCACGCATGAAGTAAAAATTTGTAGTGCATTGAAACAATATTCAGTAAGAAATTGCTAGTAAATTTGACAAATAATTGCAAAGAAACGGCAAGTAACGCATCGAATTAAACGTGAAATTTTGAAGTACTGAAATTGTGTTTTCTTGTCAAATGTGCTCCAAGTTTTATTTCCAACTACAAAAAATCAGTTATTCCAGTCCACACAACAGCTTTGTGTAAGAAACAGACCGAAAGTCATTATTTGCCTAAATTGTAAAAAAAAAAATTCATAGCGCAAACGCAAGTGGTCAGATGATGTGTCCTAGAACAAAAAAATCATTAATTAAGCTTTCAAAGGGGTCCTATTATGGTTTTTTCCATCTCCCTGAAACGCCTCCATTGTAGTCTTGCGTTTTCTTCCGGAACAAACACGTCACAATATTCCTTCAATATTTAAATAATTAATACGCAGAATAAAGGGGCGGGGCCTGGTTGAGTTAGTTAGTAGTGTGTTGAAACTGGCGGTTATGGTAAGTGCGGGGCATTTCCCAAACACGCTGGAAGCGCTTGAACAATCACAACACACTGCACCAGCCGACCAATCAGAGCAAAGTGTGCTTTTCAGAAGGAGGGGCTTCATAGAGACAGGAACTAAACAGAGCATTACTGACAGACTGGGAAGAGAGGAGCCGCAACAATGGAGAATATGGGGAAATAATCAACATTCAAGCATAAAAACCTGCTCTAGAAGAGACTAAAAACAACATCAACACTTAAAAAAAAGAGCATAATAGGTCCCCTTTAAAACAAAATTATGTTGTGCATTGTTATTGCAAAAGCAAAGACGAATGTATGAAATGTGCATGCGCGTGACTAAGAGTATAGATGAATGCCCTCTCTTGCCCCCTCACAGTGGCACACGCAGGGAGAATAGCTTCTGTCATTATAACTGCTCCATATTCCTGTCTGCAGGGCAAGATGGAACAATAATAAAGATATTCAAAATGAGGCCCATACATTTTCTCCCCAGCGTGATGCGAGCGCACAGAGTTATGACAGCGCTGGTCCGATTGCTCGGCACCAGGAGGGGTTACTGGATGCTAATGAGATTCACACAGGTATTTGGGAACAATGCAAAACGTTACTGGCTACCCACAATTCTCAGAAGCTTCAGCTTGCATTCTATTGCAGGAAATTAGCTTGTTTTTTCATCCCCTTCTCTTGTTTTTTAAGCAGGTGTGACCAACAGAATGAAGCCATATTTACATAGAGTATATACAGTATATACAGCTTTAATCTAAATGGTTCTCAATCAAACCTGAGATGACAAATAAGTATTTGGTTACACTTTATTTTAAGGTGACGTAGTTACATTGTAATTAGTCAACTAAGTACTAAGTACTTACTATAGAATTACAGTTAGGGTTAGGGTTTGGTTTAGGGTTATTTACTTGAAATTATGCAAAATTTACTGTAATTATTATAGTAAGTACATGTGTAACTATGTCACCTTAAAATAAAGTATTGCCATGTATTTAAATGTATAAATTATAGTGCTGTCAAAGCGATTAATCGCTAATAATCACATCTAACATTAAAGTTTGCGTTTACATACTATGTGTGTATATATATTATTATATTTATATATTATATATGTGTGTATGTATGTGTGTGTGTGTGTACACATTTTATATATATATATATATGTTTGTGTGTGTGTGTGTGTGTGTATACATGTATACACACACACACACACACATATACTATTTATATTATATATAAATATAATAATATATATACACACATATATTATGTAAACACAAATGTTAAAAAATTAAAAAGAGAAAAACTAATAAAGTGACAAAAGCACATAATGAAATTAAAATTTTACATGAAATCTATAAATCTAAAAAATAAATGCAAATATAATTAAAATATTAATAAAACTGAAATAAACACTAAATTACTGTTAGAACGTTTTTGCATTATGTTTATTCATTGCAACATTAAATCAATATGACACTACAATATTATATTCAATATTATAATTATATATAGCCCATGAAGACATGTTGTGCCAGGTTTATTGTCAGTGAGTCTTGTAACTAACACACAGCTATCATATGACACAAATCATACGAACATTATATGGAAAAGAGAAACATAAACACAAATGTTCACAGAATCGCAGAAAAAAGCAAAGCATACAGGTTTTGAATGACATGATACTTGAACTATTCTTTTAATCACTTGCACTTCTCTTTGGAATAAAGTGTCAAATGAATAAATGCTCTCACTGTATTATCTCTGAAATAGTTATGCGTGCACATATTTTACTGAAATTGACATGAGACAAGAGCCGATGCCGTTGTAAATCCATCGACACACTTTAACAGGAAACAAAAGTGTTAAGAGTTTAATACCAGTAAAGTAGTCTTGCTCTGATGAATATATGTGTGTCTGTATAATTAAAAACATGGGAAAGATCAGAGTACAGGGGACTCGGGCCAGTCCAAATCCCCCGACTCTCTGTTTTGCCAGCTGTCATTTACATGATGCCAAAATGTTGTCAGATCAAACAGATTTGTTTTGGCCAAGCCAGTACGGATCCTTTGATCAATTATCCTAATTAGCAGGGCAGTTATCCAGGATAGAACTCCATATGCATGAATAAAAGTTTGTCCTCTATGACGGAGCAACCTGAACTTTTCAAGAGTAAAGCAACACCTGAATGTCGCATTGCTTGCTAAGACAGCTTATTGATAGTGATTTTATATGGACAAACGGATCAGATTTTATATGAATTAAACAGCATGTAAACACTTTATCATTAAAACAATTGAAATAACCCGTTAAACATGAAAATATTCTGCAAGAATTTAAAGGGGCTATATGGCACATGAAATTAAAGGTAGGGTAGGCAGTTTTTTTGTTATACTGATAGAAACTCTCTTCACAATCAATGATAGAAGTGGTTTAAATATTAAAACATGTACATCGTGACAGAAAGCTGACCCAAAAGAACATGGAATGGGCTGAGCTACAGAGACTGGCTGAGGATCATCTTCTCTTTTCCCTCCAACAGAGCGGTAGGCCTCTGGAACAATATGTGGAGGAGTTTTTGCAGTATTACAACCTGGTGGGCTGGAGCAATCATATGCTCAAGGCCTGTTTTCGGGAGGGACTGTTTCTTTCTCCTGATAAAAGCAGCTCTTATTTGGTTGAATATACTATTCATGTCCTCTGGCTGAATGGTTGTGATTTCATTATTGAGGAAATGAAGACAATCCCAGTTGTCATCCAGTCCCATCCCAAAAACATTTGGGCACTCCAGCAAACCCAAGCCCTCTACGGACCTTACCATTAGGAACAAGACGTCCGCTCCAGAGTCCCTTCCAGTGTGTGAAATCTCAGAGTCCGTTCCAGAGTCTCGTCCCGTCATGGCCGCCGTGCCTGAGTCTTCAGCCAAGATGGCCACCATGCCTGTGACCCCAGCCCCTGACCAGAGTCCAGTGACGCTCCAGCCCCTGTCCAGAGTCCAGTGACAGCTCCGGCCCCTGACCAGAGTCTAGTGTCGGCTCCAGCCCCTGACCAGAGTCCAGTTTTGGCTCCAGCCCCTGACCAGAATCCAGTGACGCTCCAGCCCCTGTCCAAAGTCGAGTGACGGCTCCGGCCCCTGACCAGAGTCCAGGGACGGCTCCAGCCCCTGACCAGAGTCTAGTGTCGGCTTCAGCCCCTGACCAGAGTCCAGTTTTGGCTCCAGCCCCTGACCAGAGTCTAGTGTCGGCTTCAGCCCCTGACCAGAGTCCAGTTTTGGCTCCAGCCCCTGTCCAGAGTCCAGTGACGGCTTCAGCCCCTGACCAGAGTCCAGTGACGGCTCCTGCCCCTGTCCAGAGTCCAGTGACGGCTCTAGCCCCTGACCAGAGTCCAGTGATGGCTCCAGCCCCTGTCCAGAGTCCAGTGACGGCTCCAGCCCCTGATCAGAGTCCAGGGACGGCTCCAGCCCCTGATCAGAGTCCAGGGACGGCTCCAGCCCCTGACCAGAGTCTAGTGTCGGCTTCAGCCCCTGACCAGAGTCCAGTTTTGGCTCCAGCCCCTGACCAGAGTCCAGTTTTGGCCCCAACCCCCTGACCAGAGTCCAGTTTTGGCTCCAGCCCCTGTCCAAAGTCCAGTGACGGCTCCAGCCCCTGACCAGAGTCCAGTGTCGGCTTTAGCCCCTGTCCAGAGTCCAGTGTCCAGTGTTGGCGTCAGCCCCTGTCCAGAGTCCAGTGACGGCTCCGGCCCCTGACCAGAGTCCAGGGATGGTTCCAGCCCCATACCAGTGTCCAGTGTCGGCTCCAGCCCCTGACCAGAGTCCAGTGTCGGCTTTAGCCCCTGTCCAGAGTCCAGTGTCCAGTGTTGGCGTCAGCCCCTGACCAGAGTCCAGTTTTGGCTCCAGCCCCTGACCAGAGTCCAGTTTTGGCTCCAGCCCCTGTCCAGAGTCCAGTGACGGCTTCAGCCCCTGACCAGAGTCCAGTGACGGCTCCAGCCCCTGACCAGAGTCCAGTGTCGGCTTTAGCCCCTGTCCAGAGTCCAGTGTCCAGTGTTGGCGTCAGCCCCTGTCCAGAGTCCAGTGACGGCTCCGGCCCCTGACCAGAGTCCAGGGATGGTTCCAGCCCCATACCAGTGTCCAGTGTCGGCTCCAGCCCCTGACCAGAGTCCAGTTTTGGCTCCAGCCCCTGACCAGAGTCCAGTTTTGGCTCCAGCCCCTGTCCAGAGTCCAGTGACGGCTTCAGCCCCTGACCAGAGTCCAGTGACGGCTCCAGCCCCTGACCAGAGTCCAGTGACGGCTCCAGCCCCTGACCAGAGTCCAGTGTCGGATTCAGCCCCTGTCCAGAGTCCAGTGATGGCTCCGGCCCCTGTCCAAAATCCAGTGACGGCTCCAGCCCCTGACCAGAGTCCAGTGTTGGCTCCAGCCCCTGACCAGAGTCCAGTTTTGGCTCCAGCCCCTGACCAGAGTCCAGTTTTGGCTCCAGCCCCTGACCAGAGTCCAGTTTTGGCTCCAGCCCCTGTCCAGAGTCCAGTGACGGCTTCAGCCCCTGACCAGTGTCCAGTGACGGCTCCAGCCCCTGACCAGAGTCCAGTGACGGCTCCTGCCCCTGACCAGAATCCAGTGTCGGATTTAGCCCCTGTCCAGAGTCCAGTGATGGCTCCGGCCCCTGTCCAGAATCCAGTGACGGCTCCAGCCCCTGACCAGAGTCCAGTGACGGCTCCTGCCCCTGACCAGAATCCAGTGTCGGATTCAGCCCCTGTCCAGAGTCCAGTGATGGCTCCGGCCCCTGTCCAGAATCCAGTGACGGCTCCAGCCCCTGACCAGAGTCCAGTGTCGGCTCCAGCCCCTGACCAGAGTCCAGTTTTGGCTCCAGCCCCTGACCAGAGTCCAGTTTTGGCTCCAGCCCCTGTCCAGAGTCCAGTGACGGCTTCAGCCCCTGACCAGAGTCCAGTTTTGGCTCCAGCCCCTGTCCAGAGTCCAGTTTTGGCTCCAGCCCCTGACCAGAGTCCAGTGTCGGCTCCAGCCCCTGTCCAGAGTCCAGTGACGGCTTCAGCCCCTGACCAGAGTCCAGTTTTGGCTCCAGCCTCTGACCAGAGTCCAGTGACGGCTTCAGCCCCTGACCAGAGTCCAGTGACGGCTTCGGCCCTTGTCCAGAGTCCAGTGACGGCTCCAGCATTTGTTTTTGACAATGTCATGTAAATAAACTTTTAATAGTTTAAACAACCAGTGTCAAGTGTGCATGTAAACTGAGTATATAAAAAAGTTTTATTACAAAAAGATAAGTGCTTAATTTATTAGAAATATTAAACTGAACCTCATGCTTTTATCAAAAACACAGTCTACTAAACGCTACAGCTCCCGTATTGCCACGCTGCGTGTGTCCATTAAAAAATCTGAAATGACAGATGAGGGAAGCTCAAATTGTGCGGACGCTTATCTGAAATGCATTGCATTGATCGGCTGGAGATTACAACATCCCGCCAATGAGTTGCAATTAGTTACATCACATTTCTCAATCAATTAAACTTACCCCGAGGCCACACTTTTTAATATCGCCGGTGAGACTCTTGCATGAAATTAAATTAGCGCTCTCTCTCGTTAGGTGGTAAGTTCTCCTTTTGTAGTTTTATCACAGACACCTGCTGTGGTCTTCAGATCTGTCACTTGATCAGATTCAGTACAAGGAATCACCTGGAATGAAAATGAAAAAGACTTTACCCCTCACAGACTGGATTAATGTGAGCGTGCTGCCACGCGACTGAGTTAAAACAGGCCAAATATGAAAGACATGCATGGTACTCACCAAAACGCTCCTAAAATGTGACATAAAGTTTGCATGGATTTACCTTCAGGATGTGTGGAGGATAATTCTCTGAGCATATGTTTGATCCGTTTAAATTGGGAGCAAACCTTTTCCCTTTACACTGCACATTTAAGATGAATAGATCTCATTTATCTAGCTGTTTAGCATTTAGCAAAGCAGCACAACATTTGAACAAGGGAAGAAATATTTATAACAGGGATGATGAGCAATTCCACTCATTTTCTTTTCAACCCAATACCAAGGTCATTACATTTGGGATCATTGTTTAGAATAAATCTCCAAAGTTTTGAGGAACATCAAGTAATAATAGTTTGGTTACTTACCAGCCCATATTCCCTGCTGGTGTGCCGAAGTTTTGAGAGAAATATTAACATTTTTAAAGGCTGAAATAAAACCAAATATAATAATAATAATAAAATAGGCCTATATGTGTATTGCTCCTTCTTTAGAATGTACAATATGTTTAAGTTATTTGTGTTAAAGAGTTTTTCTCACCAATATCAGGTGTACGTCTTGCCCAGAAGTTGCTAATAATTGACATTTTGGAAACGTGCAGTATAAATAGGTCTGTATACAGGAAAATATATGTAAATACGTATACTTCAAGTTAATTTTAAGTATACTTAAGTATATTTTTAAGTACACTTTATGTAATAATATCAATGTACTAGTAGTGTAAGTGTACTATTTTAATACTATTTAAAATAGTGCTGTCAAATCGATTAATCGCGATTAATCGCATCCAAAATAAAAGTTTGTGTTTACATAATACAGTATATGTGTGTACTGTGTATAACTATTACATATGTATAAAAACGCACTCATTCATGTACATATTTACGAAATATTTGCATCTATATACTGTATATATATATTTATATTTATATAATTTATATTATATATAAATATAAATGTTATATATAAATATAAAAAAAATTCTTAAATATATACATGCATGTGTGTGTGTTTATATCTACATAATAATTATACACATTACACACACATATATTACGTAAACAAACGTTTATTTTGGATGCGATTAATCATGATTAATAGATTTGACAGCACTATAATAATTTCAATTTTGGAAACACACAGTATAAATAGGTCTGTATACAGGAAAATATATGTTTGTATACCCTTAAGTATACTTTAAGTTCATTTTATTATGTATACTTAAGTAAAGTTCATGTTTATGTGGTAAGTATACTATCCATGTACTAGTAGTGTACTTGTAAGTGTACTATTTCAATACTATTTGGTACTAAATTGGCACACTTTTTAGTGTATAAAAGTTTACTTTTAAGTGTACTCAACTACTTTATGTTTTCGATTTGTACTGCAACTATACTGCAAGTGAACTTAGAGGTACTGATAGTTATCTCAAATACTTTTTTAGTTTATTAAAATACACTTTGAAGTACACTTTCAGTAAACTAGTAGTTCTAAACTGCAAGTATACTTGTTTTCTTTATGTGAACTTAACATCATACAGCTTACTATTCATCTTTGCAAATTAAGTATGTTCCTATTTAGGCATTAATTTTTATACTTGAAATATACCTTTACCTTTTACCATTTAAAAAAAATGCATCATGCATCTTTTTTTATCAACACCAGTTTCATAAAAACAACATTTTAAACAAAAAGCTGAGAAACTCACATTTAGCCTAAACAAAAATGTACATACTCAGAATTAGGAATGTGTTTTCTTTATAAATCAATATTTTCAAACAAATTAAGTTTATAAGACAACTATGTGAAGAAGTATTTAATAGGCTACTCAATCAAAAGAGTGAACACTACAAGCCAAGTATACTTAGAATACTTAAAGTATTTTTCGCCGCTAGAGGTCGCTTATTCTAAACAAAGGAAATCGATGGTAACGCGGTATGATGTCATTGATAGGCGACGCATGATCTGTGGTCCTGGCTAAAATTGATTATTTCTCTGGATTTAAACTTTGTGAGAAACATTTGGGATAATGTAAGTACACAAGTCAACAAAATATATAACATTGTTCTAGTGGTTTTTGGATATTTTAATCAAAAAATCTTACATATTGTGCCTTTAATTATACTTTTTAATTATATCGATCTTAAGATTGAGTACAAGTATAGGCCAAATATATATCAGTATAAGTCAAGTATAGGCTACTTAAGTGCAATTTTAATTTTACATTTTTGAGAAGTACATAAAAGGTACACTGAAAGTATTTTAGTATACTACATAGCACACTTGAATACATTTTAGTGTCGGAGCCAGGCTCGAGACACCACCCATCCCTTATCCTTATTTATTATGAATTTCCTATAATCCCTAATATGTCTATATTTCCTTCATTAGTTTGTGGACAGCGACAAATCCATGAGCTTTTCCAACCTCTCGTGCCTCTTCCTGTTGTGAACTTATGACACTCATTATGACTCCAGCAAGAGCCCCGCCTCCCATTCCTTTTTTAGCACGGCTGCAGACGCACAGGCCCCGCCCCTTTCTTATTTTGTCTACACAAAGACTCCGAAGCCCCGCCCTTTTGACCAAATAAGTCCGGGCTGTCCTTACACGGCGAACAATCGATGCGCGTCGCAACCTTTTCCTTTCCTTATCCCGTTTATATAGTACGGCGACTTCCGCCCTTGCCGTTAAAGCAGTGCGATCATGGCGGAGCGCGTTCAGCAGCCCCCAGCTAAACGGCTCTGCTGCCGACCCGGGTATAGTACGACATGTAGACAGGGGCAGCGAGCCGGTGGAACAGTATGCGGCGGTTCGGGTTCTGGCCAAGGGGGATCCAGCAAAACCCAGAGCCCCGAATCGCTTCTGGACATTGCAGCGCGGAAAGTAGCGGAGAAGTGGCCGTTCCAACGGGTGGAGGAGCGTTTCGAGCGCATCCCGGAGCCCGTACAGCGGCGGATCGTGTACTGGTCTTTCCCGAGGAGCGAACGGGAGATCTGCATGTATTCCTCGTTCAACACGGGCGGAGAGGAGAGCGCGTCCAGCGGGGAGAGCGTAGACGAGACGCGGTTACCGTTCCGACGCGGCATCGCATTGCTGGAGAGCGGCTGTGTGGACAACGTATTGCAAGTCGGTGAGTGTGGATGTAAACCCGCGGCTTGGAAAACATTTAAATGCATTTATCCCAGTCACCATCATCACCCAGAAACACAGTCGACAGAAAACGTCGTTTAAAAAGAGGAACACGAGTCGAATGAAAGGGACTATTGAATTTACACCGAACAAAGGGAGGAATACAACGGGTTTTAAATCTCCCGACAGGGTGCCGGGATGTCGTTTCGTTTCGCACTTTGATAGCGAGTGTTCCATTTCGAACGTTCTAGGAAACGTTCTGGATACATTGTAGCGCTTTTGTATCCGCGCGAGATAAACAGCGCGGAAGTGGAGCTCGATGTCGCTCGATCCATTCAGCGTTAAAAACACATTTTCTTGGCTTTTTTCGTTATTCTGTCGCCTCTGTGTTGCGTTGTGCTTCAACTTTAGTCGGTGTAGTCACATATTAATCGTGTATTTGTACGTATGGCGGTTGAAATGTCAAATCTTGCGAAGCTTGTCTGGTCTGTTTATTTTTCTGAAGTGAAAGCGTGAGGGGAGGGAGGGAGGGAGGGAGGGGGGGAATTATTGGCGTAGTAAGTCGACCAACTGCTGGATGTAGAGCTGTCATGTCAACCTAAAAACAGCGAAATATTTCTATTGCAAAGAATAATCAGCCTCTGTTTTACTTGGTTTTGTATTTTAGTGGGTGCGCATATCACATAGCCGTCAGGCATCCCTATTGAAATTGGCACTTTGTTCCCATTTTCATGTTCGCTTGTGTCTTTTCAGCTTTCTGTCACCCTCCTAAAGGAAGGCGAAACAAAAGCGGCTTTTTATTTTCTTTCACTGCTTGTTAAATGGAAAAGATTTGGGAAAGGGGTGGGAGGAATGGCGATTTAAAGACGCAGTGCCTAATTTTTTTTTTTTTAAATGGCCCCTAATATTATGCGTTCCAGTTGACCCTTGTGACGTCAGAGTAGTTGCTATCTGTAATGATACACCTGTTTTGTTGTATCACAACTTCATCCACCTTTTGTTTTTAAAGTCCCTGCAATTAGCCGTGGCTCTCCGCCCTTTGGACACAATTCAAGATTTTAATCACATTAGTGCCTTTGCTTAATTTGAATTGTAATGCAATCAGTGAACGTAATTTTCTGCATGACCATTCTCCCCTCCTCCACGTCCGTATCCTGCTGGAGGAGAGGTGCCTCAGCTGGGCTTTATGCCCTCACCCTTCAGCCAAAATGGGAATGCACACACAGGCCTGTGTGTCTTCCCTGCCCGGAGCCTCTTAAAAAACGGACTGGCTGTCGCGGAAGATCAAGGGCTCTTGCCCTTTTTCCAACAGGCTACGTGGAGCTCTTTGCTTTTGATTCAGAGCGCTTTTTCCCCTTTGTGTGCGCCTCATTCCGAGCTCCGGCGATGGGAAATGACAAGCCTGCGCGCACGGGGAGGGTTTCTTGGCTGATTGCATCCCAGTATGGAATGCTCTGCAAAAATAAAGCCAAGCAGCGATAAATAAAAGATGCAATCTTGCGACGCAGGCAGGGCCGGGAGGGGGAGTTGCTTTCAGCAGACCCGGATTAGCCCCGATAGGTAGGGCTCACCGTGACGAACGAGCCGAGACTGAATTCAGGACAGGAATTTGTTTTCCTTTCTGTCATATGCAGGGGGAGGGGATGCAATAAAGCGATGTATTTCTCATAAATATGGCTGTGCCTTCCCCCTGTTGGCAGTTGGCCACGGTGCTCTATATTTACATACCCTCCTCTTTTTTTGTGTGTGTGTGCATGTCGGGATGTGTAGATGTTGCACTGATCTTGTGGGAAAAGTGAGTGTGTTTTCATCAACAATTGATGTAGGCACACTGCGGGACTATTGCACGCTCCCCGTAGCGTGCGCTCCTTGAAACGGATTGCTGTGGAAACCGGCATGGCATTATAGCTCTGGGAACAAGGGTTGCAAACGTGACCGTATTTGCGTTCATGTGGCTTGCATCCTCCTATCGATCACACCCAGCCTAAAAGGTCACCAGGTTCAAGTTCAGCCCCCCTTCTTCCCAGCCGTGTGTTATGTTTCCATCTGTCACGACTTTATTAGGCTGCTGATCGGTTATTTAATGCTGATCCTATTAGGTGCCTTTTGCTTGCGATATGTTTGCCAATATGCTCAGCTGTTAAAGATCAATCGGAATTAACAGCAGATATGGAGGATCGTGTGATGCATGTACGTTTGATATGTAATAAAATAACAGAGGCGGCTGCAAAGATCAGAGGTCAACACCGTATGTGTCACTGCTTTCAGTTGCCGTCAGTTAAATCTCAAAGCGACCGAGTGATGTAATTTTTCCATTATTATAGTTTGAGTCAGGATGCTTTGTGGCTTGTTCTCGGAAATACTCAAGGTTTTTGAAATTCTAGCATTGTAGATGTTAATGGCAGAACCATATGCAAGTCCCAGAGGTGTATTGATCAGATGAAGAAGACGGTGTCATAGCGGCGTAATGATATAACTGGACAGAATAAACTGATTTGTTTATTGATCTCGCATCAGAGGAGACGCAGATTTCCATCAGCCTTATTAACCCAGAAAGGGTGTGTGTGTGTGTGTGTGTGTGAGAGAGAGAAAGAAAGAACAAAAAATGCACATGCTCTAATGTGTGTTCCAGCTCACTGAGCCAGTGGAAAGAAAAGCCTTATGCCTGCGTTAACATTTCTGTCATTCATACACAGAAGTGCAAAATTTAAGATGTACAACTTAAATCTTGCATGAGGCTGTTGCTTTTGGGGCCGTCAGAAATGCCATGTGGAAGAGAGCGTTACTGAGCGTCTCCGTCTGTAGATTTGAGGTCAGTGTGTCTCTGTAATTGCGTTATGATGCTTCATAAGACACGTGACGTGCAGTCACACATCTGAGATGTTTTGGAGGAAGATTTTCTCACTTTGCTCCTAAAATAAATGATCGAATGATAAAATATGTAAAATAATGTAACTAGCATGCTTTCATGCATGTATACACAATGTTTTATATGCATTGAATACTCTACTGTATCCCACAATGCAATGTGGTTGACTCGATGCACATATTATTTAATGAGACTTCCAAATGCGATGTCTTTTTTACTCCATTTGGATTTAAAATGCAAAATAAGTTTCTAAGCTGCATTAAGCTACACATTTGAAAGCTCACATGATGCAAATACTTTCCCAGCAATTCTGTATATTGTGTCTTATGCAAGTTTATTATTTTTTTTAACGTTGCATTAAATTAGATCTTACGTAATGCAAGCTTTTATTTTGATACATTTATTATTTTTTAACGTTGCATTAAATCAGATCATATGGACTGAAGCCTTCCTGAGCAGCTTTGAGAAGTCAGATTGACAGTAAGCCTACAGATTTGCACCATGTATTGAAAGTTCGCGCTCCACCCACAATGCTCTTTGATGTAGTTTGTGGTGGAGGGCGTAAGCTGTGCACTCTGCTGCAGGGTCTGCTGTATAGTTTTCTTCACACGTCTACAAGAGCTTGATTACTAGCATTATCAGTCACATAAAAGCCCAGCGATTCATTCTCATGGAATTCGGTCCGTTCCAGAGATTTGGAGAGCTACGTTGCGAAATATCACATCATAACGAACTGCATTTTGACTTCATCGTGAAGTTTAGCCTGAATGTTACATTCCAAACTACTGCTGTGCCCCAAAGCACTCCATTTCAGGAAAGGGAAAACTAGATGGCTCCTTTCAACTCAAATGTTTACATGCATGACAGGACGATTCTTTGTGTTCGTCAATGTGAAGATGGAGGATTCTGGTATTGAACAAGCTTCTGTGCTCATCCATTCAGAGGTTGTAATCATAATGAGCGTTTAAGTGATGTTGGTCAGAATAAAGTGGACTTTCTGGGCATCTTCACATTTCTTTGTCTTTTTCACTCCCCAATGAAAATAAGAAGCTTTTATAGTACAAGAAAAGATGCATTAGGTACTGTATGTAATCGATGCCTTGTGTTTTAATGTTCTTATGCTTCCACAGAGAATGATGGGAAATATAGTTTTGCCTTAAAAACCTGGCAAAATTAGTAGAAAATAGATTAGTAAATAATGTTATCACCCAAGAAAATTAAATAATAATGTATTATTTCCTTCAGCTGAGACACTTCAGATGCACTGTTCACCATGATGGGTTTGAATTGCTTGAAATATGATTGGAATCACTTCAAAAGAGGAAAATACAGTTCAGAGCAACATGTGCAGCGCAAGTCTGTCATATCAGCTACATAAAATTATAATGAGAACATCATAATTGTGTGCTTGGGACATGGCTTTAATGCTGAGACTTTTGTTTTTGTAATCAGGCTCTCAAATATTATTAAAAAATGTAGATTTATCGGCTACTATATCGGTTATTCTGCTTTTTTATTTCATTCAGAGTTATTGGTATTGGCTAAAATTTTCACATTGGTGCATCCCTATAAATATTTTCTGGCAAACTCGTAAAAGTTTCATGATGATCAAAATAGGCAAGCTTCCGATTTGATTTCTAGAGTTTTCATTATATATGAATCAGAAATGTGTTATGAATTTGCAGTGGTTTATTTTATTTTAATAGCTGTCAAAGTACCCTAAAACTGCTAAAAAAGTTATTTTTCTTTTTGTTTTATTAGGTGAATTCAGAGTGTTAAATTGCAGATAAACATTCTATGTTGTTTTGTATATTTATTTTGATTATTAATATAAGTAGATTTAACTATTTATAGAACTTTGGTGACTTTTATCATATTGCTTTTATCGCCGTTTTATAGAAGAAATTAGGGATGCACCGATATGAAAATTTGGGCCGAAACCGATAATTCTTTATATTTCATAACCGATATATTGGCCGATAAATCTAAATCCAAATTTTTATACAAAAACAAAGGTCTCAGCATTAAAGCCATGTCCCAAACACACACTTATGATGTTATCATTATAATTTATGTAGCTGATATGACTGCACATGTTGCTCTGAACTGTATTTTCCTCTTTTGAAGTGATTCCAATCATATTTCAAGCAATTCAAGCCCATCATGGTGAACAGTGCATCTGAAGTGTCTCAGCTGAAGGAAAAATACATTATCCGCTTTAATATATCGGACACATTTTTATTGGTGCAATAACATTAAAAAGGAACATGTTGGCCGATACCGATATGGTGGCCGATATATCGTACATCCCTAGAACTACTTACTTAATGCTGTACATGCAAGGATTTATTTTACACTAGTAAAGAAGGTTTGCAGCTGTGGTAAATTCATATCTCAAACTCCTTCATGAGATAAATGAAGTGCATACAGTAAGCAGTTGGCATTCATTTTCTGTAGCGTTTGACCTTTTTCTGGAGGATCGTAGTGTTTCTCGGTATGGCAAATATCTGTGCGCACTTCAATCCGAGAGTCAAGTATCTGGAGAGGATCAAGGAGTTTGACTTCCTCTCGACAGGATCACGGCACAACAACAGGCTGCCCGTATATCATTATTGTTTCTCCCCGTGTTATTTCCAAGCCTAAAGTAAGACGTTACCCAGTAGCCACTTGTGTGTGCGTTTCAGATTCAGCCCGTGATTGACTGGAATGTGCTCCGCTTCCCAACGTCTACATACTTGAGCAGCATCCAGTGCCCTGGAAGGGTGGAGTTTGGTCACAAGGCCCTGGGCCCTCTCTAAATGAATAACACCACTATCATAGATCACGATCGCAAACATGCTCCAAACTGATTGGGATTGGGAGAAAAAAAAATTTGCATTGCAACTTTCGGTTGCAAACCTTTGCTTTTTTTTTGCTCTGTTTTTATAATGGGGATGGATTGGAATTTCCAGCGTTCTCTCTGTCACAGAGTAGGCTTTAGCATGCATGCATCCTTTACATATGTTGACAACTGGCCGTTGCTTCATTCCCTTGCATACAAGCATACGGTCAAGCCGTCGTCTTTGTTCTTCAGTTTAAGATCCATATGCGGCCCATCTGTACATATGGTGTTGTCATATTAAGTTTGACTGCCCATTTATTTTTTAGTTTTGGATTGTGTTCAGAGGAGCTCAGCTTGAATGAAGACACCTCGCCCTCATTCGCTCTCTCTCTCCCCATCATTGTTTCCCTTCATTGTCTGAATCAATACGTTCAATGGGTGATCATTCAAATGCATGGTAATAAACGATGCGTTTTGTGTATTGAAAGAAGCCGTTGATGTGTTTTTCAGTGCATTCATTGGCTGTTTATCAGCATTAAATTAAAATGCAAATGGAATTCAATGTTGTTGTTGCAGAATCAATTTTAACTCTGGTGGCGGTGATTGTTGAGTTAGTATCGAGCTGAAGAAGAGAGTTCAAGCTCACAAACCTAAGGCCGGGTCAGTGATTTCAAAAGGTTATTCTTTAGTTTTCTTTGAGATAGGGGTTGCATGAATACTGAGTTACTTATCAAAACAATACCAGAGTTACTCAAGTACTTGTGGTATGTTACTGTTTTTAAAAAAAAAGACAGTTTTGTGCCAACAAGTGTTTATTAATGGACTACCCAATGTTTGCATCAGTTACGTCACATTACAATAAAAGGGTTCATTCTGTATTTAACACTAACACTCAGCATTATAACCTTAACATCCACTTATTTTGAATATTATGAGAATTTTATGTTGTGCATAGTATGAATGTAATCTGGACGTACTATATTCGCAGTGTTGTCATTGTCGTGACCTACCAGCGTCAGTTGCGTCGCTTCACTCATTCACAAATCCTGCTCTCCTGTGGCCTCATGGGATAGTATATAAATAGTATGCATTATGCAATGATAGAACATTAGGAACATTCCTGATAGTATATGCTACAGTCACATGACATCACATTGTGTGTTACTGCTTACAAGTGACATCCGGTTCTCCTCTTTTAAAATATTATTTTGCATTTTATGTATGTTTGTGTATAAATGCTTTTTTGCAGACAAATTAATAGTTGTTTATTATTAAAATAAATGATTAAACTGTGACTGAGGCTACTTTCGGTTCATTCGTCTCATGGGAAATGGAAGGCCAAGTCGAGCGCATTGCACTGTGGGATATAGTGTACTCTGCATGCTGTTTATTATGCCAAAAATAGTAGTATGCCATCAGAGAATGCAAGCCATGCACAGTATACACTACAGGTCAAAGTGTTTGAATAATTAGACTTTTTAAATGTTTTAAAGTCACTTATGTTCATTTTTTTTATGCTTAATATTTTTGTGGAAACCATGATACATTTTTTTTTCTTTTCTTCGGGATTCTTTGAATATAAAGTTTTTTTGTAACATTATAAATGCTTTTACTGTAACTTTTGATCAATTTAATGCATGCTTGATGATTAAAAGTATTAATTTCTTTTTTTTTAAATGGAATGGAAGTGTCATTTTTTTTTTCCACAAATATTTTCAATATTAATAATCATACATGTTTCTTGAGCATCAAATCATCATATTAGAATGATTTCTGAAGGATCACGTGACACTGAAGCTAAAATTTCAGCTTTGATCACAGGATATAAATTACATATTAAAATATATTCACATAGAAAACCGCTGTTTAAAATTGCAAAAATATTTATTTTTATTTTTGATCATATTATTCATATTATTCTGTAGTCATTCCAAACCTTTGACCGCTAGTGTGCATGGTATACAGTGCAGAAGTAGTATGCTATTCTGAACACGGCACACTTCCCCTTTAAGAGAGTGTCTGTACTAACCTTCAACATGCACTTGGGCAAGGAGCATGGGAAGTCTAAATATTATTAGCTCATTCTCTGGTTTGTTTCACAGGGAGGTGTTTGATGGAGGAGCGAGCGTCTTTAATTGCTTTTAGGGCCGCAGCTGTATGGGTTTTTTTGTTAGTTAATATTTAGTTAATCTCTAGACTCCAGACCTGCGGGAGAGTTTTCCAGCACCTCTTCATCCATCTTGTGCTGATCTGTATTCCTCCAGCACCATTAACCTTCACCGAGGGTGAGGAAGAGGGGGGCGAGGAGTGGAGTTTGTGGGGGCAGGGATACCGAGGACTCTCTCTGCTCTGTTT
Source organism: Rhinogobio ventralis (assembly GCA_039654625.1). Classification (NCBI taxonomy): domain Eukaryota; kingdom Metazoa; phylum Chordata; class Actinopteri; order Cypriniformes; family Gobionidae; genus Rhinogobio; species Rhinogobio ventralis. The sequence continues at coordinate 32,016,773 of CM077215.1, forward strand.
GTTTTCCATTACACGGCTTTACGCACGCCCCGTCCGTTCTCCTGGCCTGCGTTTGCGGCAGACATCAGGGCTCACCGCAGGTCCATACGGCACCGGGCCCGATAAAAAGGCTCAGTATTCCCGCGCTCGCTGCATTGGACCCGAACGCAGGGAATTACCTCGAAAGCCAGATTGCCTGTCCTGTCCCTAATCCAGGCTACAGCGAGACCCTGGCAGCGGGTCTGGATTTGGACGGATACCCCGAAGCGCGCTGACGCACAAACCGGGCGAGTCTCGCAGGGGGACCGTCCTTAAACGCAACGCAACCTCTCGCGCTCCATATGTTGAAGGACGGCGAGTGGGTTATTTGTCCCGAAGCCTCCGTGCACCGCGAGTCCCTCCTTTCGAGGACCCGATCGGTCTTCATTATCTAGGCCGCAGCTGAGACCTGGAAACGGCGTGGTGATGAATGAGACCTTTAAGCTCACATTAATAGCTAACTATTGCTCATAAGGAGCTTTAGATTGGCGCTCGCTGCTTGATTGGTGCGCCACTCTCTGCTAATGTCTTTGTGTCTTTGAAGGGGACGGAGAGGCTCGGTGAAAGCATTTTGAGTGCTTTGGTGTGCTAAAGCAACCATTTTACATTTTTTGGGTTGCTCAATGGCTGTTTGGAGGCCTCTGTGTGAAGTGCTGCAGGCTTTGACATGTAAAGTCCATTGAGGGATGTAAAGATATTGCAAATATAGACCCTAAAACCCATCATGTAATCAATATTTCACCCCAAAAATGTTTTGTCATCATTTACTCATCATCCAAGCTCCAATAATGACAAAAAGCACCAATAAAGTAGTTTAAAAGACTCACATATGCACAGATACTGTCTTTTGAAGGATTCCTCCAAGTTTAGCTTAGAGTTGCTGTCATGTTGTAATATTGCACTTATGTCATGTATATGTTAACTGATTAGTCACGTATGTATAGCGGGTCAGTCCTCTATTGACTATGATTGCATTATCTGAAAAACTAGAGCTATTCTTTCGTTCCTTTTCTTTTTTTTCTTCCTAAAAACATGAATATTCTGCAGTTATTTAGTTCCTGTCTGCTATTTATTTTAATTAAAATATGTTGACACAATTAGACTACGGCTTTTAGGTGTGTGTTTTGATCCAGAGAGAGCCGTTGTCGTGTGTAGGTATGAAACGGCTTCACAAACGGTCTTTTCAAGCACGCGGTATCATTATTTCTGTCTTGCGAATATTCATGTTATCACAGCAGAACTGGGATAAAAATGTAAAGTTCAGATATAAACACTGATGTCTACGGTAGCGTCAAAATAGAGTAAATCACCTTTTGAAAGTGACTTGACCCTTCAAATAATTACATTGTTACACCAGTAGGTGGCGACAAGTGACTGTTAAAAAATGTATTTGTCATTGAATCATTCACTCAAGAGATTTGTTCAAAAACACTGATTCATCCAGTGATGAAACAATTGAAGTCTATGAGTGAGTCATTGAATCATTCACTCAAGAGATTTGTTCAAAACGCTGATTCATCCAGTGATGAAACAAGTGAAGTCTGAGTGAGTCATTGAATCATTCACTCAAGAGATTCGTTCAAAAACACTGATTCATCCAGTGATGAAACAAGTGAAGTCTATGAGTGAGTCATTGAATCATTCACTCAAGAGATTCGTTCAAAAACACTGATTCATCCAGTAATGAAACAAGTGAAGTCTATGAGTGAGTCATTGAATCATTCACTCAAGAGATTCGTTCAAAAACACTGATTCATCCAGTAATTAAACAAGTGAAGTCTATGAGTGAGTCATTGAATCATTCACTCAAGAGATTCGTTCAAAAACACTGATTCATCCAGTAATGAAACAAGTGAAGTCTATGAGTGAGTCATTGAATCATTCACTCAAGAGATTTGTTCAAAAACACTGATTCATCCAGTAATGAAACAAGTGAAGTCTATGAGTGAGTCATTGAATCATTCACTCAAGAGATTCGTTCAAAAACACTGATTCATTCAGTAATTAAACAAGTGAAGTCTATGAGTGAGTCATTGAATCATTCACTCAAGAGATTCATTCAAAAACACTGATTCATCCAGTAATGAAACAAGTGAAGTCTATGAGTGAGTCATTGAATCATTCACTCAAGAGATTTGTTCAAAAACACTGATTCATCCAGTGATGAAACAAGTGAAGTCTATGAGTGAGTCATTGAATCATTCACTCAAGAGATTTGTTCAAAAACACTGATTCATCCAGTAATGAAACAAGTGAAGTCTTTATGAGTGAGTCATTGAATCATTCACTCAAGAGATTCGTTCAAAAACACTGATTCATCCAGTAATGAAACAAGTGAAGTCTATGAGTGAGTCATTGAATCATTCACTCAAGAGATTCGTTCAAAAACACTGATTCATTCAGTAATTAAACAAGTGAAGTCTATGAGTGAGTCATTGAATCATTCACTCAAGAGATTCATTCAAAAACACTGATTCATCCAGTAATGAAACAAGTGAAGTCTATGAGTGAGTCATTGAATCATTCACTCAAGAGATTTGTTCAAAAACACTGATTCATCCAGTGATGAAACAAGTGAAGTCTATGAGTGAGTCATTGAATCATTCACTCAAGAGATTCGTTCAAAAACACTGATTCATCCAGTAATGAAACAAGTGAAGTCTATGAGTGAGTCATTGAATCATTCTCTCAACCTGATTTTTAATAAATTAGTCAGATTAATTAAACATTTTAAGTGGACTGCAGCAATGAACATTTTGTCATTTGTGTTATTTTGTTTAGTTTTCTATTCAGAATCGTGGGAGAATCATAATCTCTATTTGAAACATAAAAATTATGATTTTTCAGTTTTGTGCTTTTATGGTGCTTTTTTGGAGTTGGACTTCTTTTGTTGTATGGAAAAAGCTGCAGTGACATTCATCTTAAGCTCTCCTTTAGTGTTTCATGATGGAAAGAAATGAATATGGGTTTGAGGGCGAGTAAACAATCACATGATGTAGATTTGTGGGTGTACTCTCCCTTTAAAGAGCCCAGCTGTGAGTGTGTGAGAGGAGGAGCTGGATGCGGTACGTTTGATGACGAGGGGCTGTTATTTCCCTTTTCTCTTGTTTTTCTTCTCTTTGTCTAAGCGTGGTTAACCTGACCACGGAGCAGAGCTAGCAGCTGTGCTCCTGACGATCAGTTTCAAAAGCAAACCCGGGTCACCACTTATCCACCATTTCCTGCTGCAGCTCCCCCTTCTGGGACCCATGTGCTGGATAGACTTACACACACACACACACACCTCCTCCTTCCGTCTGCTCCCGGCTTTAATGAGCTATGAAGAACAGGACGCTGAGAGTTTAACCTTCCCAGGGCCGGTCCCGTTCAAACGGCCCATCTTTAGGTAAACAAAACAAATGCAGGCTCCTTCAGGGGCTGCACATGCTCGCACAGGCCCCGTGTGAATCGCTGTTGCTGATCCAACGCCTCGCCCATCACAGTCTCACTCTTCAGCCGCCCCGCCGAGAAATGAGTGCCAGTGGGTGCAAGAACCAGAAGATCCTGAAGTCGAACAGGTCGAAGGCGATCATGAAACGCAAGGCCGGTGACGCTCCACATCTAATGCACGTTTATAGTTTTGTGAATGATTCATCAGGTATTCACAAAAATGTGTTGTTGTTGTAATCATTAATCAAACTGTTCTTTAGCATGTCTCTAGCGTTTAGGGCTTGGTATCTCTCTTTATGGCTGACGTGATGATGATTCCCTGTAGCAGAAGGTGCTGTTTTATTGTTTCCGTGTCTGTGTGTGTGTGTGGTGGCATGTTTTCCCATCAGGTTTTGAAATGAGGCTGCCAGACGGGGGAAATGGAAACGCTGCGGCACTGCGGAGGCTCGATTTGCCTTCCGAGCCAGAGTATGCAAACTATTGACAGGCCTTTATCATTTTTATTTACTAGAGCGCGGGAGGCAGGAGTGTGTGTCAATTCCCTGGCAGAGCCCAAAACCGATCGAGATTTATGGGTGCGTAAGCAAGACGAATGGACGGGCCTGACTTCCTCCGCGGAGCAGCAGAATATTGCCATAAATGACATATTTAGCACTGTGAGAATTGGGCGGCATCCATTAATTTAGCGTGGATATTGACAATGCCGTGAACACGGGTGGAAAGAGGCTAGTTGTGAGCTGTAATAATGATTGTAATTCCATCCGCAAGCCGTGCGAAAAGGCATAACTCTACAAAACAGAATTGGATTCAGAAATGGGGTGCAGCATGACAAATCATGTGTGTTAAACCAAAAGGGTTTGCAGTCTGTAAATTACACCCGGAGAAAGAAAACAAAGGGTGGGGAGCGTTTGGAAATGCATTTATTTTTATGTCAGTCCACCAGCTTGTAATCTGACTTACTCCTACATGATGGAATTGTGCAAAATTGCTTGTAAAAGACACCATGATCCTTTGTTTAGTTTGCAGCCTCTTGCCTAACCAGAACGATTAGTCTTTGTGTTTGGGATGAAAGGTGAAGCCATCGGTGCATTAAGTTGACGTTAAGTGAATGAGTTGTTCCGAGTCGCACCGTGAGATAAGCGAATAAGTCATTCTTTGTGTTTGACTCGGTTACAAGCCTGCTTTTGTGCCTCATAAGAGTTCATCGCACCCCCATAAAACCAGCCAGTGAGTCAGTAACTGTTCAAACGTGGTTTGGAGTGGCTCATATCCTCTAAACGAGTTTTTCTGGATAAGGAATCATTTAACACCAGGCCAGAAGTCTTTAAGAACTCCCCAGTAAGCATTTTTTTTTTCTAGGAAAGACAAGTAATATGTTTAATGTTAAGGAAAATCGGTCTGCGGTCGTGCGACAGGCGGCCACACTGGCATGGCGGCCTTTTGCAGTAAGTCTGCTGTGACTTTGACATGCTTTTAAAAAGTTCTTGAGCGGAACACAGCTGTGCCGAACCTGATTGTACACACACGCGCACACACACTCACACACTCACACACTCACACACTCTTGGCTACCAGCAGGCGTGGGTGGCGTTTGCATTACTAAGGTTTTGGCATGTTTGTCTCTGACAAGGTTAAAGTTTTAAACGGGGATTGTCACATTGCCCTGCATCTGTGGAGAAGAAACGGCTGAAATGCTCAAGCACACATAATTAAAGTTTTGAATAGCAAAAGTAAATTTTTCTCTAAAGTATTGGCTTTTTTTTGCTGCATTTTGATGTTCAAAAAACACGTTATTTTCCCCATATTCTCCGTTGTTGCGGCTCCTCTCTTCCCAGTCTGTCAGTAACGCTCTGTTTAGTTCCGGTCTCTATGAAGCCCCTCCTTCTGAAAAGTGCTGTGCTCTGATTGGTCGGCTGGAGCAGTGTGTTGTGATTTGGTCAAGCGCTTTGAGCGTCATGATGTCAAAGTTTTGTCTTTTAGTCCATGTCTGTTATCTTTGAGGCTAATCTATATTCTAGTGTACCCATAAATAACAGTTAAATGTCTATTTTTAAATGCCTATAACAGTTTTGGTCTTTGTGTTTCAGGAGAACTGACCAAAAGTATTGATGGCTCATTTTGGACTCATTTTTGTCCAATCCTAAAATTATGAATACATTGCAAAAATATGACTACTCATTGAGTTTTAATCTATAATCCTAAAATGCTTAAAACAAGATACATTTAATTGAAGCAACATTGCATAAGATATTACGACTTTTTTCAGATATTGAGTTTGAGTTGAGACAGATTGTTTTGTTTATACATTAAAACAAAAAATATACGCATATTAAATAGGCAATTTATGAAAATAAGTCTTAATATCTTATGCAGTGTTGCTTTTTCAAGTAAATTTGTTTCAAGGATTTTTGGTTGATTTAGCTGGAAAATAAGACAAAAATACTCAAATACAGACATTGTTTTACAGTTTAGCAAATGATGATTGATGTCTGTGCTGTAAACTAACCAGCGAGGAGCCCTTAGATTATGCAATTTCCTGTTTCAGTAGGAAATGCATCAACAAAAGGAAGATTAAGCGATTTTACGTGGTCTTTAATGTATTCTCTTGTTAAATATTTAATAGCAAACTGCACCAGGTAAAGGTACGTTCACATTAGCGACATTTCAGTGAAAATACACGAGCAAAAAAGGTCCATTGCCAATAGTGTAGCAATGCACCATTCACACAATAGTCAAAGTAGGACCAATGGTAAATGTGACGTGCAGCTGACTTTAACACTGGCTATAATAGCATGACTTATCATTTTGGTTGTTTACCATTTAAAAGTTGAATTTCAATTCAACAAAGACATGAGCAGTTTTTACTAGTCGAAAACGTGTAATTCCGACATTGGTGTGAATGCACATTAGTGTACGCTCTAGAGATGTATCGATTGATTGGAATCGGCCGATTTTCCACATGATCGTCCCGGATCGGTGTTTAGTCTCACGTCTTACCGATTCCGAGCCGGTTTTTGTTGCCCAGAAAATAACGTCAGCTGCACGTTCTCACTCTCTTCTCTCTGTCGGTGAAGACACACACACGCACACACGTACATCTCATTCGCTCGGCTTAAATAGTGCTTGTGTTGTGCATAATTTTACTAATTCCCGCAGGTTTCGAGCTTACACCAAAAGTGTGTGCGCAACACTGATCTATAGAAGTGGAAAACATGGACGGAATCCAGTCATAAAAAACAGAATTTACTGTATAATGCGGAATGTCATGGAATTTTACATTTTTCAAATTTTACATGAATAAATCAAAAGTTGGTCAGTTTACTTAAATCACATCATGATATGGACTAGTGTCTGTGAATATTAAACCACAAGAAGAGAATATGAGTCCTACATGTTCTGTCTTCCGTGTGAATGCATGAATGACACGGATGCACAAATACGTTTATAACATACACTGAAGCACACGGGATGCTCGCGGTGTTACTATGCCGACATGAACTTCATCTCCAGAGCCGCTCTGAGAGTCACTTCATGAACATTTTACAGTTTCATTTGAGAAAAGCTATTATCATACACACAGCAGCATTGGCAGCCCGTCAAAATAAAAGTTTGGTTTAACATGTGAGAGAAATATATTACTATTGTACTATTGTACAGTATAATGTATGTCTTAATGTAATACTACTAATAATAGCAATACAATAATTAACTTTATTTTCATAGGAATAATCACACAATTGTTCTTCCATGTTTTAATTTGAACAGTAAACCTCTGTTGTGCAGCACTTTGTTTGGCATAAAATGAAAGGGTTTATTTAATTTGATTTAAAAATGAATTAATGTTTTATGCCTTCATTTGATTACCAGAGATATGTTCTTTCATATCTCTTTATTTTACTGTGTTTATTTGTGCTGTTGTTTGAAATTTATTCTTATTTTATTACTGTCTTTATACTTGTTTCCATTGCAGAAAAGTCGTTTTTTGTTTGTATATGATGTCAGTTATAGTACTTTGAAAGAAAATCGGTATTGGCACACTTACAAAAAAATCAGAAATTGCAATCGGTGCATCTCTAGTACGCACTGTTCCCACTGAAATGCGTTTGTCTTCAGTAGCGAATAGGTGTGGAGAGAGAATGCAAACGGGCAACGGACTGAACCCTGAGGGATCTCGCCGAGCTTCATCTGCCTCTGTGGCGCGCACTGAGAATAATGGATCTGTTTGTGTTATGCTCAGAATGACACATCGAACCCAATCGGCAAGGCGCTTGCACCAAAACACAGTTTCTTCTAATGCACCTCTGTGTTTATCTGCATATTACCAATACTGATATGGCCTGGGCGCAGTGCATCTTTGTTTGCTGACGGTTTGTGAGGCGTCCTTCTGGGAAGTGGCCACATGTGCCTCTAGCACTGATCACACACTGGGAATTAGGTCTGATACGCACATGGCTGGTTGGCTTGCTCGCTCTCTCTCTCACTCGCTTGATCTATGGGGAAGAGGAGGTGTGGAGGGGGGCGGAGCTTGGCAGCAGAATTCCTCCTTTGTGCTGCAGTTGTAGACTCGGCTTTGTCTCGAGTTTCATGTCGGTTGACGTCGCAGACCGTGGACATGTGTGCTCGTTAGCTTTTAAAAATGAGCTAAAATGAGCATCGCCGGAGCCTGGCAGCCCTCGCCGTGCCACAATACCCATCTCCAGCGGGCACAATAAGGGCTTGGCGTGACAGCCTGTCGCCATGCCACTCTTCCCAATGGCTCCAGCTGCACGTTGGTCCCATTCCCGCTATGCGAGAGGGCTTTTCCAGATGGAACGAGTCCACCTTCCACTTTCCCCTCAGACAGGAATGCACCATCTCCCCACTCGAGCCAGGATCCGAGCTCAGGTTTTGGCCATTAACCTCTACAAACAAATGACAACTGGCTCTTTTTGATCAGCCCAAGTGGGAGCATATGTGGCGAGCCGCTCCTTCCTTTTGTCCTTGAGCCGATGTGGCATGTGGGGCCGATTGAGGATCTTTTTCTGCTGTAATAACTCTTTCCAGTCAGCATGTTGGTCTTTGAAGAAGAACTTCTGAAAGTTTGTGCCATCAGGAAGTGCAGCTGGAGGCTTTTGCTTTAGTGCCAAACGGCCTGTTTGAGACTGTATAAGACTTTACCAGCAAGGTGACAGACTCTTATTTATGCCTATTTATGCAGCCTGCGCACCTGTTGGAGTTAAGAGGTCAAAGGTCGTATAACTCTGTTTGTGCCCTGAACAGCTAGTGTTCACTTGTGCAGGTGGAGCAGGGCCGAGACTCTGAAATGAAGCGGGCAGTTGACTTGACAATGACAGGCTGTTGACAGGTTTTACTCCCAAATGCACATTACTGACTTCAATTAACATGCCTACTCTCAAGCTTGTTTAATAGCATTGTTTTGTGAGTTCCACTGTATTTAAATGGTGTGTGTGTGTGTGTGTGTCAGTGTCAGTTCACTTGGTGGCCATCTTGGCCAGCTCACATTTTGTTAATAATAATAATAATAATAGCAGCTTGTTAACTTTAAGCCATTACACCAACTTTCTTTAATTGGTGTGACTTTACAATAACATAGGCTTTTTTTAAAAATGTTGTTTAAATAGGTTGACAACTGTATAGAAAACGTGTAAATATGTGTATGTCAGTGTTGATCGATGTAATATTGACTTTAAACAACTCCAAACAGAGATCTGTAGACACAACAGTAAACACAAGCTCTCTCCAGCTAATATCAACACCAGCCAGTGTTTGCATTCATTCTTTCCCCCTCCCAAGGTTTTCATAACCCGATCTGTTTCTGTTCACGTTTTCAGTCCTTTTTTGTTCTTTCAGATTAAAAAAAAGGGAATTGTCATTGTCATTTTTTAAATTATCCGTGCATCTCTAAAGATTGTTACGATAAAATTTTTTAAAAATTATCAATAAAAGCAGTTCTCTTTTTTCGCATCTATATGGCATCTTTGTTGACCTACATTTGAAAATAACTATTTTTTTTAAGTCAAGTGAAAATGTTTTGTACAAGTGGTCTAACTTTTTTATTTTTGTATTTTATTTTATTCTATATTATATTTTAATTTATTTATTTTATTTATTTTTCTTGTATTTTTTTTTATTTTATTATTTTTCATTTAATTTAATTTAATTAAAAAAAAAAATCCTATTTTATTTTATTCCTCCTGTAGGCTCACACACCCAATTCAGATGATTATTTCACTAGTAGAGGGTCCAAAGCCTGAAATGGGAGTGTCCGATAAGGAAGGCCTGTAAAAGGGGTGTAGTTTAGGTCCTCCTGAAACCAGGTTGGGACATGGTGCTTTAGAAGATTTCAAGGGAAAGACTGACTTCTGTTGTGACCTTTTCCTGTTGTAATCTGAGATTTTTGTAATGTTTCACTTCCTTTATCATCCCACGCAAGGTTCATGCGAGGCAGGCTGATGAATATGCATGAGATCTTTGAGTTGCAGAAGCGGAGAGAGGTCTTCTCCTCTAATCTGTGATCGGCAAGGACTGAGGGCAGAAGAGATCCTTTGACATTTACCTTCAAAAGAATAATTGATACTCATGCTCCACCCTTCGTTGATTTAACCCGTTGAGTGGTTTTGTTGATGAACACATCACGTAGGCCATTTCTGACAGACGCCTGCATGCCTAAAATCCAATAATATGCGAGTACACCAATCCTGAGGTATAATGTAATGTTACCCCTCACCCTTCAAACATGTCTATTCCGAAGGGTTGAGAACTCGCAATGGTGTTTGGTTGGATTTGGGTGAGATGACGCTTCTGAAATGATAAATCATAGATGTGATGCTGGAGTCCTTTTGCTTTAGGCCGACCCCTCTCGTGTTTTATGGAGCTCTTAGTTGTTTTCCGTGCAGCTGGCTCTGAGAACAGCTGACAAAACCAGAGCCCAGGAGGCTTGTGGGAAGCCGTGCCCCGTCCGCAGGGGGAATGAGGGGGTCTTGGCCGAAGCCTTTACTGCAGTAACAGCTGGAAGAAAACTGCGTTCACATGCGCTCAGAGCCTCTGGTCTTCAGAAGAGCTCAGGGAGCATCTAAAACATCTCAGTCCTCCAGTGAAGGGCTATTAACTGTCTTTTCTGGCTGCTTGCACTTATTGTTAGACTTATTTTTAGTAGTGAAATTTATTTTTTATATTTATGTATATGTGTGAAGTGAATAATGATTATCTCTTCATCACGGCTCCTGTTAGTGGGTGGGATATATTAGGCAGCAAGTGAACATTTTGTCCTCAAAGTTGATGTGTTAGAAGCAGGGCAAATGGGCAAGCGTAAGGATTTGAGCGAGTTTGACAAGGGCCAAATTGTGATGGCTAGACGACTGGGTCAGAGCATCTCCAAAACTGCAGCTCTTGTGGGGTGTTCCCGGTCTGCAGTGGTCAGGATCTATCAAAAGTGCTCCAAGGAAGGAACAGTGGAAAACCGGCGACAGGGTCATGGGCGGCCAAGGCTCATTGATGCACGTGGGGAGCGAAGGCTGGCCCGTGTGGTCCGATCAAACAGACGAGCTACTGGAGCTCAAATTGCTCAAGAAGTTAATGCTGGTTCTGATAGAAAGGTGTCGGAATACACAGTGCATCTCAGTTTGTTGTGTATGGGGCTGCATACATATACACACATACATTTACTACACTTATTTTATTAAAGCATTTACAGTTTTTCTTTATTTTTGTTTATCGGTTCGTTTCTATGTATTGCTTGCATAAATTCTTAATGTGACTTATTTAGCTAATTGTATAGTATGCATTCAACAATATTTTTTTTGTTCTGAATATCAGTTATCACATTAAATGTCTAATAATCATATAGTTTGGATATTGCTTCAGGATTGTGGGTATGATGTCAGTATTTCCACCTACCCTTGAGCTCATGTTAGATACATTATCACTGAAAATAGTTTTTTTTTGGTGGTTTTCCCCATTTTATACATTTTTGCTTTAATATACATTGGCCAGAGTGCTGGAAGCTGGAGTCGACATGAGTGTAGATCAGGAAGTTGGGAAGAGTCGAGGAAAGATGAACAGGGAGTGCATGGGCGTCAACCTCGCCAAAGCCCCAAATGTGTCTCCGAGAGCCTCACAAAAAAAGGAAAGTGGGCTCTGTTAAATATGTTTTCATTTTAAGTAGCAGACAGACACTGGGGCTTTGGTTTATAGCGGAACAAAGCTGAAAGCCATATGCGCGAGCCTGATCAATGGGGCCTCGCAGCACGTCGATGTGGCTTTATAGCCCGTGCCTATATTTAATTACCCATCCACCCCCACCTGATCATTACCACGTGTTTGTCGCTTGTGTTCAGTGGTCTAAAACGCCTTGATGGCGGTGCGTCTGTGACGAGAGTAAAGTCTGGGTGGGGAAATAAGCTGTTCTGCGGATCAGACGTTTTGAGGTGCCGTTTGTATTAATTTGTGTACTTGCGTGCGAAATGCATCCAGACGTATTTGGGTTACAGATTGTAGTGCTCTTGAGAGAACCGTGTTCTTTAAAGCCTGTTGGAGGTTTGCTTTCATATTCAATGAAATGTCTCTAATGCATCCTGCGCGCCTCTGTCCTCCCCCATCCCTCTTGCTGGCCTTCGCTCTATTATGCTCCCTCTATCTCTCTGCTTTTCACTTGTCTCTCTTCGTCTCCGCTGATCCAAAAACTCAAGCACTACTTGTCAAGTCCCTCTCCAAGCTTGTGTCCTTGAGAATCAAACGAAGAGGAAAAAAAGCCTTTTGAAATTCAGCTGAGTGTCCGTTTCTCCCGGCTCTTTGGAGGCTTTGTCCCGCTCCCGGTGAGAACTTGGAGCCGAGCGCACTGTTTGTTGACATGCCTGCGTGTGTGTGTGCCCAGGTTTCATATGGCTGCGTCCAATCAGATGTGCCTTTTTAACTGTAAGATGACCAGTCGTAGCGCTGATAAAGCCTGCGTTTCGTCAGCAGATCCGTGATACCGCGGCACCGGTGGCCCTGCTCTCCTGATAACAGAATGCGACGCGGTTCTTCTCGGCTCTCCTCCCCTCTTGCAATCAGGCTGGAAGGAGATTCAGGCTCTCGGAGGAACCGTTTTAGCCCTGTTTTTCCCTCCCTTATCAGCAAGAAAGAGTCTAAATATGAGCCTGTCCCTGCGTGATCTACAGCAGTGCTTCTCAACTCATGGCTCACAGACAGCAGGAAAAAACGATTCAATACAAATAAAACGCAACAAGCTGGATATAGTTTAGGCAGATTTTTAAAAATTATATTTATTTATTTATTTTTATATATATTTATTTTAATTAATTGGTTTAAAGTGGAGTATGTATTTATTTTTAATAGTAAATATATTCTCATAATTAATACATTGAATATTTATTTTTATAGATTATCCTAACTATTAATGTATCAAATATTTATTTATATTTATTTGTTTATTTCAAATGTATTAAATATACTATTATTTTTGTTATTAATTTATTTTTGTTACTTATTTATTTGAAATATATTATTCTTAATATATTTATATTATTTATTCATTTTTATTTATTTGAAATATATTAAATATACTATTATTTATTTATTTTGTGAATTCTCATTTCTTCTATTCTTACATTTAATTAATCTTTGCCATAGTTTGACTCGCTTCAACTTAGTCTTTAATAATAATAATAATAATAATAATTATAAGACTGTAAATGCAATTTTTAGTATCTCTCTATTTTTCATATGTTTATAATGTACATAATATAGCATGATAATTTTTGCCTGAATTTACTTTTTGCTCAGTGTTTTTTTTTATTTACTTTTTAGTTCATTCAGTTTAATTTACAAAACAATATAGGATAGCATGTTTTTTGCATGTGAATTATTGCCATTTAGAAAAATTGTTACTTTTTCCTATTAATTTATGCAGTGTCCATGTAACGAGCAGAACCGGTGCGCTCCAGCTTGTAGATTACTGTATGAGTCCGGATCCGCTGGTATATCGTCTCACGCCTCCCTTCCCATCTCTCCCGTCTCTCCCATCGGCGACTCTCCGTCCCTGTGAGCTTTAACCCCGTTTGAGTCTGTGTCCTTTCTTAATTGAAAACACAGATCGAATGCGTGTCGCCGTGGAGGAGGACGGTGAGTTTCGTGGCCCCATTGTGGCGGGACTCCCCTCTCTGCGCAGGAATTCTGGGAGTTAAAGGTGAGGGATCTGAAAAGGCTGACTGCGCTGTGTGTGTTTGGATTGCGCCTGATCTGTGTGTCAAAGCGCCATGACTGTGAACTAGCCAGCTGTCCTCTCTGATGAATGCCCGCTGCTTTTACTGCTTTTAGCTGTTGCTGTTGGAAATGCGCAGGACAAAGGGGAATTTTCATAGAGGCTAAAACTAATATCTGACCTGGCAGTCACTCTCGGACCGAATGCTTTCAATGTGCAACCAATTAGTGGAACTTTGTTTTGAGAGCAGCCTGTTTTTTCACTGGCGAGGGGATTGTTTAGGATGAGCAATGTGAAAGTTTCATGTCAGGAAAATGTTCCAGCAGTATTTTAAAAAGAACTGGACGTTTACATTTACAGAAGAAAATGTGCATGCCAATGCAAAACTCACTGCCAGGATGCCAGGAGGTTGTGGGTGCTTGCCAGGACATTGCTATGCAGTTGCTAGGGTGTTGTGGACGGTTGCTAGGTGATTGTTTCTCGGCCAAGTCTTTGTGATGTTCGAGTCTCTCCACCAGTGCAAGTCTAAGTATATAAAGTGTGTGTGTGTGTGTGTGTGTGTGTGTGTGTGTGTGTGTGTGTGTGTGTGTGTGTGTGTGTATATATATGTATGTATATATGTATGTATATATGTGTGTGTATGTATGTGTATATGTATTTTTTTTTTTAATCCTTTATAGTTTGTTTTATCTATTCTTTGCCATTTTATCTTTTAATGTCTGATTTTATTTAATTTGCTCTTTATAGTTTATTTTTACCTTCATTTGATTTTACTTTATTTTTTATTTTATTTTTTTATTTTATTTTATATTCATTTTTTATATTTATATTATTTTTTTTATTAATTTGTATTTATTTAAAATAAAAAATATAATAAAATAAATGAATTCAATAAATAAATAAATAAAATTTTTTTGTTTTATTTAGTTTTGTTTGATTTTACACCTGGTGAAAAATGAGATAAGTAACTTCCCAAGCAAGCTGTTGTTGTCCATAATTCAGTTGCACAGAAAAGTTTACTACATCAAGTATAAGCAATAGTAATCTGGAAACTTGCCTTAGAGAAAACCACTAATAACTTGCTGCCATCCATTTTGCTCATGAAAGCCAGTAGGGTCACAACCACACAATCTAATCTATTATTCAGAGAACTAAGTGCATGAACTTTCCCTCCTATTAGGCCTAAGTGTTGTTTGCTCTAAAGCAGAGAGATCGGAGCAAATACTGTCAAATTCCAGTTCTAAAATTAAAATTCTCTCTCTGGTATTGAGTGGTTGCGTTCAGTCATGTTTCTCGATTTCCAGTAATGAAAATGGCCAGCAGCAGTTACAGTTTCGGTAAGAACCACGTCTTGGTTATGAATGTTTTGGTGAATGTAATGAGTCATTCAGAGCTGGCACGTTTGAACGTCACATTTGTGGTCGCCAGCATGCTCGTTGAATCAAGCCCTGACTTTACAACCAGTCTAACGGGAATGGAGATGTTGTCAGCAGATTCTTCTGGTTTTAGATGAGAAAATGATCCCTGATCGCTACCTAACTAATCGCTGAAGTATCATTTATTTCTGTTGTCGTCGGATCTCTGTAGGCCTGTTAATAGTTCAGTCACGGCTGGAATTATCGGCGGTTAAAGGCTAGTCGTTAGTCAGTAATGCTGTAAAGCAGCAAGCCAACGGCCTTTTTTTTTTTTTCAAGCTTACCCATTTATCCATCAACTTAAGCACGAATGCAGTAGTTCCACAAATGATCTGTCAGCTTTGTTTTGGAAGGGAAGACTGAAACTGTGACATTATTATTGTACGTTGACCTCACTTTCTCCACCCTGTCTCTCCACCCAGGTTACAATTAGTGAGTTGCAGTGAGCGTGGTACGTTTGGCCATCCTGTCAGCTCAAACTTCTGTGCCTCAACTGTGGGTCTTCTGATGCAGAAAGCCAAAAAACAGTCATTCCCATGGCCGTAGCTTTTATTTTAAAGCTAATGTTTGAAGAGGAGCCCACCAGTTTCCTCAAATGAGTCTTGACAGTGCCATGATGGTCGTAATTATACTCCGAATGTCACCGGACCGCCCTCAGAGATGACTTCTGAGTACTTTGATCGGTTTGTTGCCAGCAAAGGCCTCGGCTTCAGGGGGAATTGAAGAATGAACTGGCGTGACATCACAGAGCATGATGTGAAGTTTGTTTGGAGTTTGTTTCGGGAATTCTAAAACAGCTTGTGAACATTCCGTAAAAGAACTACTATTGGTCCGTGGCGATTACGTAATGCAGCTCCACCGCCTTTGAGTTGGAAATCTTCTCTGGTTGATTTCTTCTGGTCAGTCTGTCGAGGTCAGTTGTGAGGAGAAACATGAACACACTGGAGAGCCGCTTCATAGTAGAAATTGAAGTTGTAAATCTAATTGAAAGTGATACTGACACTGTTTTTCCTGTTTAATACTGTAAAGCTGCTTGCTTTTATAGTAGTTGAAAAATAGCGATATTTCATGTATCGATAATCGGGTCCAATACTATGGAAGCATATGGGGTGCAAAATTCAATTAGAAATGTAATATGCAAAATGACAATGTATTTCTGTATTTAAATTTACATTTTCCATACCAAATGTGCAACATTTGGAGCAAAATGCTAATTCAAACTCAGTAATATAATTTGAATTGGCCATTTCCTACACTAGTTGCATTTTCAGTTCCACACTGAAATTTGCTACATTCATTGCGGGTCATTTAATGAAATTGCAATTGTGTCTTAACTGTGAGTGTAAATGCAATTAAGAAAAATATTTAAATGATCAGTTTGCTTGAACATGTTAAACATCTTATCATTTCTGTAATACATTTTAATTTTAATTTTGCAACTTATAAAACATGTTTAAATGATATGTTAAAACTAGTGAAAAAATAGCAAATTTCATTTATATTATTGAATTTAAATGAGCATTTTGCTCCAAACATTACACATTTGGTATGGAAAATGGTCATTTAAATACAGAAATACATTGCCATTTCAATTTCAAATTGAATATTGCTACCTAAACGCTTCCATAGAAAACTCATTTTCTGCGGTATCGATTCACCGATACCAGCAGTTTTCTCTCTCTCTATCTCTCTCTCTCCTCAAATTGAGCGCTTTTTTGTGGCTTACAACACTAAAATGGTCAAATACATACAACATTTCAAAAAGCCAGAGTATTCAGATAAATAGTCAGTTTTGGAACGTAAATAGTTGAAAGCATGTTGTGTATCAGTATATTGGATCCGTGCATTGGCTCTTAAAGAGACAGCAGCAGGTTTATTAGACTGATGTCAGTCATGTTAATCAAAGAACAAAAGACTCTCTGCTCTTGACTGATGACTTTAATTGTATGCATTAATCTGTATTTTTACAATATAATAACACTGGATAGTCTTCACACTTAAGTATTAAACCTGAAAAACTTAACTATTGTATTTATTTGTGCTATTGACTTTTTACTAGTCTTCTAAAAAAAAAAATGCAATTCAATGATTTAAATAATGCCTCCCTGTGCTGTGTGTAAGCTATTGCAACCAACTTATAAAACATTTTTAGATGATAACAAATGATCTGCATGACGGTGTATATATGGCAGTTTTCACCCTGGTATTGAAAATGGTATTGAATATCGATATTTTTCAAGGTATTGTATAGAATTGGGAAATTCCAGTATTGTGGCAACACTACTTTATAGCAATCGACTGTATAAATGTGTGACGTGACTTGAGTGCCAAATTCAGAGCCTGTGCAAACATATCCACATCATTTTCTTAACTAGTGTTTTCTCACCGCACGGTGTTTTTCATTTCAGTCAAATTTTCAAGCTTAATTCCATGCTGTTTCTTTGTAATATTTGAGAAATTTTGTAGCAGTTCCTAAGTAAGTTAGTAAATTCAACACCAAAATTAATCTAAACACAGCCCGGTAACAGTATACCACATCTGTAAACCCTAACACTCAAAATAATGAATTGGTTTGAGTAGAGCAAACTCAAGTTAAACTAATTAGTTCAAACAAATGAACTTTTATGAGTATTTAGAACTTTCTCTTTCTTTTGAGTTCTTAAAACGGACACATTAAGTAATCTGAGTTGTTTCATTGTTTTGAGTTTTATGAACTTGTTTCTTTTAATTTAGACAAACTTAAATTGAACTCAAACTGGGTTGGGATTTCTATTTCCCAGCATGCTTTGCCACAACACTCAAAAGGGACAGTAAATGCCAAAATTAATTGAGCTATATAGCCTATATAGACTATAGACTTGGCAGCTGTTACAGAAACATATTTACAATAAATATTCAGATTTAACCTTGAGCTTTGAAGTACATTTTTGACAACTATGTACAATGATGCTAATAATTTCTGATAGGAATGCAAAATCAATCGGTAGTTATTGATATTCTGAATAGAAAGTGACAAACCTGTACATATTCAGTCGTGTTTTCTCCCATTTATTTTTGATCACAGTGCTTCGCTACATAGCATAAACTACAAACTTTTAGTCCAAAAGTGCGCACATTTGGAGAAATATGTATTCACACGTTTACCTCATATTTATTTAGATAGAATAGAACCATAATTTCTTGATGACTCGCAGAAAGACGATCCATCAGTCAATATTGCGCGATAATAATTCCCACTTTATGGTGGTGGTAAACTTCTGCATTCTGTCATACATTTATGCGTCAGTTTATTATATACCCACCGGGGATAAAAATAATTCAGCAGAGGCAGGGATACATAGACCAGAAGGGGGTAAATCACACTGTTAATATTGCTGTCCTCATTCAGCAAGTGCTATGCTATGCTAATGCTACCAAAGCATTGTGTAACCGATTAGCAAGGTGGCATATATTTCATATATTCCACTACTAAAAATGTGAGATTAGCTATTTTTAAGTTAAATGTATGAATTAGCGTACTCACATTTTTCAAGTTCAGAGCAATTAAAATATATGTTTACAAAATAAAAAAAAATCTGCAAGTTCTGCTTACTTAAACTTTTAATTTCTTTAATTTAAAAAAATTGAGGCAACTGATTGCCTCAATTTTTTTGAGTTTTGCTAACTTATTTGGGTTTACAGTGCTCTGCTCGGGTACTTCAAACTTCCTTTTACCCCCAAGCGAAAAATGAAAAATAACTGTGAGTATATCACCTCAGATTCGAGCAGGCGAACTTGTGCCTGAGGTGTGGCACACCCATCCACCCTCATCTAGATTTGCGTCTTCAGGCTCCGTCGAGCAGTTAGCAGTGGGTTTCAATTGACCTAGTTTGGGGAAATCCTCATTGACCTAATTTGACTTGCTTGCATTTATCCCAGTTCCTCCCCCAGCCACCATCACTGCCTTCTTCCCCACATGGTCGTCTACTTCTCATTGTTGTCGTCTGCTCGGAGGTCTTTGGGGTTTTGGGCTGGAAGGCCTTGGCGGTTTCTTTTGTGCTCCCTGAGTGCGGTTAAAGGGCTGTGGAGGCTTATTGTTGTGCAAGCTTTAGTTGAAGAGCCCCTCACTCTTCTTGACAATTACGTACCGAACCAAACCCCGCCCTCTCCTCGGTCCGAGCCCTCCAGGGGCGAGCTGGTGTGTCTAAAGGAGAGATTGGGTTCTCTATTGTAAGCGGGGCTTACAGCTACCTTACACTGCACACCTAACCCTTCACATTCACACACACACAATGCAGGGCTGGGAGGGAAGCCGGAGGTCTTGTAGGAGGGGTGGGATGCTGTTGAAAGAGGTGGGGAATGCTATTGTCTCTTTGGGCCTGCAGTTAAAGACGGGTCTGGTCACAGCAAGTTGAGATCGACCCCCTCCAGACAGTCATGTCAACCGTCTCTTGAGTTGTGCGGCGACCACCGCCGCTCTGAATGGGGAGGAAACTCCTCACAGTGGCTTGGCTCTTTTACAGCTTCCTCTCATGGACGGGGTTTGGCTCGGTGAAGTGGTGCCATTTTGTTTGCGAGAGCCATTGAAAGATGGAGCCAAATAAACAATGCCAAAAATTGGTTCACTGTGTGTTTGGGTCTTTCAGTTGCCAATAGTGGTGATTTATCTATAAAGCAGGGTGGGAATGTAGACATGTACAATTATACAGTACCGGTCAAAAGTTTGGAAACATTACTGTTTTTGAAAAGTCTCTTCTGCTCACCAAGGCTGCATACAGAAAAAGTTATATTGTGAAATATTATTACCATTTAAAATAATGGTTTTCTATTTTAATATACTTTAAAATATAATTGGTTTCTGTGATCGATGCTGAAAATTCAGCATCATAACTCCGGTCTTCAGTGTCACATGATCCTTCAGAAATCATTTTTTTTATAGCCTATGATTCTTTGAATAAAAAGTTTAAAAAGAACGGCATTTCAAATAGAAATCTTTTGTAATAATATACACTACCGTTCAAAAGTTTGGTGTTTTTTTTTCTTTTTTTTTTTTTTCTTTTTTTTTGAAAGAAATTAATCGTTTTATTCAGCAAGGATGTGTTAAATTGATAGTGATTTTATATAGTTTGTTCCAAAAAAAAAAATCAAATCCTCATATCAGAATGATTTCTGAAGGATCATGTGACACTGGAGTAATGATGCCGAAAATTCAGCTTTGATCACAGAAATCAATTATATTTTAAAGTATATTAAGATAGAAATCCATTATTTTAAATTGTAATAATATTTCACAATTTTGCAAAAAAAAAAAATCTGTATTTTTGATCAAATAAATGCATCCTTGGTGAGCATAAAAGACTTCTTTTGACTGGTACGGTGTTTATTTCGTTTTATTTTTTATTTTTTAAAAACCCTTAAGAAAAAAAAAAGCGTGCAATTCAGAAATTGTAGGAACCCTTTACACAAAAATCTGTGTTTTTAATGAACAAGACTCACAATGTTTATCAATTTAAATCTCAAAAGTACCCAAATAATGGGATTATATATGTGTAGTCTGCTGGTTTAGATTGGCTGATGTAATGCATGTTTTCCAGCAGCGTCTCGGATCGGAGGACAAACACAGACTCTCTTATAACCCGTCCACGTTCAGGGACGCAAGACTGCCAGGTGTAATTTGCAGGCAAGGGGACCTTCCTCCTCAGGGGTGACATTTAAATCTTATTTGTGCGCCATGCAGTGAAGTTTCACCTTTTCAAACATGCTGTTTGCTCTGCTTTTTTAGACGCGCACACGTCGTCTCTCCCCCAGGACTGGAGGGTATTATAGACTCGGGTGGCTGACGGTGTATTAACGCACCAATGAAATAAACATTTATGAGACGGCTGAATTGAAATTCTTGCTTGTGCACAAAGGGAACTAGATTAAAGGGTCTGGCTGCACAAAGCCGAAGCGCTCGAGTTTCCCCTCGCTGCAGTGTCTTGTCCGCTCACATTTATGTCGGGTGTCGGCGTGAGCTCTGAGGTGGAAACTGTGTTGGATGCTGGACCTGTGTCAAACGCCATTACGTCCACTTGTACGCACAAGTTCACTGCCGCATGCTTCCAGCAGGATGTTTTCATATCTGAAATGGCACGGCTGTAGGCGTCAGGCAAGAACTTGGTGTTTCCAAGAGACGCAGGACGTGGGTTCTTGAATTCTGGGAAGGATTTGCTCGCTGTTTGTTTTGTATTTTTGGTGAAGCAGACGTCGTAACTTCATTTTAACCCTCCACACAAAATAGTGACCAGGATGCAAAGAGTTAAAGGTTGGCGGCTGTGGCGGCCGGCGCTATTATGCAAGCTGTTAAGCGAAAAGGAAGTGCATTACAAAATGCTGAGCTCAGAGGTCTGGCGCGCGGCCAAGCCTTCGTTTTTTCTTCGCCACAGCTGAGGGCTTTCTAAGCTTCCCACCAGTGGGTTTGTCTACTGTTTAGGAATTCTCTCTCTCTCTCTCTTGCTCTCCTCCCCCCGCTCTGCCTCTCCCTCGTGTCCCGTGACGTCAGCAGAAGTCGAGCAGTTCAGCTCGGGGCCAGGCACGGTTCGGGGTTGGGCCACACAGGGGAGTGTCTGTGGCACGTTTGTGTGTGTGTGTGTGTGTGTGTGTGTGGGTTTATTTGGCTGCACTTTCAGGATGAGTTTATCCCCAGAAGTTAGTTCAGTCCGACTCCTTTTGAGCACATCTTCTGATTCATGAACTCTTTTCTGTTCTTAAAATGCTGTTTTATTTAGAAGTTTTCATAAAAACAAAGACAAAGTCAGTGACTTCACACAATTTTTCTAAATAAATTTTAGAAATGTTGTGTACATTTTGTTTGTATGTGAAAACAAGCAGTGTGCTTATTTATTTATGTGATGCTTACTAAGTCTAAATCTTTATTTATAATATAATATAATATATTTTTATTAATATTTTGATGCCAATTTTTAGTTTGTTTTA